>OY720639.1:148038409-148627474 GCA_963169105.1 Ceriagrion tenellum
TGGATTATTCCATAGGAGGCTCATGAGTAAACATTTGAAAAATAAATGGCATTAAAACATCTTGCGATAGAGAAACCTAGAAATTTCACATCACTTGACAGTAAAATTGGTGTATTATTATAAGATACTTCTGGGATGCTGCCGTGAATTTCCTCCCCGTGTGTGAAGAAAGCCTCAGATCTTTCTTCACACATACTTCTGTGATATTTTTTGTACCAAATATCAGCAAATACACCACAGTTCAATTCCCGCGAAAGTTATCACAAAAATGCCATGCCTAAACTGTGGGTGGAGTAAACATAAAATCTTCAGATACAGTAAAATATCTTGGAATTACCTTAACATCCGATATATCATGAGGATTACACATACGGAACATAAGTGGCGCAGCATTAAAGAAAAAAGGTTTAGTTAAACATACAATAGGAAGGTCCTCTGTAGAAAAAGTCAAAGAGAGATGCTACTTCGCTCTGGTTGGGCCACACCTCAAATATTCCGTGAGCATTTGGGCCCCTGGTCAAATAGATTTAACCAAAAAAATTAATAAAATACAAAGGAAAGCAGCGTGCTTCGTTTAAAACTGCATAGAGCTTACATATTGAGTCTCACAACTTCTAGAAGGATTAAGGTGGGAGCCCCTAGAGACTCGGAGGCTACATGCTAGGCTTATGTTGCTTGATAAATTCAGAACTGATATTTTTCAGAGTGACATAGAGAATATTATCATGACTCCTCACTACATCTCTAGGTCTGACAGATGCGATAAAAGAAGAGAGATACACTGCCGAACTGATAGGTAGAAAAACTTGTTCTTTCCACGAACAATAAGCGACCACAATAAAAATTGAGCTCCACTAAATATGCTCCTATAATACATGTCACCATTTCATCTCAAAAAAACTTACACCTTTACACGGCTGGTGACCTAACACCCCCTGCCACACACCCACGTAGTGGCTCGCGGGGTATTATGTAGATAAGGAACGATACTTGACAGTGAAGTAGGGAAAGCATTGAAAGAGATGAAGGTAAGAAAAGCTGTAGGAGTAGATAAATTACCTTCGGAGCTGCTTACATATTTAGGAAAAAAAGGTAGGCAAGCTTTTTTCAAACTTTGGGGCATGGGCATAAATTGGTGAGACAAGAGACAAATCCAAAAAATAAATGGCCCAAAGGACACACGTGAGGGTGGCTGACGGTGAAACAGGAGGGCAACGATTAGTCCCAGGGTTATGCAAGCGTGCCCGTTGTTGCTTTAGATTTTCAACATTTATGCTGAGGACATAATAAGACCGGCATTGGAAGAGCTTCGTGTGGGAACCGAAGTAAGAAGGCAAATGATGGTGTCGGTTAGGTTCGCGATCGATCAGCCGTTGGCTAGTCGATCATCGATGGGACTACAAGATATAAGAAATTCTTAAGATGCAGAAATTCGGAAGGAAGATAAATAACAAGTAATGACATTTTCTAGGACAAAAAAACGAAGCTCGTCATAAAATTTGGAGGGCACAATCTTGAAAAAGTAGTACATAATTTCACATAGGTTCAGGTCCTGATGATGTCATACAGCGACCTGGTTGTTATTTAAGTCACCTATGTGAAATTTACAAAGTTATTCATTCCATTCAATTCATTCATTCATTCAAACCATTCAATTTTTTATGTGCACTTGAGATGGTAGGCGGGGAAAGAAAACATCCGAATGAAATCCAGGATAAGCAGCGTAGGTGGCTGGAGGAATTAATAACAGGCGATGGGTTATTTGAGAGCGTGATACAGGGATGGATGTTGAGACGAGCAGGGAAGGGTTAGAAGGAAAATGGGTTTGATGAACGGGATGATGAAGGTTAGATTGTGCGCTGCGGCGGAGAAGGAAACACTAGAAGTAGATAGGACCCTGAAAGTGTAGAAAACCTGGAGGGGATCCTATATCTTTCAACAAAACCTACCTAATACCTGTAGAATACTTTTTAAAAAACCTTTAAAACGTCATACACAAAACTGAAATACATATACCCATGGAGGTCACCCACCACCTGCTGGGAGGGGTCGGACTAGAGTTGCTGAGGGTGACAAAGGGTCAAAAACTCCTGGCTTAGGGATGGTCAAAATGACCTTAATGAGTATGTAGTAGATATAGAGTTTCTGCAGCTTTCACGTTCAGTACCCTCAAGCCTCAACTTTGGCTGAATTAAAGAGGTGTTTTATTTTGAATCATGGAGTAGAACGTATGACTTTTAGACTGTGTACGATTAAGATTTTCATCATCATTGGTCTTTCAATCCTAAGACAGGTTGGCAGATGTAGGCTGCGACTTTTAGGGATGTCAATGCGGTGGTTTCCCCGTTGCCTTCCGCATCATGAACTTGACTCTCCTGAAGCTGTGGCTGTTGATACCAGTCCAATCTTCTTGATCCACGCCATTGTTGCCCCCTCAAGACTCAGAGGCTACACGCTAGGCTTAGTTTGATTGAGAAATTTATAACTCATTTGTTTCAGAGCGACACACACAATATTACCATGATGCCTAACTACATCTCTAGGAATGACAGAAGCGATCAAATATGAAAGATACAATACCGAACAGAAAGGAACAAAAACTCATTCTTTCCGCACACAAAAAGTGACCATAATAAAAACTGAGCTCCACTAAATACACTCCCATAATACACTTCACATTTCACCTCCCCGAACCTTATCCCTTACATCTTTACACTCCTGGTGTCCTTACACCCCCTGCCACACGCCCATGCAGCGGCTTGCAGAATAGTATGTAGATGTAGATGAATGCCTTCTGCTGAGACTGCAGCCTATCATGTTAGTAGTGGGGTCAGACAGGGTAGTATGTAACTGTTGGATTCTGGAGTCAGGAAATTTTTTCCGTTGCCATTAACTAACTATTACTACACTATGTAAATAAAACTAGACTAATTACTGTCTGGATATCAGTGTAACTGTGATGACTAATATTAGACAAAGTAATAAAATACAATGATGAGAAGGCAGCATTGATAAATGTACTCAAATACATTATCCATTCACGGGAAGAGTGTTTTGTAAACGGCCACCTATGATGGCGTCGTGCCACATTGCCATCATCAAGGACCAGCGGCATGCCGCACGCAATTCATCATCGGCGGTGGCATCATCAGCACCATCGGTGGTGGCGGTGCGGCAGCACACAGGTCTAGTTTAAACTATATTTTCCCGCAGAAAGGAAATTTAAGGTAGCTCATAATGTCACATTTGAAGAAAGTAATTTCCCTTATTTGTCAGATCTGTAAGTAGGGGGCTCTGAAGACAGTATGCAATTCTAAAGGAACAGAGAAGATTAGATGAGTTAGATGTGAATATGACAGATGATTTTGATGAAGGGGAAGCAGAAATCGGAGAGATTGTTAGCATCATAGGTGATTTGATGTGCATGTAAATTGTCAGATACTGCAAGCAATCATGAAGAATCATCCCTTGATGAGAATGAGACCGAAGATCAAAACGCTAGAGATACTAATCTTCTAGGAGAGGTTAAACTTTTCTTCTTAGGAGATCAGAGAAATCACAAAGAATACGTTATGCCGATACTGTAATGATTGTGAATGTGTAGGAAATGCTGTATGTAGTAAAGATAAAGTTGAATCTAAGATTCCAAGAAGTGTAAGAGAGGCACTGTAGGACAAAAATGCCATTGAGTGGGAAAGGTTATGAGAAATGAGTTAGAGAATCTTAAATCACAGAATACTCGGGAAATTGTGAAGAGACTACATAATGTGACTGTTGTTGTGTAAATGGGTCTTTGCATGGAAAAGGGACAAAGCTGGCATCATTCTGAAGTACGAGGCTAGACTTGTAGCCCAAGGTTTCAAGCTGAGATATGGAGCAGAGTATGTTGATACGTGAAAGCCTGTAATTCATAGGAAAAGCCTGAGAGTGCTAATTGCAATGGCCCTGGAGAACCAGTGGGAGTTGGAGCAGATGTGGTGGTGTTTACTAGACTAGTAAATTAGAAGAAACTATATATGGGGCACCCACCTCATCTCTGTGAATTTGATGGAGATAAATGTTTGTTAACTTTCTAAGTATTCATGGGTTGAAGCAATCAGGTAAAAACTGGTACAATTACCTGCATAAGATCATGAAGGAATTTAGTTTTATGAAATTTAATGATAAACCCTGTGTATTTTGGAAAGATGGAATCATACATAGTGGGCATCTATTTGGATGATATGCTACTTGTGGGACAGAGGGATGAAATACAAGAATATAAAATAGAGATTGAAAATATTACTGAAATAAAGGACTTCGGATCTGAATCAGACTTTATGTCAATACTGTAACGATCCGGGTCCATTAGCATTTATTTTCCCCACCCCTCTTTTTTTCCTGTTCGGCTTGCTAGGGTAGGCTGGGTGAATGTTGTGTGTGTGTGTGTATGAAATTTGAGTGGAGTGGCCAAGGACAGCACTTGAGTAGTCGAGACAAAAGAAATCATATGAAATACGGGTTAAGAGGCAGGAATGGGCTGCTTGACTGTGGTCAAGGAATGTGCTAGTAACGTCAATGCCCCTTCCATGCCATTTCTCTAATGTTCTTCCGCCCACCCTGCTGTTTCCCCTAAAACCTTCCCCCATTCCGGCAAAGGGGGAAAGATAGATAAGGCAGGAGGGAGAAGTGAAAGGGATTTTATTCCTTGGATCAGAATTTTGAGCTAATGACAGAACAAAGTGATAGGCCATATGCATGCAGAAGCTCTATCCGGAGAACAGTCTATCACGCTCGGGAGCCAACCCAACTGCAAATCTTCTGTGATCAATCCCAAAAAGGACCAGCTCCACCCCACTTCAGGTCTCAACAGTCTACACCAGGAGCCATAGGTTGCGTGCCAGCACCCGTTGCCCGACTTTGGGGACCATGGAAGAGCCGGATCGCAAGAAGGCCAAGCCCACACGCCTCAGACCTAGGTCCATGCAGTCACATAAGGTCATCGCCGCCCCATAAACCCCCTCTACATTTCTACAAATTGCTCCCCTCCAGCCATCAGTGACTTTCCCAGAGCCAGAGCGCAAATCTCCCATTCTAAGCAGTGCCAATCCACGTTCTAAGTAGTTTCTGACCCAGAGTTCCTCAAAGCATCAAATGGAGGGACTATAAACTACCTCCCATGATCTTGCCATATATGCAAAATAATTCTCAATTCAATTACATATATTCAATTCTCAACTGAAAATGTAATACCAAATTCTCAATTTAAGTTTGTTGAACTCAATTTTTTTGCTCTTGCCAAGATTTAAGGTTAAACTGTACGATTGTCAAGTAAGCATCATCCTCGCATATCATCCCTCACTAATATGCAAGGTCTGGGTACTTTTTTTGCATAATTTGGTAATTTCTCATTCAGGAAGTGCTGATGTGTAATGAATGCCTTGGTTTGAGTGAATACATGTTTGTTGTAAAGTTGAATACTGGTGTTGTCGAGATTTTTTATTGTTACCCCGGACTCTGAGAAGCAGATTCCTAATTCTCAACTCCCTAATTCTTATCCTGCCTACTACCCAAGGATGCACTGGCACTAAAGAATCATAAGATCAAAGCTACATTCAGGGACCCCTGCATTGGCCTTACTTTTGTAGGCCCCTTCTTTTGTTATTTCTTTCATTATATGACTTGCAACACTGGTCAAAGGTACAAGTGTCTCCTTGCAGGAGAGATCACATGTAATGATACCATACCAAATGTAAATGGTCTCCCGGCTCTTTTCTCTCTGTTGATTCACTCCGTGTGGGTCGGGACTGCAACAATAAGCATCGAGCAATTGAAAAATATTATTACACCAGAACAGTTCTTGTATACAAATGGTGTTCCAAGTGAATTTAATATACTGGATAGTAAGGCTATGTCAACCCCATTAGATGCAGGTTACAAGAGAAATGTGCAAAATTCCACAGAGGAAAAATCATCCACCTTGCCTGGAATTCGAACCTGGATCCCTCGATTTCCAGCTGAGTGCTTTAGCCAGTTAAGCTACCGAGTGTCTTCTTTCCCTTTGGATTTTTGTGACCTTTACAGGACCAGATGTTCTCGACTGCCAGACATACAATGTAACAAACAGTCGCTTGTCATGCGCTGAACGCCACAGCCCAAGAGGAAAGGCCATACTTACTTACAAAGAGGTGTTCACTCTTTTTGAATGATTTTGAGTCACCTGGGACTAGCTACGGATTAAACCTTTAGGATTCACCTGCAATACACAATTAAGCGAAATTCCAGAGAGGAAAAATCATCTGCCCTGACCGGGATTCGAACTAGGATCCCTCGATTTCCAGCCGGCTGATTTCCCGATTGTATGTCCGGCAGTCGAGAACTCCTGGTCCAGAAAAGATCACCAAAATTCACAGAAGGGGAAGAAGACACCTCAGTAGCTTAACAGGCAAAAGCACTCAGCCAGAACTCAGCCAGCACTCAGTTGAGGGATCCCCGTTCGAATCCCAGTCAATGAGGATGATTATTCCTCCGTGGAATTTCACACGATTGTGCATTGTGGGGGACTCCATAAGGTCTAATCCATGGCTAGTCCTGGGTGACTCAAAATCAGTTACAAGAGAAATAGTCATGAAATGCAAGAATTTAATGAGTGTGTCTACAGAACGGCAATTGGGTGTCTTATACGCGAGTACTAATACCAGACCTAATAATACTAATGCCATTTGTGTACTTAGTCAATACTGCAGTCTAGCTACTGAAGATGATTGGGATCAATTGAAACACTTATTTAGATACCTAAGGAAAACATGTAATTATAAGTTTTCAAGAAATAGGGTAAGCCCCTAACCCTTAGGCTAAGCCCTTAGGCTTATTGTGATGCAGACTGGTCAGGGAATATAATGGATGCCAAGTCATTCAGTAGTTACTGTTTCATGTTGGGAGGAAGTGTCATTCATTGGAGAAGTAAAAAGCAATCCACCATAGCCACATCTTCAACTCAGCAGAGTATATTTCAATGTATGATTGTATGACAGAATTGGTGTGGGAAAAAAATCCATCAATTGTTTGGACCTGATGGAGGGACACACCACTTTAGTCAACTTGACAGATATGACAACTTTATTGATTCTGGCTGTTGCTTGGATCAGAGGAATAGCTAGAGGCAGAGATGATTTTCCACACAATTCACAGATTTAGAGAAACATCAGTAAGAATTTTTTTACATCCATGCATTAGGACGACGAGTGACGAGGAGCATGGCAGCACTGTCCACTAAGCAACATGGCAGAAGGGAAGGGAGCCAGGAAACGGAGGGAGGCAAAAGAGTGAGTGATGAGAGGGTGGAGTGCATGGATGAAGACAAAGAAAGAGTGAAATAAAGAAGTGTAAGTGAGCAGAAGTCACCATTGTCACCTCTCACCCCTCCCCTTCCATTCAGTTCCCACCTATCACCTGCCACCCACTCCCCCCCCATGGCAGACCATATTTCCCGACGATGCAGACGAGGTTGGGTAAGAAAGATGCAACGTGCACTTCCTTTCTCATGTGCCTCCCCCACCCTCACAGGGAGAGTCCGTGGGAAAGCGATGAGACGGCGTTCCTGGATGGAAGAGTCCTGGAGGAGAGGAGGGATGGGAGGGCAGACGGGAGAGAACTCAACGGGAGCCAGGGCTGTTGGACTGGAGACGAAATGCGATGTAGATGTGCGAAGTGCGAAATAAAGAACTTGCTACCCATTTAGCAAGTTTCCTTGCAAAAATCCCTGCCAAGTCACCTTCGAGTCCCAAATATTACTCGCGGGACTAACAGAAGTGATTTTGAAAGAGAGTTTTATGGATTGTTTGTTACCTGGCATCCTTAAAGTTTAGAAGTGGGATCTGGACGAATCGGGCAATAAGATCTGCCTGGTCAGAAGCTGAAGGAAGTGCAAAGGACCAGACGCATTGTTTTGAGGGGAAACTGGCTAAGAGACGGTTGAAGACTCCTAATTACGATGCCAGGGAAGAAAGGATCATTGGTGAAGAAGATTTCGGGAGGGGGCAAAGAGACATGATCGCTGCCGGATAGTGGCTACTGTCCACTGTGAAAACATCCCCAGATTATGAGACACATACGAGGTCAGTAGAGTACGCACTGTATTAATAGTGCTGGTGAGTGCGACACTGAGCCCGCCATAACAGCCACAGGTAGGAGGCTAGCTGGACAGTCAAGTGACCTTGAGTTGTTGCTAAGTGGTGGGAGGCATGCATGGCATATCCCACCCAAAAGGTGTCGTCGGGCATGACGGGCAGAAGAGCAAAGTGACTTTGGACACGAGGATCGAGAGACAAAGTGATGGCGACAGGCGAAAAGAAAAACGAAAGTGAGTGGGATTTGACGAGAACTTTTGAGGAGATGGACATGGAAGAAGACACAAGATATATGGCAGACCGGAGAAGGGTAGAAATGTACTCGGGAAGGGCTACCATCAGTAATTCAGTGGAAAGCAATATAGTAATGACAGCAGACAACGAAAATACAAGAGAAAAGGACTTGCTGAGACGGGAATGGGAATTAATCAGAAGGGAATGTGATCTATTGGAATGTGAGAAAAAGATAATAGGTGACCTGAATGTGAGAAACGAGTTTAGGTCAGTGCAGTGTAGGGAACTGGCGGAAAGGCTATAGCCTACATTAAATCCATCAGAATGCAATGGTTTGACTGCGGAACAGTGAGCCAAGAGTGTAGAAGGGATTGCAAGGGCACATCGTGGAAAGATGCTATGCTGCTGCCTCAAGCAATCGGAAAGTTAGATAGCCCCGTAAAATTTTGATTTGACAGTTCACTCGAAGACGTGAGATCGTGGGCAGACTTAAGAAGGGAACTAGTGCGCAGTGTCCCCACGTCGACCGACTCAGCTGACGTATATCTTGAGCTAACGAGAAGGCATAAGGACAGAAATGAGAGCTATGAAAGATACGCCTACACAATGAAAGCCAAAGCAAGGAAGGGCGCAGTAGACAATAATTCGCTAATCAAATACATTGTGAATGGCATTGGAGACAGGAAATTGTGTATAGCTTTAGTGATGGTCGAATGTGAGTCTGTCAAAGATCTGTTTGGCTACATAAAGAAATACGAGAGCGTGGACTGTGGCAACAATTTACGAGAAAGACTGGCCGTTCCCCACTTGGATCGATCACCCTCTAGACAGCAAAGACTGGCATGTCCTTCAAGTACAAGAGAGGCACCATTTAGACGATATGGAGTGGTCTGCAACAAATGTAAAAAGGAAGGCCACTTGGCGAAGGATTGCAGAGACAGACTAAATCCCAAATCTTTTTCATGCGGAAGAGGAGGTCGTCTAGCTAGACATTGTTTGAGAGCGACCCAACGGGAGGACAGGGACACAAGACTGCCCAGACGAATATCACAAGAAAGTCTACATAGACGAGAAGATGGTCATCGGGTTTATTGATCTGAGAAGCAATTGTGTCACATTAACCAAGTGTGCTGCAGAGCAATTAAATATCCAGTATTCTCCAGAGAGGTCACCAAGACTGTTAGAAGGATTCGGGAGAAGATAGTGCCGGTCCTTGGGATCAAAAATGGCAAGATTAAAGGTGGACCAAGCCAACATTGACGCAGAGATAATAATCGTCCCAGAAGACGCCCAAGAAGAAGACTTGATTGTGGGCAGAGGTGTGCTAAAAGAAAGCATCATCGTCATGAAAACGACTAGCAAGTTTGACATCTTATTGGAAGGAAAGGATGACGGAGAAGCACAACATACAGGCCTGAATGTCAGAAAGATCACAGAAAGGGCTAACATTACATTGGAGGAGATATTCCATGGGGACAAGGCTGCAAGCGCTGGTGTCAAAAGATTACAGTCTAATTACGAAATATCGTCAGCGTTTCACTAGAAATAAATCAGAGGTAGAAAGCACAAAATTGACCGAGATGGAAATCGAGTTGAAAAAGAAGATCACCCAAAGCAAACCTTATAGACTACTGCATCCTCAACGCACAGTGGTAAATGAGGCAGTACAAGAGCTCCTTTCATCAGGAATCATTTGGGAATCCTCTTCTGAATAAACAAGCCTGGTGTTGCTGGTGAAGAAGAAAACGGGGGATGAATGACTCTAAGTTGACTACAGACGATTGAATGCCAATACTAAGAAAGAACATGCCATGGAATCCCCAATAGAAGAGGAGCTTGATCAACTAGTGGGACAAAAGTATTTCACAACACTGGATTGAGCTTGTGGATACTACCAGGTGCCTGTGGAGGAGGCATCCAAACACCTGACTGCTTTTGGGCCAAGTGAGGGACTGTACAAGTTCAACCGGGTACTGTTCGGATTAGTAAATGCCCCAGCGGTATTCACCAAAATGATGAAAATTATTGAGAAAAGGATGAGCCCACTCAAGATCTCCATCTACATGGACGACACATTGATACCGAGCAAGACAATTGAAGGACTCATGAAGCTCGAGAGTTTCCTGAAGATACCGGAAGAAGAGGGCCTGACACTGTGCTTGAAGAAATGCAGGTTTATCCAGAGAAAAGTTGACTTTATAGGCTATGAAATAATCTCGGAAGGCATAAGACCTAGGAAAACAAAATAGCAGCGGTGTCCAACTTCAAGAAACCTTCAAATATTCATGAAATAAGACAATTCTGCAGTCTGGCGTCGTTTTTCCGAAGGTTTATTGAACACTTTGCAGAATTGTTGAAACTAGGGATGGACCGATACCAGAAATTTCCGATACCGATTCCGATACCAGTTCTCCTCCCCCCGATACCATTACCGATACCGATACTACTCCATTCTAGGTATAATACAAACTCAGCATTTCACCACAAGCACTTTAAGCTGGCTCGGCCAACTAAGAAACCAGATTATGGAAACAACCATTACTACACAGGCAAAACACTTAATTCACTGAAAAAGTTTTAATAATAATGATATTTTCATTCTTCAGCAGGTCAAGTGATGTAGAACTCGTCAACGAAACTATACTCAAAGCACAAATACAAGATAAAAGACAAATGTATACATGGCAACACAGTTAATAGACAAATTATACATACTGTAAATATAGTCAATAACACTGTATTAAAAATATTAGATAAAAGAAAAGTTATGAATGCAAGAAATCACAACTAAAAGGCACAATTTAGGATCATAATCAAACTATTCATAAACACTGTAACAAAGTTTACTGTGCAAAACTTCACACAATCTCCTCTTAAAACATTGGAGAAAAAATAGATTTCAAAGATCTTGGGTGCCTATTGAATCCTGGGACTTGAACTTGGAATCCTGGGTAGTGAGGACCTCATCGAAAATAGTCTAAATTGTGGCAATTCAGATGAATGTTGTCTCCAGTCATGGTCTACAAACCAAATTAATACATATATTTGAACATGGCTGCAAAGGAATTTCAAATACCCGAATCTCATTGACTACTATTAAACACTTAATTTTAAATCTCACCTTATCTTAAGTTTATGTTGAGAAACACTAGCATTTGAACTTTTTCAGGATCCAGGCGACTTCATTTTTTGTCACATATTAACCCTGAAGTACTGAACATACGCTCCGAACAAACAGTAGCTGGTGGGATAGCTAAATATTTTCAAGCTAGTTTCTTGAGTTTAGTAAATGATGATTCCTTCAAATATTCAAGGATATCCTTTGAAGGATTTATTCGTGGTTCTTGTAAGTATAAAAACAGTTCACTGACAACATTTTTAGGCTCTTCTTCTTTACCATTTGCTTCCATTACCTCTTTCAATAAAGACCAAAGAGGGCTTTGCTTTTCAATTACTTCATCTTCTGATGACACTTGCTCAGCCACTATTTCTTGTTCTTCATCTTGCTGTACATCTCTCAGCATTGTGTCACTATAGTCACAAGCCTTAACTGCAGAGTTTTTGTCTATAAAGATATCTTTCTTGAATTTAGGATTTAGGGTAGTACTTATTGCATATATAGGATGACTTTCACATGACCCATACCGGACATTTAGAGATGCCAACATATCATTTCTAATTGCCAATTGCTAATTGCAGAGAATGTGCAAGGCATGGAATGTGTTCAAATTTGCCTTTTCCCATTGCACAAATAAAGTTTCTACCATTGTCTGTAACTATGACATTTACTTTGTCAACTACATTCCATTCTTCAAAACAATCATGAAGAAAATTACTTATGTTTTCTCCTGTATGAGTTCCCACAGTAAATGGGATAACAGCCAAAGAAATGTGCTTTAGTTCACAATCTGGTGTTATAAAATGACCTGTCAAGGCCAAGTAGTCGTCATTAGCAGTAGATGACCACATATCTGTAGTAATGCTTAAGGTTTTTGGCACAACTGTAAGTAGTAGCTCATGAACTGAGTTTGTTGTAGTCTTGTAGATTGTTGGTATGGCTACATTTGAAAAATATTTTCGACCAGGTATTGTGTATCGTGGTTCTAAGTAACTGATTAAATCCCTAAATCCTTTATCTTCCACTAGTGTAAAGGGTTGATTGAATGTTGCAATCATTCTGGCTATCAGTTGTGGTTTTAATTGCTCTGGGATGAAGAGCATGATAAAGTTTTTTCTTCTTGATCATATCACTTATAGTTGGCTGCATAAGATGCGAACTTAGTAAAGCATCACTTGATGTGGAAGAAGATTCAGTTTGGTTCGGAAATGCAGACCTAGCCTCATATAATGCAGAAACTTTACCAAAGTAGTTTGCTAAAAAATTAGCCTGCTTCATCTTAGGAGTATTTTCCTCACTGATTTCTGCTTTGAGATTAACACTTCCAGGAGTTGAAAGACTACTAGAATCGAGGCTTGAATCAATCTCAAAGCGAGGTGATGATCCTAAAGTCCTTGGCATAGCACTTGAGCTTGGCTGCAGCGCATCCAACGGCAGACAGTCCTCCTCGTCTGGTGTAGGCAGTAACCGTGTCTTTTTAGCCGAGTCGGGTCGTAACTCAGGCTCAACAGTAGGACTAGGCCTACGCTTACCTTGGACCAGAATATGGGCATGGTGTACTGCAATATGCTTCCTCATGTTAGTTGTTGTAAAACTCCTCGCATGTTTGCCCCCTCTTGAAACTCTTACGTTACACAAGGTGCAAATAGTATATTGAGGATCACTTTGAACTTCTTTGAAATATCTCCAAATTTCACTGCGTTTTTTACCGGACATGACTCTTTTTTTCCTTGACTGTTATTGCAAATAATCACATTTCATCAAATTATTCCCACGCTACCATGAAGTCAGCATTGCGTAGCTTCAGTAAACGACATTACTTCGACATGCGATTCCATATAAGGAAGAGAAAATTGCAAAAACTGCTTTATCGTAAAAATAAAAGCAAGTAGTCATAAGTTAATTTGCCTACTTATTGATTCTTAATTATCTAATGTAATTAAAAAAATATAACTTTGGTGTTCGAAAGAAACGCACTCTGAAACTGTCTCTGTCTTACAATTAGATAACCTTACTGATGGCATTTGGTACCACAGCACTCTAGCGGTAGAAGTCGACACCTCGTTTGATTGGCCATATTGGCAGTAAAAATCTGAAATTCGAAAATATCGGAAAAGCACTGACTTGACTGCCGATACAGATGCTACCGATACCATAAATATCGGCCGATACATTATATCGGTATCGGAATCGGTCCATCCCTAGTTGAAACCTTTGACTAAACTCTTACGCAAGAATGTGGAATTCACGTGGGGCAAAGAGTAGCAACAAGCATTCGCAAATAAATGAGAAACTTAGTAAGAGGCCTCATGGAGCAAAGAGCAGCAACAAGCATTCGACGAAATAAAAGAGAAACTTAGTAAGAGGCCTCTTCTAGTTTTGTACAACCCTATGGCTAATCACATGACACACATGGATGCTAGTAAGTCTGGACTTGCGGGTATATTGCTTCAGGAAGAAAGTGAAGGTTAGAAGCCAGTGCCTTATTACAGCAGACAAACAGCAATGTGGAATCAAGATATCATAGTTACGAACTAGAAGCGCTGGCAGTAACAGAGACAATGGAGAGATTCAGGATCTAAATTTTAGGAAAACATTTCAAAATAGGCACTGATTGTAATGCCTTGAAGGCAACTATGACCAAGAGAGATCTTATACCCCGAGTTGGGAGGTGGTGGGTGAAGTTACAAAAGTTTGATTTCAAGTTGATATACAAACCCGGAGTTCAGATGCAGCATGTAGACGCTCTTAGCCAGCAACCACAAGGAGAACCCAGTCAGGTGGATATCACTTCTCTCAACGTTTGGACAACCAGGATTAGCAAGGACTGGTATTCACCATGCAGATGCAGGACAAAGAGTTGCAGAATATCTGGCAAATGCTCCAGAAGAACCCAAAGACACAAGAAGAAAAGTAGATACACACTGACTATGTAGTGAAAAATGAGAGGGTTTGCAGACGAGTGGGAGAGGAATCTTTGTGGGTTGAACCCAAGTAGGTTTGGTGGCAGGTTGTAAGGGGAAGCTACGACGAAATGGGACACTATGGTGATGAACGGACTCACAAGTAGTCAACTGGTAAAAAGGACAGTAAAATGAACGACGTACCAAGAGTTGCCGCTCTATTTCAGACTATTCATATTGGACCACCTCGGACCATTTCAAGAGGGTTCCAGTAAGAATAAATACATCATCATCTGTGTCGATAACTTCTCCAAATATGTGATCCTGCGGGTGGTCAAGCCAGTGGAAGCAAAACCTGCTTGTAAGTTCCTGGGTCCCCATTGACCCTGATTACTGACGAAGGCACGGCATTTTTGGTGAAATCCTCTGAAGTGTGAGTAGAAAATGATATTTAACACATCTGAAACGCCACCACTACTCCCAGAGCGAATGGTCAGGTAGAAATGGTCAACAGGATGACCCTAAATGCAATTAATGACAATGACAACTCGAGAGGATGGAAGGGATTGGGGTAAGAATATGAGCGAAATACTGTGGAAATTGAATAATATTGCTAATAAGACTACGGAACTTATACCAAATGAACTCTTATTTGGCTACCAGCTGAGGATGGCATTGATAAATAAGAGCATACTAATGTTAGAGCAGTCCAGGGACCCGGAAGAAGAAAGGTTAGAGAGTACGAGACAGAGTGAACTGAAAGAGATAGAAAGAGAACAGACGTGTCAAAAGATTATATTCGACAGTATCCACCGACAATCCACAAATTACAAGGTAGGAGACCTATTCTTGGTGCTGAGAGAAGCCACAAGTTGCGGCATGTCACGAAAATTGGCCGCCTAACAAAAGGGACCATACCAAGTAGAAAAGTTGCTACCGTACGACAGATATATTCTAACTGATATCCCAGGTGCACAGCGAATGCAGAGACATTTCCAATCCATGTTCGTGGCAGACAGAATGAAGAGGTGGTGCCAAGGGCAAGAAGAAGGAGCGGATATCACCAGCTCCGAGGGGGAGACGACTCCAAGGTCAGGATGGCCGAGCTGTTAGGACGACGAGTGACGAGGAGCATGGCAGCATTGTCCACTAAGTGACATGGCAGAGGGGAAGGGAGGCTATGAAACAGAGTGAGGGAAAAGACAGGGTGCAGTGAGTGACGAGCGGGCAGAGTACATGGATGCAGACAAAGAGAGAGTGAAATAAAGGAGTGATTTTGAAAGAGAGTTTTATGACATGTTTGTTACCCGGCATCCTTCACATGCATCAAAACAAGGAAAATCAAATCTTGTGTTACTTAATCCCTAATCATTAGATGTGGGACGTTCGAATAGTCAAAATCTCGAATACCTCGAATAACGAGCTATTTGCCCTATTCGATATTTGAGAACACAAATTAATAATTTCACCCTCTCAAATATATTACACGAATTGACTGTAAACTTTTTTTTAATCGCGGTCATCGGTTGGGTCTTACATGTTACAAGTGTTTGGTCTACCATATTTGGCTGGTACAAATTCATCAATTAATATTTCAAACAAAACTTCATCTTTCTAGTTAAGTAAGTAAAAATGTATATAATCCATCATGACTTCAGGGGAATTACATGAAAAAGCAAATGATTGAATTTTCAAACGCTCGCGAGGTTGGTTGTTCCTTTTTTTGATTTCTCGTTGCATGATGACTCTTACATTTCACAAATTCCATTTTTGAAAAAATTGTGCATTCTTTATTCAATTAAAGGTTTGTGATTAACGTAGTAAAATACTAATAATAATTAAATCTTTAAATCTTCCACATTCTTATAATCATCTTAAAAACAACGCCCATGTAGTATTCGATATTCGAGTGAGATATTCAAACTCTATATTCGAATTCGAGAAAAATGCTATTCGACCCATCTCTAATAATAATTATTATGCATATTAGTCATAGACCGATTTCCATGCTTTATCAATTTCAAAAATATTTTGAGTAATTATTTCAGCGGAGACTTACTGCTTTCCTTGAAAGTAACATAATAATAACGTAATAACAGATTGTATGGCACCACTCAATCCCATCCATTACATATATCGATGAATCTCTTAATAAACAAATGCATATGCTGGGCATATTTTTTTATCCAAGCAAATCATGAGATATGGTACACCATAATATCCTACTTAATAAAAGCAAAGGACAGCTCTAACATGGATAGAAACATCATCTTCATGGAGTGTAAGCTTTCACAGCTGTTGATCGGTGGTGGTGTAGTTTTCAAGATGGGCTGCATATCGAGCATTTTTAGCCCAGTGTTTTACCTACATAGCAGCGAGTGTCTTCGGGAGTGAAGTGCTTGTAGCTGAGAAATTTGCTGTCTTACACACCAGAAGGCTGTAAGGTCTCCTTTAAATGTCTTTTTGACAACTGATCACAGTTGGTCACAGCCGAGTTCACTGCATTTAATTGACCAGCTAGGAGGCATTTCCAAGGAAAATTTCTTGACATGGCGGCAGGTTTGCCCAACATAAGTGCCATCTCAACTGCACCTTATGTATTACATTCCTTCTGACTTCAAGGGCTATTTTATTTTCTTTTTATGGCAGAAATATTTGTCAGTTTTTTCACGATGCCAAAATGGATGGCCATACTTTTTCTTTCAGGACTCTGGCAATTTTCTTGGTTTTACTTAGGACACACAGCAATCTGGTGAAAGCACATGGTTCTTCCTATGATTTTCCTTCATCTTACCATTTTCTTATGGCTTTATTGCTCTTATGAATCCCTTGTCATATCTGTCATTTATTATTGCTGGGAGGGACTCTATGTCCGACACATTCTCAGCTCTTGACTCTAAGGTCTTGGATACGGCTGCCTTTTGCTGTGGATGGTGATGTGATGTCACACGAAGATAGTGTTCAGTACGTGAAGGCTTCCAATAAAATGAATGGCTGAGCATTCCATTGTTTCCCCTCTTCAACAGAAGAAAAAGGAAAGGGAGACATCCCTCGTCCTCAATTTCTTTTATGAACTGTATGGCAGGGTTCAAGTTGTTCAAGAAGACCTCACAGTACTCTGATGCATTAGATGGCAAATTTCTCAGCCACAATTACTTCGCCCCTGAAGATGTTCATAGCAGCATTTGTGAAACGTTGCACTAAAAATGTTTGATATGCAGCTCGAATCATGAAATCTCACATCTCGAAAACTACACCACCAAATCATCAACATCACTGCAAGTGTTCCTCTGGATATGCCACTGCTTCTCCTCTAGAATTCATTTCTAGAGCTAGTAATCGTTCTTTGTGTTGCTTATTTACTTCCAATGTTTCTGCACAACATGTAATTATACTTTCCATGATTGAATGATAAATAATTTTTTTTTATTTTTCTTCATATTTTTTAAATTATAGTTCTGACAGATGCGATAAAATTAAAGAGATACACTGCCGAACAGATAGGTACAAAAACTCGTTCTTTCTGCGCACAATAAGCAACCACAATAAAAATTGAGCTCCTCTAAATACACTCCTATAATTCATATCACCATTTCACCTCCAAAAATTTTACACCTTTACACAGCTGGTGACCTACTACCCCCTGCCACACGCCCATGCGGGGTATTATGTAGATGTAGATGTAGAACAGAGTTAGGCTATCTAACAGTGTAGCTGAGGCACATCAACGACACCTTTGTCATCTGGCCACACACAGCAGTGCACCAGCAAGGTTTCCCCCGACACCTCAATGGCCAGCATCAAAATCACCACGGAGGAAGAGGAAAATGATCAGCTTCTCTTTTTGGATGTAGAGGTGAAAAAAGAATGAGAAACTGGGGCATACCATGTACACGAAAAAGATTCATATGGACCAGTATCTTAATGCCAACTCCCACCACCATCAGAAAACTTCACTGGTCTCATCCCCCATCTAACATGCATTTCTGCATTTTGGATGCAACGGAGTCTATAACTTCAGAGAAGAAGCCCCTGGTGGACAGTCTGAGCCGCAACGAATACAGTGATAGGTTGGTCCTTAACCTTTATCCAGGCATGCAACAGGTAGTTGACCATCTTACTCATAAAAGCGCGAGCAACTTTTCCTGGGGGTGCTGAGGAGGGAGAGAGGGGCATGAATTCTCCAGTTAGGCACCATGGAACTAGATGTCACATCAGCCATTGCAAGGTTCTGCCGGCTGCATGTCTCAGTTATTGGCATACGCTTGCCAGTGCTAACTAGCGGTAGGTAACTGTTGTGAGCCCAGAAACTCAACTTCTTCCCATCAGCTGTTGGAGCAAAATGAAAGTAGTAATTTCAGAATTTTTATAGGTGTACGCATTTTTTTTACATAATTCAAGTTTATTCATTACTCTGAATCCTACCACTGCTCACGCTGCATTGTTACTAAATAAAAGAAATGAGTTGCAATCCTGAGAAAAAGAGGCTACCTTCATCTCTGCAAATGGGCTAAAGGTATTATTATCTCTCTTGTTACAATACGTAGTGTATTTTTCTCATTTCTCGGGGCAAGTTTCACCAGTCCTGAGGCCATCTTCAAATTCTCTCTGAGTTGGACAATGAATCGGAAGCCGTTCAAGTAGATGAACACAATACTGACACCGAGGAATAAAGATGACCCAATACCCAACCTGGATTACAAGAAGGACCATGAGGAAGATCAGAAGATGCAATGTTTGGCTTTTTTTGATAGGAGGGATAATATAATTTGGGCCAACAGACCACTCTTACAAACATCAAAGATTAAGTCAAAAAGCATCACAAAAAGTCTTTCTGCACCCAAAGGAAGGCTAGGAATTGTAAAACAAGGCATGAATGTTTCCTTCAAGTCATTTCTTTGGAATTTATAGACAATATTGTCAAGTAACCAAATACTTTAATCACTCAAAGAGAGGAAGAATTGAGTCATCTGACACTCCCATTTGGGTTGGAGATTAAAAGCCCACCTCAAGATTGAAAATTATGACCACTATTCAGGGCACTGTTCTTGAATGCATGTAAAAACATGGTGTAGTGATCCAGAGATCGCGACAATTAAGGATGGGCTTCAGAATCGAGTGGTTGCTTCTAAATTCCAGTGGGTTTTAAGAGGGCTTAGGAGTTGAAACTTGGATTTGATTTAAATCAGGAAGTTTAATGCAAGTTTTGAGATGTACAATTTTGAGATTAAGTGAATTTTAAGTATTCCGCCCTACATAGTGACACCCTAACTGCTCAGTCACAAATGCCCCCGAGATCTTGGGGGCTTTATATAGCTTTTCAGCTTTGAATGCGATATACCATTTCAAGTGCACACGTCCTCAGCGACGCGTGGTTACCCAAGCGTGTGTCCTTTGACCTGTATGGGGAGGGGGAGGGTTGTTGGTTGTTACACCACATCGGTCTACTTCTTGGAAGAGGAGTCACCACTATCTTCTTTCCCCTACTCCTCTTCCCAGACATTCGGAGTCCACGATCCTTAGGTTCGATGTCCCTCTGGCTAGAGAACACGTAGAGGGCTTTCACTATCAGAAATTTCTATGGAAACCTACTTCCCAACATCCATGCATTATTTAATATTGTCTATTACCATTACATATTATAATATGGTCCCACGACCATTACAATGGAACATGCTAATTTTTCCAAGTTGTTCACTAAAAACGGAACAGGATTGATTGTTTGCCGTAGATAGCAAACATTGTGTGGTAATTAAGGTCAAATTACCACACAATCTCCATCAAGGAGTTTACAGAGTCCCTTGTTCATGGGCAAAGTCCTACATTGAAGAATGCTGCTGAGCAAGTAAAATCTTCCTCCAGGAACACCAGAGGGCCACGAGGAAGAAACAGTTCCACCTTTCTGCCATTGCAGAGCATGACCAGAGCGACCCTATGCATGACATATTTCGATGAAGCAACTGTTGTTGCCAGAGAGAAGTTAGTAATACCCCGGGCTCACACAAGAAGCCACTGAAATTGCTATGACTCCCAGCGACAAGAATATGGAAGACAGACCCCCCTCTACAATGCTTGAAAGATAGTTCTCGGAGAGAAAACCATCAGAAAGCCGAGCACAGGCAGGGCACCCTCTATAATGGTGGCCATCAGCTAAATATGGTATCTACCACCAGAAGATGCCAGGTGGAATACCAGAAAAACTGTCATCTCCAGATCCCACCCATGTGGCGCAGACTGAGAAGCCATGGTGAGATCTTGGAAATGGGTTCTTAATGATACGAGCTTTTTGCCCTTTGTCACATAAGATAATGACTAGTTCTCTACCTGAGTTTTAATTTTTTCCTTCACATATACCATCTCCTTGACATTCCACAGATGATCAGCTTTACACCTAATTTGAAACCATTTCTTCATCACTTTACCAAGTGCAGATTCATGATTCACACTTAACCACACCAATGACAAACACAGATAAATTCAATTTGAAATAGTTCCAGACACCTAAAAGAAACATCTATTCGTGAGATATTAAAAATGCTAAAGTAAAGATGATGTCAATGACTTCTATTTCTCCTGTTTGAACACCTTCCTCAACACGGACCTCAATGCACTTTTTTGTGTGTCTGTTTCTTTGAATGCTCCAGTGCATACTCTCATATGAAGAAATTCAAATGACAAAGAGTCAGGATGGTATTGTGGTTCAGGATACTTATGAAAAATTGGTTTCTTCTGTGGTTAATCCCGAAACTAGTCTTGGAAAAACGTACCCAGAAATGTTGCGCCGTGATTATTTACCAGTTACTGCAAGTTAAAGTGTCAAAGGTGCACCGCAATCTAATATAACTGGAGGATCGAAATCCTCTAGCGAAGTTCTGTTGAGTGATCCAGTGATTAATGATGATAATGTCGATAACAAAGATGGCAAGGGTGTAGTAAATAGTATATGACATAATTTCCGGCTTCACATGGTGGAAATCAATTAAATAGTGTGGAATAAAACCAAATACCTTCTATTATGAGTGACGTAATAAACAGTGCTACATCTCCCGGTGAGTGATTGGGGTGACAAATAGATAGCTTTCAGATAGCGTTGAGCAGGTTGTGTCATGAAGTGAAAACTCTAGAAATAGACTTGGGTCATGGAAGCAGTAGTAGGCTCTAAGAGAAAGAAAAATTCTCTCTCTTCAACAAAAAATGGAGTTACAACGAAAATTGGACCGAGGTGTCAGTGTTTCACAGCTTCGTCGGGAGTATGCTGTCGGGCAATCGACCATTTACAACATCATGGGACAGAGAGAAAGTTTTGCTATTCATTGCAGAGTCTGACTCGTAGGCCAGAATTTCCAAAAGAAGAAATTTATGTGGGCCAAGTATCAATGAACTGGACAAGGTGATGTATGAGTAGTTACGGCAGTGACGAAGAGAAGGTATCCCAATTTCTGGCGGAATCATAATGGAAAAAGGTAAATATTTCCACAAGCAACTTAATATCACCTTACCGTGCGAGTATACAACAGGGTGGCTACAGAAATTTAAATATTGGCATGGCATTCGGTATCTGAAAGTTACCAGAGAAAAATTGTCAGCAGATCATGATTCTACTGAAGAGTACATCAATGAGCTGGAAAAGTAACCGGAGCTAAAGAATCTATGGCAAGACTCACATTCGCGGCCTGTGCTAATTCCGCTGGAAGCCATGAATGCAGACTCATGGTTATTGGAAAAAGTGCAAAACCACGGGTGTTTAAGGGGATCTGGCAGTTTCCTGTGATTTACAGGGCAAATACACGAGCTTGAATAACATAGGAATTTTTTAGAAAATATTTTCATCATCATTTTGTGCCTGAGGTTCGGAAAATTTTCCAGAGTATAGGGCTGCCAGAAAATTCAAAAATTTTATTGTTGTAAGACAACTGCCCCACGCATCCTCCCACCGAAACTCATCGAGAATGATGCAACAGCGTCATTCTTACCACCTAACTGCACATCCCTCATCCAGCCATTGAATCAAGGGATAATAAACAGCCTCAAGTGTCACTAATGAAGTGAAGTCATGAAAATAATTATCCTCCGTGAAAGTCCTTTCAGCTATGAAGAATTTAAAAAAGAATTTACCCTGAAAAATATGGTATGGTGCATTGCTGAAGCGTGGGAGAGGGTTACACCCACGGTTTTGAAAAGGCGCTGGATTAACATGCTGCCAGATTTTTAAAACCACTGGGAGGAAACTGATGGCCCACAGAAATTTCATGGTTTCCATCCGCCAGGTGATAACTTTTCCCATTTTGTAAATTTTGTTAAAGAGTTGAATGCCAATATGAGCAATGAAGAGATAAAAGAGTGGAATGACTGTGACAATGATGCACCTGTGTATCAAAGCCTCACTGATTGTGAGATTTTGGATGCTGTAACGGGTTCATCAATTAATGTATTGATGAAGATGGGATGGCAAGTAATTGCAGCGCAGAAGAGGAAAAAATAACGACTTCTGATGCAATTACATGAGCGGGAAAAACTGATAAAGTACTTGGAACAGAGAACCTCTTCCAACGATAGAGATATTTCAGCTGTACAGGATAAAGAACAATCTAATAAAAGAGACGTAGCCAGTGGAAACAGGTGAAACTCACAGACCTCTTGAAGAAAACAGCATCACCAACATTCGTGTGTTGCTGCCACGGATGATGTGGGTCACTCCGCCCAGGGCCAATAAAGATCCATAAGACGTGATGGTAAGCAAATTTTTTAATTTTTTTGGGATTTACACCACATCAGAACGTATTAATAATTTATCAAGTTCATGCCAAGTAGCTTTTCCAAAATACCCACGATTTCCCTCTCACAGGATTCACTGAGACTGTTAACATTAAATTTAATAATTAAAACTCTGTTGATATTCATAGTAATGTATTCAAAGTGAGATTGTTAATTACCAAAACCTCCAATATGTTTACGCTAGTAGTCATAAAAACTATGTAGAATTTACGATAGGCGCATGTTGAAAAATATGGGCTGGTGAAATATTGATGTTCTACCCAGATTGTAAAGTTAAGTACCATTTTCCTTCCATTTACAGGAGGCCTCATCTAGATTGCCTTCAAGGTTCGTCATTTATGAACGAAGAACATTTAAATGTTTTAAGTCATATAAATTTTACGATAATACTTCAGTTTTTCTCATTACTTGCCCCCTCATTCATTATTGCATCATTTCCGTAGAGTCACCCACACTTTCTGTTAAAGTACCTACCGTGTTGCAGTGTTGCCTACTTCAAGGAAAGTGATCTATACACTGGAAATATCGTAATTCTGGAACGCGTCTGGTCCCGCGTATTCCAGATTATCCATCTTCCACTGTATTTGCAATAAGCTTCACATGGAGGAAAAAGTAAATAGATGTCTAACCTCCAGAAACATTTGACCATGCAACACTATATAAAGCTCGATTTAAGTAATTCTATCCACCTACATCAAATCGTCACCCTCTACTGATGATCCACCCGTGGGCCCTTCAATGAGCGATTCTACTTTGTCATCCATCATATTTCAGAGCAGTGAATCTTCCAATTTTTCATTTTCTTGTGAAGGCTCCAAAACATATACTAAATATATACGGTTGTGTAATAAGCTACACTGACTGAAACTGGGTGAAGTTTGTGATTAAACAAACAAATTCTACTCAAGTGCCTCCTGAGTGGTGAAGATCAATAGATTGACTTTTGAGATGGTCTGCTTAGCTTCGGCTAGTCTGCTTCGAGACTAAGTGTCCTAAGTATCTCCCTTTTATCAGTTGGGTAAAAAAAATTGCATTAATTGGTCCCGGGTGTTTATGAGCATTTCTCACAGTGAGTCTTTTGGACTGAGGTTTTGCTGATACAGTAGTAACTCGATAATATGAAGCACAAAAATACGAAGTTTTGATTTCACAAAGCAAAAATGTCAGTCCCAATGAAATGCCTACGCTGAAATACATGGCGCTGTTCGAAAATATGAAGTTTCGAAAATACTAAATTTTTGAAATTACAAACCTACGTAGCGTAGACTACGTGACGTAGACTCCTAACAATTCGGCGTTGCAAAATATAATCTATCAATTGTATATCTTGCGTGAATTTTAGTGCATTCATCTCTCACAGATGCCGGAGTCACACAATTATTTAGAAAATGTGTCATGGATAATTTAGTTTTCGATTAACAGGGAAAATGGTAGCTTCAGGCAATTTTCCCTTACTTATTTTTGTTTTAACTGTTAGCTGCATTTCCTTAATGTAAACAATTCTCTTTTGTTTATAACTAATGTTTAGTGCCACGTACCGACTCACTGCCATGCGCTATTAGTGGTAGTTTTAATTTATTGAGCACTCGAACTGGAAAATGATGCAATAAAATTATGGGAAATATGACTGGGATACCTGTCACAGTCAATATCCCCAAAATCCATGGCTTCACTATGAATAAACCCACATTTACTCCCACAGTTGTCCATATTTCATGACAATAGAAAAATACAGTTTCCAAGAATTTGCGAGGGTATAGCGATTGATATAATTTTGCATTTAAAATGTATTATTTCAAATTTTGACACAGGTGACCCAATCGGGGGAGTGGCTCAGCAATATAACATTATAATGTACTAACTGTCCTGGAATGCGTTGAAATGCCATTTTCTGGGTTCAAAATCGGTCCCTAAACGAATTTGAGACCTAGTCCAATTAATTCCTCGTACCTACCTATGCCACGGTTTCCAAGTAAATAAAATATTCTATTGTTGAAGTAATGCAAAAATTGCAGATTTTCGAGCTTAAAAATCCAATTTTAGGAAAAAGCGAAGTGTATACAAAAATCGAATTAAGAATTTAAAAAAAGCAAACAAACAGACCACTGCACCAAATCTTATTCTACATACAAATAAATTGCGTACCTTTTAACAAAATAATTTCTCACTAATGTGATTCTGATGCATGCGATTTTATGCTTCACTGATACGATTCTGATGCATGTGATAAAGTAAATCGCAAACAATCTGCTTCGTTGCTTGCTTGTCGTTTCTTGCTTGTTTGAGAAGCTCATGTGCCAACACTCAGTTGTTGAAACCACTCACGCTCCACCTATTGTACAATGGATTGAATAATTCAGAAACCTTTGAGGGCGCACGCACAACAACTCACCAAAGTTTCATCGAAATCCGATGAATGGTATTGGAACACAAAGAAGATGAACAAAAAAACATTCATTTTTATATATTATATGATAAGACCTGTGATAAACCGCTCAGACACTTCAACCTAAAGAAACCGTCGTCAGCGAAATATCTCCCTATGAAATATATTTGATCGCATGAGTAAACAAGAAAACTGAAATATTCAAAATAAAATCACCACAGCGCTACTTAATTCCAAGATGTTGTTGGGGTGACTCCATGAAATTTTTCTGGAAGCAACTTAAATCCATGAATCACTAGAGTGAATTCGTTGAGTAATTAGGCCTTGAAACAATACATTTGATCTATCATCACTGCTATCCCTGATTTCCACAAGATAAATGACCAATTGAATCAGTTTTCATTGTAATGGCATGAGTAACTTTGGGTCCAAAGCATTTTAATACACAGATATGACACAAAATTGGGCATAAAGGGCATAAATTGGGCATGAGAAACTTATTGTCATTATCAGGATTTTACAACAGAGAGAAGTTAGGTTTCAGCCTCAGCTGCGGCAGATTTTTTCCGTGACCCGACCTCTTTCTGTTATAAATTATGAAGACACCGGGGAGATACTTCCTCTTAACCATTTATTTCCCTATGTAACAACATCTTGAGTCTATAACTACTGTTGCCATGACTCAGTAGGCTACATAAAACATATGCCCAAGGGATGGAATCGAGCTTCGATGTTTTTTCTTAGTTTCTACATTACATGGGTTCAACTTCTCGACACAAACAATATCCCATTTCTAACACTTCCCCTTGTCGGGTATTGTATCTGTGTACCAAGTCAAGTGGCAAAAAATACAAACAGATCACTTGTCATCTAAACAAATTATACTTTTCATCAAAAGAAGAACATTTCACTCAAAAAAATATCAAGAGATAACACTTAGATCAGAAGATAAGATCTTGAAATTCACTGCAAACCAATTTTACATACAAATCTCTTGTTTTTTGTCCTGACAATATTTTAGTGAATATATCTGCTAAATTTTCATTTGACTTAACACATTCTAGTTTTATCTCACCAGACAAAACTTTCTCCCTAAAAAGATGATATCTGATGTCAATGAGCTTAGTTTTATTAGATACAATCTTGTTACTTGCAACACACATAGCACCTTGATTGTCAACACATAGATTAACTGGTTTTCGAATCAGTCTGTCTTGGCTAAGTTCATTTAAAAAATAACTCATCCACATTATCTCCTTTGACGCCTCATGCATCGCTATATTTTCAGCTTCAACAGTTTAATGGGTTACTGTTCTCTGCTTCCTGCTCACCCAAGATATTGGTCCACCAGCTAGGATCACGACAAAACCACTCACACTCTTTCGGTCCACAGGATCATTGGCCCAGTCTGCATCAGCAAATACTTTTACAGGTTCACCCATTTTTTTCATACTTTATACCCAGTTTACTTGTGCCTTTTATATATCTTAGCAAATGCTTCACACCATTCCAATCACTCTTACAAGGTTTGTTGCATTTCTAACTTGACTTACACACAGAAAAGGCTATATCTGGTCTAGTGCTGTTCGCTAGGTATAGCAAACTACCTATCGCCCTTCTGTAGATGCATCCATCGAACCCCTCAGTTGCTTCCCCTGTTCCTCCAACTTCTAAAGGTGTGGAGCAACTCCTCGCATCTGTCATCTTATAGTCCAACAACAATTTTTCCACATACGCCTCTTGGTCAATTTTAAGTTTACCAGGAGCCTTTGGAGTCACTCTGACGTAATATCGTTGAAATGGAATAAAACACACATAAGGGTTGCTACGTACATATTATAAAGGAGAGATTGTTGTGTGGTTTTGAGGAGAGGAATCTGATGACTGTACGAGACAGTACGAGAATTTTCTCGGTCTCTCCAATTGTAATTAAAAGGAAAAAGTATTGAACTGAAAAGAAGTGCGAAGTGTTAAGAAATAGTTTAATTCAACCGCTTCGACACAATAAATTGGTGACCGTGACAGGACTTTGATAAAGATATTCATGGAAAAGATGAGTATCGTGATCCTTAAAAAGGCGTTGGCAGACAGGAATCTGCCTACAATGGGAACAAAACCGGACTTGAGGTTGAGATTTGAAGAATAATTGAGTAGAGAAGGAAAAGATCCAGCAGATTTCTTTGTAGAGATTGAAGAAGCCAGCAAACAGCGGATGGGAGATTCCTGAACTGCGGTGAGTATGGATATACTATCTGAATTACTGATGCAGATGACAAGTATTATGAAGGAAATAAAATTCCAGTTGGCTGAACTTAAGGCTCTTACCAGTAAAAGAAAAAAATGACAAATTTCTGGAAGAGCTCGAGGCCAGATATTTAACCAAAAGTCAGGAAGCTGATAAAAAAGTTATTACTCTTGAAGGACTAAAATTAACTAACAGTGAAATAGATAAACTTGGAGCGGAACTCTCAAGCAAAATAGCTATGATTGAACTTAGGCTTGGCACTAAACTACAGGAAATGATTGATAATACAAAGCTGGAATCTTGAAATGGTGGGAAAGTAACACCAGTTGAAAGTTTACCAATTGATTCGAAAGTAATCAGTGATTGTTTACCGGAGTTCCATGGAAGGTTGGAAGATGCCCAAAGTTATTCATTGAAACTTGTGTGGCCATGTTGAACTGAATGAATCTACCAGAGGAGGTCTATGTACACATTGTATCTCTTCAGCTAAAAGGTTCAGCTTCAACCTGGTTTCATAATGGCAAAGGAATAAATTTCAATTGGATGGATTTTCAAAAAGAGATACAGCTGAGATTTTATTCAGAGACAATGAAGGCTGCCATAAATAGAAAACTTATCACGGAAAGTCAATCATAAGGCATGAGAGCTATTGCATTTATAATTTAAAAAACTACACTTGTTCAAGAGAGTTCACCCATTACAAGATCATGATGAATCTGTCCCTTTTATGATAGAATTGTTACATGATAAAATTTGACCATTAGTAAAGGTCCAACAAGATTTGAGAGAAATTGGGCGACAGTTAGAAGAGGAGTCAACGCCAAAGGGAAAGGTGGTTTGGAGGAGGGAACGACAAGGAAGGGTTACACTTGCGGGAAGTTTAGGCACTTGAAAGATAGGTGCCCGAAATCAGAGGAAAACGTCCGTCCTTGGATGGAGGAAGGTGGTACCGGGAACCGCACTTACCTCCAAAAGTCAGCCACCAACCACAGGCGTCCATATAAGCTTCTTTTAAATTTGCTGACATAATCCTGAGCACCTCTAATTCGGTCGTCAAAACAATCTGGCCGTTCTTCAAATACCTCCTCACTGATAGGACTTTTAAGATATGTAGAATTCACATCAAAGTGTTGAATGCTCCATCCATTTTCAACAGCTATAAGCGAGAATTATTCTAAGTGACCTCATTCTAAGCACAGGACTATATGTCTCCAGAAAATCAACTCCACGTATTTGGCTAAACCCTAGCTTTGTATTTCTCAACTTTTCCATCTTCATTTCTTTTGATTTTGTACACCCTTTTGTCCCTATCACGTTTCTTCCTTCTGGTCATTTCACTATGTCCCATGTATCATTTTCATGCATATCTTTCATCTCTTCTTGCATAGCCTTGTACCACTGTTGTGCATTTGGCCCTGCTTAAGCTTCCCCTGCAAATCTTGGTTCCTCATCTGAGGTAGACTCTTATTTTACCTGGTTACACCATTTGCATTGTTCCTTTGGTATAGCTATTCTCTCTGACCTCCTTGGAATGAACCGATCCCTTTCCGCACGTCCTAAATGATGTTCTTCTGCAGGTCCATGTCTTTGATTCGACTCTTCCAGTAGATCCATTTCCTCCGAGATTTCAGCATGTTCATCTTCATAAATATCATCTTCACTATCACTTGAGTACAGATTAGTCTCTTCTTTGCTTCTTATACCTTTATCATCCAGAGTCTATTGTCTTATAAGGAAAAACATCTTCATAGAAAATTACATCTTGGCTTATTATTATTTTTTTTCTGTCAATGCTCCAAAGTCTATAGCCATTGACATCTTCTTGAACACCTAGAAAAACACATCTCTCGGCCCTTGGCTCCAGTTTTTGGGTTTTAGGCATAACTTTTGCCCATGCTTGGCACCCAAATACCTTCATCTTGCACAGATCTCTCTCACTTATGTCTCTCCCAGACCATACCGCAATAGGTATCTTGCCATCCAATGCCGACACTGGACAATGGTTTCTGATGTAACACGCTGTATTCAGTGCCTCAGCCCAGAAATGATGTGGTAGGCCAGATTCTATCAGCATGCATCTCACCAAATTGTACAAAGTGAGATTCAGTCTCTCTGCCTTTCCATTCTGCTGGGGGGTGTATGGCACTGTGAATCTATGTCTGATGCCTTCTCTTTTCAGGAAAGTTTTAAAGCTCTCTCCTGTATACTCCCCACCATTATTACTGAGAAATTATTTGATTTTCCTCTCTTTCTGGTTTTCTACTCTGGATTTGTATTCCTTGAATTTATCCAAAATTTCTGCCTTTTGTGCAACAATGTCTTACATGGTTGCTATAATCGTCTGTGAATGTAAAGTAGTATTTTCCTCCTCCAAGAGATGTAGGAAAAATCGGTCCTTCAACATCAAAATGAATTAGTTTTAGCACCCAACTACTTCTATTTTCTGTCCTTTGGTTAAACTTCTTCCTTCTGAATTTCCCTTGCACACAGACGTGACATTCGCTGCTCACTTTTGTTTCCACTTCAGGTTCTTTCGCTCTTAGTACTGGTATCTTCCGCAGAATTTGTTAACCACAGTGACCAGAACGCCTATGCCACAAGTCCAAGGATGCATTACTCTCTCTCCATTCAACTTCCGTTTCACTTCCTGGCTCTAATTTAAGTTCTGTACACGCAGCCTCTGCTTTACCCTCATGATCACCGGCTAACGTATGCACATAATATAAGCCTTATTTGCAGAAAGCTCTCATCATTACTTCACCAGTCACTCTATCAATTACATCAACTTTACCACAATCAACCACTATTTTTGCGCCCTTTTTCTCTTGTTCACTTACAGATATAAGATTATGCTGCAAGCCTGGTACATGCAAAACATCACTTAATCTAATATCCCAACCACCAGTCATTCAGAGCAATGATGTTCCTTTGCCTTTCACTTGAGATTTGTCACTATTCGCTACATCTACTTGTCCTTCACTCATTACCATGTTTTGCAGCAGTTCAATTGATGGAAACATATGGTTTGTAGCTCCACAATCTGGCATCCACGCATTGTTCTTGTGCCAACCATCCTCTTTTGTTGTCCACAAAGCTTTGTACGTTCTCTCCTCATTTGCTGTTGCCAGTGACACATTCTTTACCTCTTTATAGTACCCTTTTGATTCACCTTTCCTTACTTTTTTCATCTCTTCTCTTCTTTGATCTGGTCTCTTGGGTTTCTTACAATATTTTGCTATATGACCTCTACCTCCACAATTGAAACAATGGAAAGTTCTATCGTCTAGCTCTTGTTTCTGCTCTTGATTTCTGAAAGGAGCCCTTTCAGCCATCTTCTCTGTTGACCTAACTTAGCAGAGTGTGCCCTTGAAACCTCCTCATTTCTCACATTTCGTTTATCCTCTAACAGTAATGCTGATTTCACTTTTCTCGTCATCAGATTTTCTTCGTTCCAACTTTGAACATTTTTTTGTCTCTTCCTTATCATCATCTTTTCTATGAGCCATATTGTCCTACCTATTTTGTCTTACTGCTTAATTATCCTATCTATTTCGTCTTACTGCTTAATTATCCTATCTATTTCGTCTTACTGCTTAATTATCCTATCTATTTTGTCTCACTGCTAAATACTTTAAACTCATTAAAATAAATATCACATCTATATCACGCCTAGATTGCGCCTGGATCGTACCTGGGCCCATAACCTATTATGTATAAATTATGAAGACATCAAGGAGATACTTTCTCTTTACCATTGATTCCTCCATGTAACAACATCTTGAGTCTATAACTACTGTTGCCATGACTCAGTGGGCTACATAAAACATACGCCCGAGAGAGAGAATCGAGCCTCGATGTTTTTTCTGAGTTTCTACATTACGCGGGTTCAACTTCCCAACGCAAACAATATCCCATTTCTAACACTTTCTAAGTTCCCCTTGAATTAATTTTGCAATCTTAAGCTTCAAAACTTATCTGATTTTGTTTTCGTGTTTCTCCACAGTGCAGCCAATTATAGAAGGCGTAAGTCACATAGGGGAAAGAAAATTTCCAAATAATGGAATGGAGAACGCTGGATCTGGAATATCTCCGCGATGCCCGTTTACAATGAAGTTTCTCTTTCACACTATCGTTGATAAAAAGTTCAGAAAATCGTGGAGTGATTCGGATATCACTTTCTAAATACAAAGTGTTTCATTAGCTTCTAAGTTTTAGCTTACCAAAGTTGGCATATAAGGATGTTGGGTAAAATGGCATTCAGCATAACGCCCACGACGAGAAGAGATTATGCATAGAAGGATAAAAATTAATCGCTTAATTTATTTACAGGTTTAATGTTTTGCAGAGACTATAGCTATAGAACTATAAGCACGAATCATCATATAGAAAAGGGACTCGTTCATAAGTTAATGATTCTTACTTGAACTTCAATGAGCGGTGAAACCTTTTGGCTTGGAACGAAATAATATTTCCTCCAAGTTCATATATCCTGCAGGCGACATGGAAGAAACCACATATAATGACCTGAGAAGGATTTTTTAAATGGACTGAGTCCTTTGCTCTTTTTACCTATTATTGTGCAATAAAGAAAGGGTGATTGGAAGCGCGGTTGGGCCAGCTACTGTCTTAGTTGCATAGATGTTAGAAAAAAACACCTCTTTTAAACGCCCACACCAGTTGCACGTCCTGATTAGCCGCAGATTAAGAAAGCTAGTCTCTCATACAAAAGTAGAACTTGCTTTATATATGTCTTCTAAACTGGGCGAAGATTTTGCAAAGAAAATTATCGCATATTATGTTACGAACGTTTGTGACATGTAACTTATAATACAAAGGCATTTTTTTTAATACTTTCATGAATAATGACTATAAATTGTTTTAACACGTTTCCAAAGACCAGAGAAGTCAGGGGGAGAAGGGGAAATATTTTCCGCAATTTATTAAAATGGTTCGAAAATACGAAGTGCACTTTTTTGGTCCTGCAAACTTCATATTATCGAGTTGCTACTGTAATTGGTCAATGACTTTGATAAAATGGTTATTAAAACAATTGGCTATTCCTCTGGGTCACTAATAATATTACCATTTAGAGAGATGTAGCTGACTGACTGGTTAGGTTAATATAAGGTGCTTAAATAGTATTTTTAACTATTTTCCACGCAGTTTTAGAGGGGTTACATGATTAATTAATTAACCTTTTGCACTCGGCTGTCGAGTGTGACTCGACATGGCTAACACCCATAACAGCTCGTTTGTTGAACCACACCCAACATGGAGTTTCGCTATTTCGCTGCTTGGGATAAGGGGATATGGTGGTTTTTTTCTATAAATTCTCTTATTGCCATTAGCATGAAAGGATAAGTAATACACTATCACAATGATACATGGATTTTTAAAAATAAATAGTGTGTATCGATAATATAACTACTCATAAATCCCATCTAGGACCAATACTGCCACCAATGCAGATAATTGTTTGTATGTTTAATGTCTTGTTAGAGCTTTTTCACTTCCGTCAGCTGCCTATTTCTTCTTGTCTTTTGCATTGTCAACATCTTGAGAAGGATAGTCCATGTGAGAGTCATGCTGATTCCTTCATCACATCCCTTGGTAAATTATGAATATTCTCGCAAAGGGAGCATTGAATTATCATGGATAAGATTCAGACGAAACTTGATAGGCAGGAAGGGATTTACCTATCACCTTCTTCTCTCAGAGGTTTTTGCTTAGGTTCTGTAAAACAAGTCTTAGGTTTTTATTGGTCACAATCATTTTCCCAAAGTAACATACACTCTCACAAAGGCAATATCCAATTACCTCATGCGTCGGCCTATTATATTCCGATGAAACTTGGTATGTAATTGGGGATTTACGAATAACCATCTTTTTCCAGATGTTTGCTTACATTCCTAGAAGCATATCGCAGCTGTTTTCCCGAAATGGGGTGTTTTTCTCAAACAATGCTTTACCTGTAGTTGGATGAATGCTTTATCTGCGAGTAGACGCATAATCAGAATGAGTTTCCACTCTTGAGGATGGATAAGTTTTCCCAAGTGTTTGAAAGCAGCGACGACGAATTTTACATTGAAAATGAAGGCACTACCGAAGAAGGTAGTAGTGACAATAGTGAGTTCGCTGATCCTGCATACGAAGACGATGAACTTAGCACTGGTCAGAGTGGAACTATGGAAAGGTAAACATCCTGGCATTCACCCAAAGATCAGAGTGAGTGCACTGACAGTGACAATGATGTTGAATTTGAGAAGACAAAAGGAAGATGCACTCATCTAATAACATATCATAAAACTAATCTATTTACAACATCACAAAAAAAACTAAATTGAAAAATTAGCTGAACAGAATTTAATAAAATTCTGAAATATTGAAGGTTCTAAAAACAAAACAATGCTCTTGACACTATATTCACACATGACCACCCATTTACAGTTGGCCACAAATCGGTCAAAGAACTGCCATCAAAGTTATCCATCAATGTAAAAATATCACCAGCTCCAATAAATAAATTGCACTACTTATCCTGCTTTATAAGTACGACCAATTTTTCACCAAATGAACCTCCTTCACCAAAGTAATTCTTGCCACATCAAGATTTTGCAGACTCTTGAAAACACTGCCTTTTAGGCGAGGATCAAGTAGGGTAGCGAATGCATACATATAATTTTCTTCTATATTCTTGTACCGTTTTGAGAGAGAGAAGGCTAAATCTTTCCTCATGTTAACAAACCCTGTCCGACTGGGTAGTGGTCTCTTCAGCTGTTCCAATGTACTATTAATGATTGGGAGGACTTCTGGAATGGTTACAGTTGGTGAGCTAACAGCTAGTCTTGCATGCTCAAAAATATTCATAATTTCTACTACACCGTCAAGAACCTACACCTATACTGGTTGCACATCAGTTTCATTCGCAAGTGAGTTTCCGTAGCTGCCAGGCCTACAGCCTGTCGTTGCTCTTTCAAGCGAGCCAGCTTGTGAGCGTGGAATTCCATCTCGTTGGCTCATCTAGCACTAATCTGTGTGACTTAACACCCACTGTTTTTTGAGCACGTTTAAGCACTTTTGTTGCATGAGTGGAGTGTTTGAAATGTTCAACTATCTGACGAGGAACACCCACCATAGTCGACACTTCACTGCAATTTAAAAGCCCACCTCGGATGACCAACCGCAATGTATGGGCTAAACATGGCACATGTGAATATCGTGAATTTTCCAGAGCAGCTGTAATGTTTCTTGCATTGTCTCTCACAACAGTGAAATCTGTGTCCTTAAGATCCCAATTTTCCAATGCAACTGATGTACAAAATTATGAAGGTTTTCGCCCGAATGGCTTAGTTCCAAAAATGGAGCCACTTCGAGGCACACGTTGGCTGAAAATCTGATGAAACAAAGTGCACTGTCAAGCTCATAGTCATCGTTAACAGTAGATGTCCATAAATCCATGGTGAGAGAGACATATTCCGCATCAGCGAGTACATTTTTCCCCACGGAATGCAATGCTTGGTACATAGCAGGTATCTTTACGATGGAGATATGCTTTCTTGAGGGGATGATGCACCTTGGTTCCAAATGTAAAATAAGGGCCTTAAACCACTTTTCCACTATATGAAATGGATGGCAGTCAATGCATATCAATTAAGCTATTACCCATTATCCTTTGTCACTAAGCTTCTTTATGTCATCTTTGTGCCATTTCAAATGGTTTTTTAAACCAGAAGTGGTATGCGACGCACCACGGGATATCTTCGCACTGCAAAAATTGCAAACTGCGAACTTACCGTCCAGTTCACAAATGTGAAAATGCTGCCGCACTTCGCTTGTCATTCCACCTTATAAGTTTAAATGATCATTGGTGGATAAAAACCAAACATAAGTTTTGCGACAGCTAGTAAACTCCTCAATTCTGACGCAACTGACACAACCATGGATATAGCAAACTTGAGCACATGTTACACCACGATTCTTTTATTTTGTAATAAGATTATAAGAATGTGGAAGATTTAAAGATTTTATTATTGTTAGTATTTTACTACGCTAATCACAAACCTTTAATTAAATGAAGAATGCACAATTATTTTAAAAATTGAATTTCAAAAATGTAAATGTCATCATGCAACGCGGAATCACAAAAAGGAACAATCAACCTCGCGAGCGTTTGAAAATTCATTCACTTGCTTTTTCATGCAATTCCCCTGAAGTTATTATGGATTATATATAATTATACTTAACTTGAAAGATGAAATTTTGTTTGAAATATTGATTAATGAATTTGGTATCAGCCAAATCTGGCAGCCCTAACGCTTTGTAGCTAGTAAGATCAAACCGATAACCACTAATTTAAAAAATATTACAGTCGATTCATGTTATATATTCGAGGGGGTGAAATCATTTACTGTCTTCTCAAATATCGACTAAAGAAAATAGCTCATTATTCGGTGTATTCGAGAATTCGACTATTCAAACATCTCTACTTTTTAGTAATCTTCCCCAAATATGCTGATTACTCAGGACATTATCTAAAACATTGTATGCTCATACAATATTCAATATATTGCAACATTTTTGCTGGGTTCTAGGAAGACTGTAAGGGAAGTCAGGATCTCAGTTTTCTAGCATTTATTTCCACATACAAATAAATGTGTGTCCGCCATTGTGTAATGACCACGCGAGACTGCTCGAGGGACGTGCTCTGGCACCCCCTACGTGTCACTTTGTGACTGCACGCTTGCATCCCATAGGCAGGCAGGAATGACACCTTTGTTGCACATTCCACAGACACATATGTGCAACTTCCCATGGCATGATGTTAAGAGGAGGAGGGGGGACACTGGAGAGAGTTAAACGTATAATAGGCAGGTCCTCAGATGAAAATGTAAGAGAGATACCCTGATGAACTGATAGGAGTAAAATAAGCAGGAATAAAATAAGAGAGATACCCTGATGAACTGATAGGTGCAAAAACTCGTTCTTTCCACACACAATAAACAATCACAATAAAAACTGTGCTCCACTAAATACACTCCCATAATAAACGTCATCATTTCTCCTTACATCTTTACAAGGCTGGTGTACTAACATCCCCTACCACATGCCCATGTGACAGCTCGCAAGGTAGCATGTAGATGCAGATTTAAAACAATAATTCTCCCAAGAATACAATTTGGCTGAAGAACTTGCTAACACCTATGAGTAAACTAGGCTGGATGGATGAAACACTTAGCACAATGTACAGCATAAAAGCTTTCCTTACTGGAGTTGGATGCTGGTACTTGATGCATTTAGGAGTCATGAGCATACTTGGTGAAAATGGAACATATCTCATTATCATTTCTGCAGAGACAACAAGCCAGTTATAGGTGATGGATGTAAAATTTAACCCAACCTTCAAAATAAAATGTGCTACACATGGAATGAGGGGCTTTATTCATGACAAAATTTCTAAATAACTTCAGGTAGGCCCAAAAAACAGTATGTAGTGCTGATCTTTAAGAGGATAAATGATGTGTGGGGTGTGATTAATCCATGTTAAAATGAGGTTTTAAAAAATGCTGCCTAAAAATGCAATGGATGGGTGATATCATTTGGGATGAAGAATATGAAAGGGTGATGATGAAAAGAACAAAGACAATGTTTTCTGCAACACAGTATATCCTGCATTACAATACATTAACTTCTTTAGTCCAGCAAGGAGTGTGAGTGTCAAGGTTTTTAGCTGTCAAAATACTGAGATAGTTCATATTTTTGTTTTAATTTCATAATATTGTGATCATGTGTGAAATAAGGGCAGCAAAAGCAGAATGAAATGTATGTTAAATGCCTCAAAAGACCCAAATTAAAGGATAAATATTTTAGCCACATTCTCATAACCAAGTACAATATGCCGACAGCTTTTTAATGACGTTTCCCAAAGAAAAATGTGATCTACACAGGGAACATTACAGTGCATAAATTGATCAAAATTAATTAGCATAGTAACTATTATCAAAGAGAAAAATTAGCTCCATGAGTCTAGATTAATGAGGCCTCTATTTTCCTAAGAGCAAAAGAACAAGCCATTGGGTGTCTCTTCCTTAAGTCACATTAGTAGTATTATTTACTCACCGATATGCTTCACTGTGCACGCCTTGTCATAGCTCTCTGTGATTGGTGGGAGGGTGAGTGAGGTCACATGGGCCACGAGAACCATCGGCTGGGGGTCATTCCCACCGAGGGATGAGAGAAGTGAGACAGGGTCATTTTTGGACAGCATGGCTCCCTCTGGCGTGTGCAATGTCAACTCCACACTGACCCCTTTAAACCTAGTCGTCACAAAACAATTGCATAATGAGTTAAAAACTAAAATGGAGCATTAAGTGTTTAATTTAAGCAAGTTTACTCCAACCTGCAAAGGATACTTATTTTGGGACCAACATTTTTGCATGTGCAATAAAGTGAATTTTTATGCAAATAATGGAAATTTAAATGTTAATTAAAAATAAAACTCAGTATTTTGAAAACATTTTGTCATTTTGAACCTCATTATAGAGCTCTTGGCTACATGCATCAACTGCAATGACAGATTGTCCGATGACAGTGACAGAAACCACAACCTTAAACTCCAGTTTTAGATTTCAACTTCATCAGACCAAATATTTATGCAAGGTCTACAGTGATCAATTATCCTACCAGCTGCATCCCAAGCTCCTTTGACCACATAATGCAATGCCTCTGCATAATTGTCTGTAAGATAAGCATTAGCTCAGATTTGGTTAGATTGACAGTCCCGCAAGGAAGCATGATCCTCTTATTCCATGCTTATGTAAATGATATGAATTCTCGATTGAGCAGTAAACATACTATATACTTGCAGACAATGCAGTCATCTACCCCTTAATTGGTGAAGAAGCAGGCTTAGAAGCTCTATCATCAGACCTAGACAACACTGATTCGTTGTGCCAGGAGTGGGGGCATGAACTAAATCTTAGTAATTGCACTGGGGTACACTTCTTCCGAAAGTCATGTCATCTTAAAATTTAAGAACGAAAGTCATGTCATCATAAATTAAAGAAGCGGAGGAGGTACACTTCTTCCGAGGAAAGGAAAACTGCAAATGACACTTACAGCTCCAGCAATGTGTTGAGGGCATCATGGAACTTAATCAAGGGTAACTTATGACACTCTTGAAAATTTCAATACACAGTTTACCACCATTCCTCAAACTTTCAATCTTGGCAACTTATCTCACAACTCAGCAATTGGAAAAAATGATCAAAGTTTCACTAAATCAATGTTCTTACTCCCAACTGATCCTTCAGAAATCATTACTACAATCAAATCTTTTGGTAACTCCTACTCTGTGGGTCATGACCGGGTACCTATGTATGTCATAAAAGCATCTTGTCACCTAATAGCACCTATCTTATCGCATATTATAAACTATTCTTTTCTATCAGGTCAATTTCCTTCAAGACTAAAATTTGCTTGCATATGCCCCATCCCTAAGAAAGGATTCCCAAATATTTCTGAAAACTATAGACCAATATCCATTCTCACTTATTTCTCTAAGATATTTGAAAAACTGTTCTGCAACCGATTAATTAACTAGCTTGATAATTACCATCTACTAACAAATGAACAACATGGTATTATAAAATGTAAATCAACAACTAATGCAATTTTTCAACTTGTTTTTTTCACAACAACAAAATTTCAATTGTTACCTCAGTTCTCCAAGCCTTGGACAACAAGCAATTGACTATTGGATTATTTTATAACCTAAGTAAGGCTTTTGATAGTATAGATCATAGTCTTTTACTTAAGAAACAACAATCCTATGGGGTTAATGGCATTCCCCTTCAATGGTTAAAATCTTTCATTAGAGATAGATATCAAAGCGTCAGGTACACACAAAGGTCGAACAATGGGCTGGTAACTGCCAACTCTAACCACTCAAAGGTGGAAGTGGGAGTACCACAGGGATCAATTTTGGGTCCTTAGCTATTTATCATTTTCATGAATGATTTGCCTTTCTTTCTCAGCATGACTACCAGAAACACCTGAACCACACTCTATGCTGATGATACCTCATGTGTAATCCACTCCCAAAATATATCAGAACTTTTGCTTAGTACTCAAATCTCTATTGAGCAAATGCCCAAATGGTGTGAAAACAATCACATAAGTATAAATCAATCTGTCTACATTTTTGCAATTCCACCTAAAACAATCTGCCCCAGCATACAGTCCACTCTTAAGATTAAGCAATTCATTTGTACAAAGAAGGCATTCCACGAATTTTCATGGTTTAATAATTAATGAAAATCTTGACTGGAATGATCACATATCACCTTTATCGAGGAAACTTGCCACTGGTGTTTTTATGATAAGACAGCTAGCTCCAATTGTATCAAACAATGTTCTGAAACTATTATACTTTGGCAAATTACACTCCCTTATTTCATATGCTATATTCTTTTGGGGTGGCTCAAGACTGTCCGGAAAAATTTTCTCTCTTCAAAAACAGGCAGTAAAAGCTATTAAGAGCGTTTCTATCTGAACCCCTGGAAAACCTATTTTTATTGACATGAAAATTCTCAGTGCCATCAGAATACATTCTATGCTGTGTTATGTTTGCCAAATTAAACTCAAGCCTCTTCCACTAAATAATGAATGGCATAGCTATAAAACAAGAGCAGCAGCTAATATTCACATAAATGCTTGTTCCTTTAGCTGCAGCTTGAGGGGCCCTAAACTAACTATCTCAATTTTATTTATCTATTTCAAGACTTTTGAAAAAAGGGCGACAATGAGCACGATACTTTAATTTACACATACTTCTCACTAACTTCTTTTGTATAATGAACACATCATTAAGTAGGGAGGAAGATCCCCATATTACAATACCATATGACATTCTAGAGTAGAATAAGACATAGTATAGGTTTTCAGAACATACTGGCTTATACTATGCTTTAGTACAGATATTAGATAAAATACTGTATTCAGTTTTTTACATAAGTGTGCTATATGTGCATCCCACTTCAGATTACCATCAACATAAATTCCAAGAAATTTTATACATTCCACAACATTAAGATCATTATTTTTGCACTGCAGCAGATCATTGTCCTTTAGGCTGTGCCTAACAGAAAACAATATCACTTGGGTTTTATCATCATTTAACATTAGTTCATTGTCATCACACCATGTTTGCATGCATTTCATTATATATTGACTGGTATCAATTAATGTGCTCACATTTTTACTTTTTGATAAAATGGTTACATCATCTGCCTACATTACACACTTATTATTAGAAGTTACAATTTTCTTGGGTAGATCATGGATGAATATCAGGAAGTGCAAAGGACCCAACACTGACCCCTGTGGTACACCCTTTTTAACTTCTAACATAGAGGAGAAATAGATAGTCCCATCTTTCCGGTAGGCTACTCTCTGTTTTCTTTCATGAAGATGTCTTAAGCCAATTTAGAGGAATGCCCCTAATACCTAATGATACACATTTTTTTAGTAATATGACATGATCCACAGCATCAAAGGCTTTGCTTATGTCAAAAAATATTCCCATTACCCTATTTTTGATATTTATCTCCTGTATAACATTGTAAATTGCATTAAATAGAGCCAGTTCTGTTGATTTTCCATGCTGAAAGCTATGTCTCTAGTGATTGATCTAGCCATTGATGAAGTGATATTATGTTTTGACTATCAAGATAGTCAATGATCCTTTTACAGAATACATACTCAAATAATTTGCCAAATTGTGGTACTATAGATACTGGCCTGTAGTTTTGTAGATTATTTCTATCACCTTTATTCTTATATACCGGGACAACCTTGGATACCTTCAAGGAATCAGGATATACACCTTCTACCAGGGACTGGTTTACTAATGAAAGTAAAGGTCTTGGTATCAAGGACCCACAGCCTTTAATTACTTTTCCCGTTATTCCCTTTATGTCAACAGACTTTTTTTTTGCCTATCCTGGTAAGATAGGAGCACAGCTCACTCTCAGAGCAGGGTTTAAGAGACACTGAGCTACAGATCTTATAGTTTACTTGAGTAGCTCGCTTTGGGTGGAATGAGCTGCCTTGGGAAGGTACAAGAATGAGTGGTTTAATACATTAGACAGCTCAACTGGGTTTGTTGTAGTTTTCCCATGATCATCAGTAACTTGATCAGGCAGTACTGTGGGGTTGATATTGATATTGTTTTTTATAATATCCCAAGCTACTTTAGAATAGTTTGAGGCATTCCTAAACCTTTGGTCATTACACTCCCTTTTTGGTCTTTTAATTAATATCTTATATTCTTTCTTAAGGTGAGAATACTGCTGTCGCAACCCATCATCTTTTGAGGACTGAATTTGCAAAAACATAGTTTTTAGTATCCTAGATAAGTTTTGGATTTCATTAGTAACCCAATTTTTGCTGTTATCCCTCCTGTGTTTTACTGACTGCAGTGGAAAAGCTAAATCGAAGTAATACTTAAATCTACAGAAATATCCATTTAAGTTATCATTCAGAGATCTTCTACTGTATATGTCTTTCCAATCTTCTTGATTCAACAGGACACAAAAATAATTCATATTATACTCATTAAAGAACCTACATTGTCTTAGGGTTTTTGGCTGAGGATGCTCCTCATGCACATGGAAGATGGATACTATAGCTGAATGATCTGATAACGCTGGGTCAAATACTGTAGTATTGACGTTTACTTCATTATAGTCCGAAAAAACGTCCAGAAGTGTTTCTGTGCCAGCTGTAACCCTTGTTGGAGTATTTACCAATGGTTTCATATGATAGGACTGTAACATTTGCAAAAACTGTCTTTTCTCATGCCCATCCTTCAATAGATTGCAATTGAAGTCTCCAGCCAATATAACAGTTGGCCTTGACCTTTGATTCATTAAAGTGTACAACAGATTATCTAAATTTTCCAAGAAACTATTAAAGCAGCCCACAGGGGATCTATATACTGATAAAACAATGAAATCATTACGGGCAACAGAGTACTTCACAGCAGCACATTCAAATAACAGTTCAGAATTTAGGTTATGCGCCAAATGCAACATGTTACTAAACACTAATGTACTTTTAACAAAAATAACAACACCTCCATTACGGTGATTCTTCCGACAAAAAGAATCACCAATAACATAGCCTGGTATTGATATGACTATTTCTTTCATCCAATGTTCACTTAAACAGATAAATTCAGGTTTCTCCGTCTCTGCTAGTGCATCTAGTTCTGTTACCTTATTACTCAGGCACTGAATGTTTAAAACTAGTATTTTAAACTCTGAGTGTGTCTTTAGCTGATTCGAGTCATTGGAAGCTAGTCAGGAAGACTTACCCTTAGGCTCATCTGAAGTCTCATATCTTGGTCTTGAAAATTTGTTGATGATCACACCAGAAGGCCAGAGAAGCGGATTTATCACCTTTTTGAAATCACTGTAGTCGACACCGATTTTGAATGCACCATGTACACTTTTACCTTCTATTTTTTCACAGGAATTGCAAGTGACATCGAACTTATTTTTAACATATTTAACCACTTCATCTTCACTGGAATCACTGGCCAAGCGGCCCACATACACATAGGATGTTATTTTCGCTGCTCGGAGTCCTGCACTGTTGTTTTCTGACTCACCTCTTCCGATACTGAAGAAGTTTCGTTTCTTCCTTCTGTGCTGTACACGGGTAAAGCCGTCGTCATCTATTTCACCTTTCCCTTGCTCATGGTTTGGACTCAATATCCCGGAGTTGGTTTGCTCTACTTGGGATGCATTTACCGTTCTCCAAGTGGTAATTTTAACAATTTCATTGTTGGACTAAATGATGCAATCCCGTTTGCTCCCTCTAAAAGTGCTGACTATCTAATTTTGTGCGGTGACTTAAATGTAGATATTATGATTGGCTCGCATCACAGGTCTGATCTTAGCAACTTGTTTGATAGTCATGGCTTAATGATCATAAATGATTCACCTACTCGAATAACTAATTCTTCCTCAACATTAATTGACCTACTTATCTCCAACATACCCTCCTCGAACTTAGTTTGCAACACCCTAGCCACCTTTCTGTCTGACCATCATGCACTTCATTTTTCACTTAAATCTTGCAGCATCCGTTCTTATAAAATCCCTCACACTATCAGTAAAAGAACTTTTGATGCAGACTCCATTCTTAATTTTGTAGACTCAATATCACTTGAAAATTGGGGTGACGTTTATGCTACTAAAAACACTGATGATAAGTTTAAAAAGTTTGCCAATACATTCTTAGTGCATTTTAATGCTGCTTTCCCTAAGAAGACTTATCGTTGTCGGCCAAAGGGTACTAGAAGAAGGTTCTACTCCCATGACCTTGTTGTTGAAAGCCAACGATTGCGTGAACTTCATCAGCAAGCCAAGTATGTAGACAACAGTATAATGACTTATTATAAACAATCACTCATGGCCTTCAAACAACGTGTTAGGAACCATAGGAAAATTATCAATGAAAGTTACATCTTTTCCTCCACTAATCCCATAAAATCTGCGTGGGATGTCATTAAGTGCAATACAAGAGCAACTCAAATGCATAACACACATAAAGAATTCAATTTTGATGGCACTCCAGTCACAGATCCCTTGAAAGTTGCGGACTGTTTCAATTTAATGTTCTGCAATGCAAATCAAGGTCACCTTACCTATCCTAGTTTACCAAACACTTCCTCGCCATCTAAGACCTTCTATCTCTTCCCAACCGACCCATACGAGGTCAACAAAGCCTTGAATACACTCTCTAACAAATGGTCTTCAGGATTTGATGAAATCCCCATCCCTATCTTGAAGGCAGCCAAAGATTATATATGTGACCCCCTAGCTCACATAATTAATACTATCTTTGATGTCATTTCATTTCCCTAACTACCTGAAATTAGCCTATGTTAACCCTATCCACAAAAAAGGTCCTTATTGTGACCCTAATAATTACCGGCCAATATCAGTGCTTCCTAGTCTCCAAATAATTTGAAAAATTTTTTTTCAATCGTCTCATAAACTTTCTTAAGTCATTCCAGCTCTTGGACCAAGCCCAGCATGGCTTCCTAGCTGGGAAATCCACCACCACTGCTACATTTCAGCTACTCAACCATATCCACAAGGCCCTTGACAGTAGAAATGCTACACTAGGGATCTTCTATGACCTTAGTAAGGCCTTTGATTGTATCAATCATAAGATACTATTCTCCAAACTTTCAAGGCTAGGGATTAAGGGCAATGCCCTGCTTGGATAAAATCTTTCCTCTCCAGTCGGCAGCAGCAAGTAAAATATTGCCACCAATCAGACACTGGCTCTAACATTACTCTATCCAAGCCACTTCAAGTATGCCAAGGTGTTCCCCAAGGCTCGATACTCGGACCTCTGCTCTTTATAATTTTTATAAATGACCTTCCATGTTCAATTTCAGTTGGTAAGCTACTTCTCTATGCTGATGATACTTCCTGTCTTCTACAGTAAAAAAATCCAGCTGAACTTGGGGATATTTCCCGAACCTCCATCTCAGATATGAGCAATTGGTGCCAAGCAAACACTCACCATAAATTCCCATAAATCTCTTCACCTTCGGTTCCACCACAAAAGGTATCCACCCACCTCCAGTTTCTTACTTCGTTTAAAGGATAACATCCTCATCAGATCACATTCTATCAAGTTTCTTGGTCTAGTAATCAATGAAAACCTGGACTGGTCTGACCACATGCAGTACATCATGAAAATAATTACCACTGGAATCTTCTTGATTAGAAACCTAGCTCCAATTGTCACTCTGGATACCCTGAAACCCCTATTTCACTCAAAAATCCAATCTCACATTTCATACGGCATCCTATTCTGCGGTAATGACAACCTTTCCCACAAGATTCTTTCCCTCCAAAAGCAGGCCATTAAGGCAATGCTTCATCTCCCCCTCCATACTCCTGGCAGACCTTTATTCAAGAACCACACCATCCTCACACTTCCATCCCTTTATATACTTAACTGTGCCTTATTTGTCAAACAAAACCCCCAAATATTCTCCTCTCACCATGATGTGCATTCCTACCACACACGAAACAGTACTAACATCCACTTATCCCAAGCCTCCACTTCCCTTTCTCTACATGGTCCTCATCATGCAGCCTCAATAATTTATAACAAATTACCATCTGATATTAAATCACTTTCCTCTCTGCCAGTGTTCGAGAACCGTGTAAAGAATTTACTTCTTGAAAAAGCATATAATTGCATTTCTGAGTTCATGGCATCTAAGTGTGATTGCTGTCATACTTGAACTTATTTTATTTTTTACTAATTGTAAGTCCTGTTGTGTCTTTATTTTTTTGAAACTTAACCAATGTTGTTTGCTATCTTAATGCATCCTTTTTTTTGAAAATTTCTATGTTACCTTGTAACCCACAGAAATAAAATCATTATTATTATTATTATTATTATTATTTTCTTGTTACTTCTGTAACTTTCCCCTCCGAGTCCCCGGCTAACATCGGGTTTCGTTGCCTTCATAATGGCCGAGAACTCCAGAGGGGCGGTGCAGAGTTCGTAGCCGCTTCTGATTAACCCATCGGATCAGTGGCTACGCTGCGTTCGGGTCGTGCGCACGAAGCAGACGGAGCGACCCCAAGAGGACGGCCTTCTGCATGCGGGCTGCAAGTGATTCCGCCTGTGCCACGCAAGCAGGAATACACTTGATGCTCTGTATCAGCGAGCCCTTGATTCCACCGAGCACACCTATGATTAGGACTACTAGTTTTACCGAGTGTCCCAGGTACATCTGCCGAAGTTCGAACAGCAGGTCTTGATATTTCGTCAGTTTTTCCGCCTCTTTCGAGTCCAAGTTCGTATCGGCCGGAGCCGAAAACTCAATTACGAACATGGAACGAGATTGGTGGTCGAGGAGAACGATGTCAGGCTTGTTCGCCTCCAACTGCCTGGTGGTGGGGAATGAGTAATTCCACCAGATTTTTATTTTGTCGTTCTCCACGACGGACTCAATATCTCCAGGGGCATAGGGATGCACATAAACTTCGTCGATGCCGTAATGATGTCGAAGGTGGAAATACAACACCCGCAGAGCTGCGTTGTGCCGAGCTAAATACGCTGACTGCGCGTAATAACTGCATCCGGAGAGAAGGTGACTCAAAGTCTCCGGCTTGGCTCGGCACGCTCTGCATCTCGTGTCCGTCACCTCCGCCTTGAATATCATTCGGCGGTACACGAGAGTGTTGATGACACCATCCTGGCACGTGGTAACGAAACCCTCTGTTTCGGACCTGAGACCCGGGGAACGAAGGAAGGCAAACGTCAGCTCCTTCGATAGCCCATGTTTTTCCATGTTTCGGTAGAAACCTCCATGCATGGGCTTATCGGTGTGTGTCTTGAGCAAGGTCTTCTGCTCAGCCTTTTTGACCTCGAGCTTTAAGACGTCTGCCCTCAGTGACACGATAGACGTGCCACTGTCGTTACCGTCGGATGACAGGTCAAAGTCCAGACCGATTTCGTCCGCTGCCCTCTTCGCCGCCTGGAAGAGGAACGCCCCCACCCCGGCACCTTCGTGCTCCCTTTCGAGAGTGAGCAGGGGGTCCGTGCTGTTGAACACACGGCAAACTGTACCCAAAACAACTCTGTTATGTAGACACTCCAGGCTCAACATACCTCTACCACCTACACTGCAAGGGAGATTTCGGATGAAGACTTCTATAGATGGTCAGCATCTTCCTCGTTCCCCGGTCGAGGTTTTGCAACTCGTTGACATTCCATTTCATGCATCCGAAGGTGTACAGCAGTGTCGGAACCGCGAACATGTTCGTGGCAAGAACCTTGTTCTTGCTAGACAGCTCAGAAGTCCAGATTTTTCTGAGAGTCTGTCTGTACTTGGCGGTGAGTCTTTCCTTCACGCTGCTACCTCCTGCATCGACGCTGGGGGACGCCGAGGTATTCGTAGCATTCGTCATCTTGCAGATGACGAACGACGTTCCCATCAACGAGTTGCGAGTCTTCCTTGTCCTCCAATATTCTTCCTTTCGCCAGGTACATGGATGCACACTTCTCCAATCCGATTTCCATCCCTATAGCCTCACTGTATTGATGTACGGTGTCCAGTGCAACGCGCAGTTCTTTGGCGTTGGAAGCATACAGTTTAAGGTCATCCATGTAAAACAAATGGGTGACCTTGTGCTTCCTGTCACCAGGAACGCCACACATGTATCCTCGGCCTCGTCTCAGCTTGAAGGAGAGGGGGAGGAGGGAAATACAGAACAGGAGGGGGCTCATGCTGTAGCCTTGAAAAACGCCACGGTGGAATGTTACCAACTCAGTGGAGACGGTCCGTTTGCCCGATGTCAAGACGAAGCGCGTTCTCCAGAGTGGTAACAGGCGTTGGATGCAGGACACAACCTCTGGGTGGACTTTCATCAACTTCAGCAGGGCGATGAGAAGCTCATGCGAAATGGTGTCGAAAGCCTTTCGGTAGTCCACCCAGGCCATTGATAGGTTTCGCTTATGTCGGGCAGCATCCTGACATATGCACCTGTCAATGAGCAGGTTGTCCTTGCATCCCGCGACTCCTCGTTTGCACCCCCTTTGCTCGTACACCTCCTCCCACACAGGCTGGATCTGCCGGAGGATAAGGTCACTCAAGATCGTGGTGAACGCCTTGTATACAGTGTTTAGACAGGTTATAGGGCGATAGTTCTTCGGATTGGACAAGTCTCTCTTTTTCGGAATGAGAACCGTGCGTCCCTCAGTCAGCCAACGTGGAAATGGTTCTCTACCTGTGATGAGGGACGTGAAGATTCTGGCCAGATGTTTGTGGGTAGAAGTGAACTTCTTCCACCAGAAGCTATTCACGGCATCCATTCCTGGAGCCGCGAAATTCTTCTTGCATTATTATTATTATTATTTATCTTTTCATCTTTCACCAACTCTTTTGTGCCTGAAAAAGTGGCTGCTCCAGATCCACCCTCATTTTCGTCATTCATACGATGCTTCGAAGGCTTAGAAGCGACGCGTGAGGCCTCAATTTTGTGATTTGCGTTACTATCAGAAACAGGCCTTATTGTAGCTACATCAGCAAAACTCACTGTCTTCTCTCAAATTTCTTTCCCTGCATTATGAAGCTTGGCAATTTCCTTTATGTTGCGAATCTCTTCTGTTAATAATTCGATGTCGTCTGCCATTTTGGAAAATCGGTTTCCATCATTAGCACGACAGGAAATACACTTCCAAAACAAGCCGGAAGATTCCTCCAGGGTTTTCAATGCAATTTCTTTCAAGCCCGTACACTTATGATGATATAATTGTTTACAATTTTAGCAAGGAAGGACTTTTTCACTAGCTTTTAGATGGTTTTTACATGCGTAACACTCTATGTTTACTGAACCTGAAGCCATCTTAATAGGTGTTTTTTTTAAATTCTAATTATCAACAATAAGCTACCAAATTATATTAAGGGCATAACATCAACAACAATTTTCAAGACAAAGGTTAAGAAGATACTACTCTGCAAAGCATATCATTCAGTGGAGGAATTTTTAAATGATAACTTCCTTTTCTAAATATGCACCTCACTGTTATATGGCATTTCCAGATCAATTTAAACTGATGTATTTTTCTTTAGTATTTTTAGTCAGCAATATGACCTGTTTTAATATAATGTTTAGATCAATTTTTTTATGTTTCTCTTGACGATGTCTATTGTGGTTTATATACCATTTTACTGATGGATAAAATATTATTACAGTAGGACCGCGATATAACGAACACAGATACAGCGAAATTTCGGTATTACGAAAGACTTTCTGCGGTCCCGACGAAAGTTACATGTAAAAGTATAGGACAGCTTCGTTATTACGAAATTTCACCATTACGAAGGAGGTCAAAATTATTCAGTTTCCATATTAATCGCTAAATATATCTTGTATCTTTATTGAAAATTTAGCCAATTTTCGCAATTCCATGGCTTAGAAAGAACTGCAGATGTGTACTGTTGATGATTATTGGATTCAAATCTGTCAATTCATCACAATTATCAATGAAGTTTCGTTCGTCAATGGCTTTGAGGTCCACTGAACCTCGAGGAAGTGAAGAGGTGGGAGAGGAAGTCAAGTGCATGGTTGTCATCAAGACCGCTAACATTTGCGGGATAATATCCAGCGAGAATATTCGGCTCCATTGACATCAACTTGGCAGCTTTGCGACACTTCCTCTTTTTCCCTTGCATGTATCTTTGACGAAAGTTCGAGGCAGTGGCTTAGCTAGGTGGGAAGGCAAAGCGGGGCGGCCCGTCCGGGGGCTGCACTGTGGGGTCTGCCATGGGCTGCACTGTGGGGTCTGCCGTGGGCTGCACTGTGGGGTCTGCCGTGGGCGGCACTGTGGGGGTGGGGCTACTATACTCAGGGCCGTCCCTGGCAGAACATACTCTAGCTACACCACTGCCGGGAATTGCCTTCCCCTCCAACTCGCCGCGAACTGTCGGCAAATTTTGCTTTTTCCGATGACATGTAAATACTGCAGTGTCAATGTTATTGTATGCCTACCACTTTTCATTTGTTTTCTCGCCGCCGACCTATGAAGAGTCCACCGCCATGGTCCGCGGCAAAATCCATCGTGATCCCAGCTGCTGCCGACTTATGAAGCCAGGCAATGGCCTTGGGCAGTGGCGAGTAGCGCTGTTCGCTAGTGTAGTGCTTGCTTAGCGAAACGCTTTGAGTGTTTACATTCATCCAAGCAAGCGCTAAGTTAGCGACCTGCTGGCAGTGCCAAATGGCGCAGTTCGCGAGCGTAGTGCTTGCTTGGCCGAACGCATCCAGTGAAACCAAGCAAGCAGACGAAGAAGTGAAGATGAACACGAACAAGACACAACACGATGAGACGAATACGAACAAATGAATCTGTGCCCACGTTGTATACTTTTCAAGACTTTCTTGTTGAAACAAGGGTTTGTCAAAAATGTATAGCTTTTAACATTTTTCAGGTGTATAAGGGACTTCGACGTCTTTTTATTGCCACTTTTGCATGGTGATTTACTGCATCAAACGGTAGGAATAAGATTTCAACTCGCATTACTATCAAATAATGTCAACATATTTATATCCTTCGCTCAGTCTCCTCTGTTATTGTTGATTATTAATTATAGGCTGATATCTCACTGAGGGGTCCCACTTTCGACTTCCAATTACAGCCGATGCTACCAATGAAATAGTACACGTAATAGAATAGAAGGAAACGGAAACCGAACTTCGTTGAGACGAATACGAACAAATGAATCTGCAAATGAAGTAACATTTTTACTTATAGTTTCGTTAAATTCAATTTACATACTTAAATACATGTTTTAATACGTAATACAAAAGAAAACGCCGGAAAACAACAGTTATTATTAATAGTGACCTTTAATGCGGTCTTTTGCGGTGGTCTCCATGAAGTTGACCCACGAAGATGTTCGACTGAATTACAACAAGTAATAGTTTAACTACCGTTATAATAAAAATAATAACTTGCAAAGGTAGTTATTACAATGAATACCATGGACTTGATTGATACTTTATTTTCAAGCTACGAAGCTATAGAGTATGTATTTTGATGAGAAAAAAATTAGCTTCACAATAGCGAATTTCACAATTACGAAATTGATCATTTTTGGGTCCCTTAAATTTCATTATATCGCAGTTCTACTGTGTTAATATTTTCAGTGCTATATTGACACTGTGGGAGGAGTAAATAAAAAGTCATCAGTTGAAGTCAGAACCCAGGTATTACCATAACTTCAGACCTATCATGGAGAACACACTCAATAATGTGGCACAGCCCAAAAAAAAAACAGGATTTATAAAATATAGGTTTCATTGTAGGAAGGTTCTCGGATGAAAAAATGAGAGACAGGTTTCGAGGGATTAGGTTGGGATTCAAATCGGCAAAACTGGTCGAACCATAGAAAAACGCTTGAAAGAACATGAAAGGTGCATCAGGCTCTTCCATCCCAAAAGTCTGCAGTAGCGGAACATAGCCTCGAGAATGCATACAGGATCAATTTCCAAGGGACCGAGATCCTTCACCAAGCTCCTAGTTATTGGGACCAGATTGAGGAGGCTGTGGAAATCAACAACCACAAAGACAACACCAACAGACACAAAGGTTTTCAGATAAGCAATGCGTGGAAACCAATCATGAGTCTCATCAGAAAAAGAGCGGGAAAAGAGGGCCAATCAGAAGCATGCTGAGGCAATCCACAGAGCATACATAAAGTGACACACTCCTGGCCAAAATTATCACCCTGAGGATGATGGCAGACTACACCTTTGAAACATCGGTGCTACAAACCACCATCGCCCAGTTGGAAACCTGAGAGCTTTACATTCTAAGTTGTTTAAAGATCGAATTTTGCCCAAAGATATGAAATCTATACCCACATTCTACTTGGCGATACAAAGTCATGCATCATGCCATTTCTTGCCTAGTAGTCACAAGCTTGGAAATTTATAGTCAAGATTTTAATTCTGTGGAAAAACTGTGCCGCTGCAGTGATAATTTAAATTTTGCGAAATAAATACGGAAGAATCTCAATTTTTGGTGAACTGATTTACGTAAAATTTGATTTCACAACAGTAAATGAGTGGTCCCAGCTGATTCCTCAAGTATTCTAATGGAATCATCACTGGATTTTACATAAATGCGATGTAACCATTTAATACAAGGTTGCTTTGGTCCTTGGTGAAGGTACAGTTTCTAATTTACGATAAAAAACAACAGAACTTAGAGACTCTTCAGCAAAATCAGCCTAATACTTGCCCACCTTTCAACAAAAGTTTCGAGAGAATGCCACACTACTGTGAAATTCAGCAGTAGCAAATCAGGATGTGGTATTTCTATGATGTATATACAGTAGAAACTTGAAACTACGAAGTCAATGGGACCGGAAATATCAGCACTTCATAATATCGAATTTCATGTGAACAAGTACCTTTCAAGAGCATTTCGATTAAGTTATTTTTTCTTTTTTTAAATTATGATGTACTCTCCCGATGTACTTGTATGATTTACGCAGTTATAATTTATGAAAGGTTATGTAAATTTGTATTCATGCCAACAGGGTGCATAAAGTTTAACACACATAACTTGTCAGGTGTATTTGCTTCTGAATTTTGGGACTTGTGCTGCGTTGCTCCAACTTTTCGTGGTGGAAATCCCGAAAATGGGAAGAATCAACCCATCAGGGCATCCATGCCCTGCAGAAATCTACATGTAAACAACTAACTTTTCATTTTTTTCAATGAGTAAGAGATTAGGCAATCAAGCTTCTTTGCAAAATTTTTGCGCAGTTTGAACTAAGCCTATGAAGCTTCATAGCGCATTTTTCTATGTCATTTCTTAACTAGAGAACTTGTAACTCTGGTGTGAGCGATGTATTGTGATACCAGTAGTATTGATTAATGCATACCTCAAGGAAGTGTGCAACTTGTGCAATCACTTGCACAGGATATAGAAATTAGATGAATATATTTTCTTTAGAAGAAGATCATTTGTTCTGTGTCAGGGGTAGTATATGAAACTTTACTAAGCTAAGACAGTGTAAAGAATTTTCTGTCGTGGATACTATGCCATGGACGCAAGTTATGTATTTTGTACAAAAAATGATACATCGTTAATTTTGTGAAAAAACAATCATCATTCTCCCTTGGATTCAGCTTGTTAGGGCGTGGTTATTTCCGAGACAATGGAGCTGAAAGAAGAGCTTCTAGAAGAGTCCAGTGAAATGTGTACCTCCTTTCAAAAGTATACTGTACAAGCCACGCACTTCAACAGTGAAGGTGAGATAGTTCCTTTTACACTTAATAGGCTACTAACGATGCTAACATTACAAATCAATAATTTTCGCTTTTTCACTCTACTGTACAAAAGCTTCAGTCGTAGTTCTATTCAGATTAGGTTACCTGCCCTTCATTCATTAAATATCAGACATCACATAGAGATTCGATATTGAATCAAAATGTGGGGTATTTTTGCATATCATTTTTCCTCTGCTTACGATCAAGCAAAGGAGACTTTCGTCTGAGCATTGCAGCTTCAGATCAGGCCACGCACTAACCCAGAATCTACTGCTTTGAATTCTTCTCGGGTTTCCATCCAGGTAAGATGCTCCATCTTCTCTAACACCGACGTTTCAATGAATGACTTAGTCATCGTCATCAGGGCCGTTTCGATGAATAAGACATTCATCGAAACATCGGCGTTAGAGAAGATGGAGCATCTTACCCAGACAGAAACCAGTGAAGAATTCACAGCAGTCATTCGCCGGGAGAAAGTGAAATTCTACAGAATCTGCTGCACTGCTGAAAGTGAAATTCTACAGAACTGTGGGGGATACTCCATTCACCCTCTCACAAAAACAGCTGCAAGACTCATGGTCTCGGAGTATCTTAGGTCACTAGTGTTACATCTGAGCAACCATGTGCTCGCTGTGGGTCGTAAACTGGTATTAGCATGTATCTAGGCACTGTGGGAGCATGTATCTAGGCACTGTGGGAGCACTGTGGACCATGGACTAGTGATAAAGTGAGTTTGGGCAACCACTATGGACCATGGACTAGTGATAGCATGGGTTTGGGAAGCCGAGTGACCACTGTGGACCATAGACTGGTGGGAGGTTCACCCTCTATTATCAAGCATTGTGATAGTGTGGGCTAGAGACTGAAGTCACCATGAAAAAGGCAGTCGGGGACTCACGATCGCACGAGGCAGTTGGGCTGGGCCCACTGATGGTAGCACCTGGGGCGTTAAGGGCTATAATTGTTGTTAGATCTGTTTTCTCACGTATTAAAGTCTGGAGGTAAAATCAGACCGCCATTGAACTCCTTTTAGACTCCTTCCCATTCCAATACCTTCCTAATTCAAGCCCCCATTTACTCGCAAGGCAGCCACTCGACTCGCTGGGTAAATCAATTGTTGCAAATATCCCTTGCGAAGATGCAGGGGTATGACACTAGGGAGGTTGATTTGGCTGGGAGTAAAGGCCAAGGGATGTGAGCAAAGAATAAACATCGAATGAATCATCGGCTTAGTGCCTAAAATTCCTCCTCCCTTACCTCAACTGGCTGCGTCGGCAGAGGAGGACTCCTCTTGAGAGAGGGGGCTTTTATCATGAATCAAGATATGCCCACATAACAACATTTTGGCTGTGTTAGAGCCATGGGCGTGCACAGATTCCTTGAGAGTGGGTTGGGGAAGGTCCCAAGAGTTGGTATTGGGGGATCTGCATAGTCAGCTGGGGACATCACATCCTGACCTAGTATTGACTCCCTTCTCCACATATCTTCAGTAACACAATGTTGAATCGGGATTCGAAATTGCACAGCCAAACAATGGAAAACTTAAAATCTTTGATTTTCTGATATAGAGCAATTTCTTCCGCCTTCTGCTGAATGATCGGGCCACTAACTGGAATATTCTGCTCACAACACTTGCAGAAGATGGCACAAAGTTCATTTTCAATTTCAGTGAACTTAGCGCCGCGTACATTTTTCCTTTTATTTGATACCGCATCTTCCACTTTCTCTAGAATTTTAGCATGGTTGGCGAATATCGTTGAAAGCATTGACAATGACACAGCACACTTCTTTTCCACAACAGCACTTTTACTTAACTTACTTGATTCAATACCTAGTAATCTTGGGTTCTGTGAGAATTTTTTTCTATTATTTTTGCGACAGTTTTACTGTGCTCTGCTGCCGGCTTCATCGGGCTTTTTAAACAACAATGGTCTTCGTTTTTTTATAAATAAACAAATTCGGCAGTTGATGAATTTAGAATTAATAAAAATAAAAATCAATTCCAAAGAAGTGATTTCTATATATAAGGGAGTTTATAGCCATCCTCAGTGATTATATTTTGGGGTCTCTATTCAATTTCAATTGCCTCCCTTATACGCCGCAGAAAGTAACTGCTTTCTTTTTGTAACACCAATGAAGCCTCAATGTTATTGGCGTGACCTTCCTCTAACATTTGTGTGCTCAGCCACGGTAGAGTGATACCAGTCTTTCTTCCAGATTGCTCGTTCATGTTCTTTAAATCTGCATCCTATATATCTTTTAGTTTGGCCCACGTACGTTCTACCGCAGCTGCAAAAAAGTTCGTACACACCTTCATACATTGTGGGAGGTAATGGATCTTTCGCTCCTCACAAATGGTCTTGAACTCTGAAGGTAGTGTTGTATCTTGTGATGATGTTATGCCTTCTCATTATTCTGCCTATGCGATCAGTTGTACCCGTAATGTAAGGCAGCATAACATATCCCAGAGGTTTAGGAGTCTCTTCCTCTTTGGGTTTCTTTGATGTTACTCTCTCAATCCATTTATTACTACATCCATTGTTCTTCAGTGTTCTCCTCAAAAGGTGAATTTCTTCTGTGATAGAATCCAGATCGGATACTTTTCTGGTGTGATCAAACAGGGTCTTGATGACAGATGCCTTATGCTGTGGATGGTGGTGTGAATGTGTGTGAAGCTATCAACTGGTATGCGTCTTTTTTCTGTACACACTATGTCCAAGTCCTTTCTTTTCACTAGTACATCTAGGAATGGTAGGAGTCCATCTTTTTCTATTTCCATAGTGAATTGGATAGAAGGATGCTGATTATTCAAATGTAGTAGGAAATCCTTAAGTTTCTTCTTACCATGAGGCCAAACAACGAATGTATTGTCGACGTATCTTAACCAAATTGTTGGATGATGGTCAAAGGTGTTTAACGCTTCTTTTTCAAATGTCTCCATGTATAGGTTGGCGATGACAGGGGAAAGAGGAGATCCCATAGCTTTTGTTCATATGTATCTCCATTTGTCCATTTGTTCATATGTATCTCCGTTCCACATGAAGTATACATTTTTTTAACAGAATTCCGCCAATTTAGGGTAGTCGCTCGGAAGACCTCATTCTGTCAGTTTCTTCAGTATACTTATGGAGTCTAATACAGGCACTTTTGTGAAAAGTGATATAACGTCAAAACTCACAAGTATATCAGACGATGTTAATTTTAAATCTTGAATAATTTCGACATGGGAAGAGGTTAAACCGGCGAATTCTTGAATAACTTTGGCTAGATGTTTGGCCAGTTTGTATGTTGGAGAACCAATGGAACTTACGATGGGTTAGAGGAAATTACCACCCAGAACTTCTGAAGACATCAGACAGGCCAGTTTGTATGTTGGAGAACCAATGGAACTTACGACGGGTTAGAGGAAATTACCACCCAGAACTTCTGAAGACATCAGACAGGAAGCAGTCCATGCTCTCAAGAGATCAAAGCCTCCGAGATCAAATTTAACAAACGAAGAGATGCAAGCATTAATTTCCTTACGCAAAAATGAGGATATAATAATTTTACCAGCCGATAAAGGAAATGCCACACTAGTGCTTTCGAGAGAAGATTATGATGATAAGATTACACAACTGCTAGATGATCCAACTTACAGAAAACTAAAGAAAGATCCAACATTGAAGGCAGAAAAATCTACAATAGATATCATCAAAGGTTCTATTCCAAATGAAGAGAAGAAATTTCTCAAGCCTTCGGCATCGAAACCACCTAAACTCTATGGGTTACCGAAGATCCACAAGCTGATGTCTTCAGAAATTCTGGGTGGTAATTTCCTCAAAGTAGATTCAATGCAGCATATCATTTCTTCCTTAGGTATCACCTTAGGAGTTATAGCAAAATTCACTCCTTTGCAGAGGACCGAGATGGCAGAATCCTCTAAACTGAAGTTGGATGGATTTATAACGGTTTTAGAATTCTTGGTCTCTTCCGGATGATGTTGTCTGATGTGGAATTTATTTTTATTATATTTATGAACATGATTCTCTCTAGCTTTTTCAAACGTTGCAACACTAGACAAATGTGAAATCCTGTCTAATATGTCCCAGTCGTTCGGGTCCATTATTCGGCTTAAATAGAGGTGCAGCTCGCAGAGTTCCTCAGAACACCAATGAATGGAATATTGGGTGTAACGTATTCGTTCCCTCAAAAGAGATAAACTACACCGATGTAAGATTCTCTGGGCCGAAAAGGATTGAATATGGTGTTTCACTTGCACAAATGATGGTACCGTTTCCGTGTCCCGGCATTGTAGTAGAAAGGTTAAAAAAGATGAAAGTTTGCTCTTACATTTTCAGAGCTTTTCAAGCTTCCTTTGTGTTTCTGAAGTTCTCCTCCCCATAGAGTTGAATGAACTTATTTTGTAGATTTTTGCAGCAGCAGCAGCGAAGCCGGCAGCAGAGCATGGCGAAACTGTCGCAAAAATAATACAAAAAAATACTCGCAGAACCCAAAGATAACCAGATATACATCATGACCTGTGAAAATCTACCAAATAAGTTTATTTGATTGAACTTCTTGAAGCATTTTCACCTTCTCCTCCAACAATATTTCCCTTCTCTTTAGTTGTGATGGTTTCATGTCCATGACTGTCATAACACTCAGAACTCCTTTCCTCAATGCCCCTACCTAAAGATCCCGGCCAACTGGTATTCTGCTACTGCACTGGCTAGGTACCAACAAACCCTCTCCCTCCCCCGGTCTTCTGGGGGTTATTGTCCGATAACCCAAGGAAGAGATAAAAGCGCCTCCAATTTGACTACATTGCAGACGAGGCTTTCTGCTCCCTCTCCTAAGGCGTGACTGTTGGTTTCTCATAGGATGGTTTCACTTATCCTCTTCTTATTTATATCTCTAATAAGGATTTAACAACAAAAAACTTATCAGATTCTTCATCAATCTGCAGGAATGCAGCTGAGCTCTCATTCAGGTAATTTTTTCGATCGCTGGGTTGGAGCAAAACGGGAGGAGGATACACCATTTCCCGAAACAAATAAATACAGGTGCTTGAGCATTTTTGCCCATTGATTACACATGCACCCACAACTAGTCATCCTTTAGAATCAATGTGCATCAAACTAGGTATGAACCAAGTGAACTCGTATTTTCACTGCTTTTCTAGGTTTTTGGTGATGGAAGAAAAGGCAATGCTTACGAAGAGCCTTTCTTGATGACTACATCAAAACGCTCGATTGGGACGGTAAATTAAACCTGACTCTTTCGATGATAACTACTGCCAGCTGGAATAGATTTGCTGTGGAGCAAGGTTGAGTGTAATCAGCCCGAAATAGTGAGGAATAAAGCTTCCTCGCTTCCTTGGGTGATATGCATGGCTGAATTTACTGCTCGAATACCATGACATCATCTCCGAAGCCTGTCAAAGTTTTTTGTGCACAGGCGCACAGCAAGCCATTTCTGTAATAGGAATACTCATCATGGATTTATGTTTGGGAAAAACAGGTATGAAAAAATGCCAGGGATCATGAGAGTAAACTGCTAGAAGCAGCTATTAGTCTATCGTGGGGGAGTATGTTCATACTCGACTAATTTACATATTTTTTCTACTCGTTGCCAGTAACTCTGGACTTGTAGTAACAAAGCTGGATGCATTTTGGTCCAATTGGTGTCATATTTTATAAACTACTATGCCTTTGATTAAAAATCGTACTTACTATTGCAGCATTGAATGGCGTATTATTGTTCATATAAGTCACATTTAGTATGTAATGTATTCAGCAATGCTGATCAATGTCTTAACACGTTTGCGGCGGATGCTATATTTGCTGTTCTTTCCCCGTGGGAGGCAATTTTCATACAAACGATGTTGTTCGAATAGTGTTTTTTATTGATGAAAATGACTTTGGTATGGTTGAAAATGATGATTTCCACTAAATCCGGGAGAAATGAATGGCCAATATAGAGTAATTAATATATTCCCCTTGTGGTATGCAACCACTGCTCACACTGTGAATATCTTAAACGTTTGTTCAAAAGATCTTCCGAATACACTCGTCAGCAATATTTTTTAGATAGGAAAGTAGATAAGATATTCATTGGATTCTAGTGATAAATAGAACGTCATTGCAGTCATGATATTGATTTTTCAGAAAAAATAAAATATTTCATTATAGCTTTTATCAACTGCTTCAGATATATCTTCTGTAGCCTTCACTAAATCCTTCTTCTGCTGTAATTCCATGATTTGGTTTTACAGCTTCGGCAACAATATGCAGCGGGAGGGCAGTTGGGTCTTTTCTATGAATGCAAAAGGGTCTGGATACCTGAGGGCGGTCGTGAAAACAATTTTCCTACGCACCCACCGGGAAATCCTCCAACCTTGTGAGGTAGGCACCAGAGGGCCCAGCCGCTGGGACCCCATGCCAAACAATGGCTTACCCTCTCACACGCCATCACGAGTGTGATTTCTTGGGATTTCCTTATTTACAGGTTGGCGACCAGCAACTCAGCATGTGTCACACCCATTGCAAAGGCGAGGGCCTACCAACCGAAGGTCGCTCATGAGAGGGGTGGCCGCAGTCATAGTCTAGGCGGTACGTTTGAATCTATATTTTTCTTTCTCGGCACGTGACAACCCCAGCTCCTGGAATATTTTCATCTGCATAAGCAAACACGATGCCTCCAGTTTCATTGCTGGGAGGCCTTGTACAGTTACAGGCATGGGTCCTTCTATGCTTTGGGGGTTAGTGTTTCAAGGTGAATGACTAAGGGGGGGGGGGGGGGGGGGGGGGAAGAGGAAACATACACAATGACAAAGATGAACGTTATGACGTAAATGATTCGGGCAACATACTATCATCTGTTAATGATTTGGCCAACATACTATCAACATACAGTGAAACCTCTACTTACGGACAGTATTCAATTCCCCAGCAGAAGGATATGCATTTGTATAAGAATCGAACCTCTAGTATACGGACACTCCCACTTACGGACATGGACACCTTGTTGGGCACAATTTTTCTCTTATATGGACACCATCGCCATGGGTTTTCTGACCCATATCTCAAAAATGGAAAGTTTTTCCCCCTAAAAATAGCGTTTATGAATAGCTAGGGGAAAGAGACAGCGAAAATGGTCAAACCTGTGAAGATACAAGAATGCGCATAAGAGGGAATGAATGAAAGGGTGTCCTGGAATGCATTCTTGGATATGCTAATCCCAAACGAAAGACTACCTCGGCCAGATGCGCATAGGACCCACAAGCAAGCGGTTGCCTATAATTCGCATGCAGCAGTCTACAGAAAACACAACTCGCAGAGGGGGAATAAACAAAAGGGTGTTCTAGAATGAATTCTTGGAAATGCTAACCCCAAACGAAGGAGCACCTCACGGATGTAGCGAGACACGGCCACGAAGGAGGCCTCGGTAAGACGTGCGTAGGGTGACCTTCGAGCAATCGGCTGCCTATGATTCATACGCAGCCAATTACCAGCTGTCTTCTACTGTTGGATGTAGAACTCTAAGGGCTTTCGACAGATCATGCACTTTCAGTACCTTTTGCACTTCTCCAACAGTGCCACCTTGCTGTCACTTGTGCGTTGTGACAGTTCATATTGTTTTCGGTGCTAGGGGGCATCTCGATTTTATTCATCTACATCTACGTAATACCCTGCGAGCCACCATGAGGGTGTGTGGCAGGGGGTGAAGATCACCAAACATGCACTATTGCCATGCAAGTAGGATATTTAAGGGAGGCATGCTAGAGAACAGGGTCACATGCAGCTAGGTGGTTAGTATTTACATAATAAGAAAGGGATTATTGGTTGTTATTACATGCATCATGCACTACAGACTACTCTAACTATATTTCACCTACCCATCCCTTTGCTACGCTGCCTATTGTTCTCTCTCATGGTACACGGGAAAAATGACATTTTAAATCTATCGGTACGACAATCTCTCTCTCTAACCTTGTTAATTTGTTCAAACCTAGCATAATACGCAGGGGTTCTTAATATATATCTAACGTCATCTGTGAACAAATCGGTTTCGAATTTACTTACAAGGTTTAACCTAAATTTTATTTTAACTTGCGTTCTGATAGTAATCCTCTATTAAACTCGTAACACTTATACAATTATCATAATGGCCTTTAACAAACCTAGCGGATCTCCTTTGCACACGACGCTCATTTTTTATTACTCGATGCCGAAGGGTAAAAGTCTTTCCTTGCGAGAGAAAGTGCAGGTGTTGGAACATGTGGATAAAGAAAAGAGTGGTGTCCATAAATAAGTGGTTCATTTTGGTGTGAGTAAGACTCAAATCGCTGATATTCTGAAGCAGAAGGAGACCATTATGAAGTTGTGGACGGAAAATCATAATGGAAATGTTAAAAAAGTGATCAAAAACATAAAAAGTTTAACATTGTGTAATTGTTTTGTTAAATCGGGGTTTTGTAAAATTGAATTATCACCAAAGGTGGAAGATGTTACAGATGGCTTGCAGTTTGACATTTTGTTAAATTATGCTGGCGAAAGTGCTGAATATGTGAGCATTGATTCTAATTTGTTGACTGTTGACCGTGGAGGTTGTCATGGAAGAAATTATTAAAAGTAATCTTGATGAAGGAGATGATGAAATCAGTGAAAGTGATGACAGTGAGCCTGAGCCTATAGTGGAAGAGATGCTTGTGGTATCGTATGCCGGTTTGTTGCATTAAATTGAACTGTTAAAAAAAATTTGCATTTCAAAGGCAACAGCGAGGCATTAAGTAGCCTTATTGATGTAAAGTTAAATTTTGAAAAAGAATTAGTTACAAAAAGAAATATACAAACCAAAATCAAATATTTCTTTATGCCTAAGTGAGCTATGTATTTGTATGTATACATAATAAAATGTGTTAATGCTTTGAGAACTTTAAGTATATGTGAGTAAATGCATTACATTATTCAATTATTTCTAATTTATTTTTAATTAATAAGCTGTGATATTTGAAATAAAAGGATTTCTTTCAGCTGCCTTAAATTCCTACAGTATAATATTTGTGTGGTAAAATAAAGCGTAAAAATTATGTTTTCTTTGGGTCACCTCCAACTTACGGACACCTCTCACTTACGGACACATTTTTTAGGACCGTTACTGTCCTTAAGTGAGAGGTTTCACTGTACTAAAATGTTACCAGACAACCGATTAACATTCAGCACATTTTTACATCAATTTTCTTCTGTAAAAATGAGCTATCTTTCGTTATTATGAACTCAGAAAATAATTTTACCTCATTTACTGACAAGCCAAAGAAATAATTTTCATATGTAACAAAATAGTGTTACTTTCCGAATTTGCGAATATTACCGATTGTATGAAATATTGAGAATGCTTCATTTAGCAATCAATTTTGTTCTGCAGTTACAGAAAAATAAACTGCAGGTGAAACACGAACTTTCGTATGCCGCACAGTTCAATATTCATTTTTACTCCATATACTGCACGCACCACCCTCCCGGGAAAATTTTGATGATTTCAAATGTAATATATGCCATAGCATCATTGAGTAAAAACTGCTAATGGGGAAAATGGGGGTGTACAATCTTCGTAGGCATAGATGTGTACATATTTTCATGAATATAAAACATCTTCATGTTATTATGTACATCTTCTAGCAAAACCTTGAGCACAGTTGACCTAGCAGGAGCTAGGACCTAGCATAAAATAGCGACCTAGGCTAAGACCTAGCATAAAATAGACAAAGAAGCTTGTGAGGGCTTAAAGTTAAGGCTAAAGACATTCTTCTTAGACTTTCCCGCAGAAAATGCAGTCGTTGACATAGAATTCGGCAGAGAGTTCATTCCAAGGCGAACTTACCGACATTTACCCCATTAGAAGGTCTCTTTCCATAATATCATCCTTTTTTAGTTTCCCAATCTTTTCTTTTAATTTATCGTAAGGCATGTTGCTGAAGGTCTTGGACTAGCATAACCGCATCTACTTCTTGAACCCTATATAACCAATTGTATATTTACTGACAGATCCCAAATTGCCGAGTTTCGTAGGATTACCCCTTGAATAAGGCATGTTGGGTTTTAAACAGCCAATTATTATCGTCCCATGCAAATAATTAGCAATATTTTTTTCCATAAATTTACAGGTTACAGATGTTTGCTGATAGATCGCTAGTTCTCAACAAGTGATTTATTCCCATCCTTGAGGACGGGAATATTATGTATTCTTCAAATCACATCGAATGTCATGGATATTGAAGATTAAGCTTAATACAGCTCAGATGCATTGTTAATGGCCTTTAATCCAAATTTAACAGCATCACTTGGGATGTCTTCCCGGCCAAAGACCTTCCTCAGTGGCACTGGCGATTCTTGTTTTTGTGTTGATATTCTGTTAAGGCGCCAAACTGTAATGGGCATTTTAAATTTCTCAGTGGTAAATAGCAAGCACTTTTAAAAACATGGGTTTATTGAAAGGATTCGATCACAACACTCGGCCGTGGCTTTTTCTATGTCTTAATTGTATCGATAGGCTATCAAACAATTCGTCAGTATACATTGTTCCATTCATCAGTGCTCAAGTTTGCAGATAAGTTCCAATGCCCTCCTACTTCAACCCGTGGAATGGAAACTATCTAGCAGCACTCTTATTTATTATCTAACTTCACACGAATATTTCTGCAAAAGTTAATTAAAGAAAAAGCCTTCGCAAACGCAAAAAGCAAATGATCATTTATTGTAGTATGTACATAACCGGCGTAGATATAATGGATTGATCTCAATGTTGCACAAATAGCTACCAAGTATGCATACCGTGGTTAAGAAAAACTGCTCGTATCTGAAAAGGCAATGATATTCAGCTCAAACTAGGGCGCAAATATCTATTCAAAATAGAAATGGCCGCACAGTGGAAAGGAAGGAGGAAGTCAGGAAGTAATGGAATACATTAGAGAAATTATTAAGCAGATGATACATATATTCTTTCAGAAGGCAGAAGGCGGACATGAGAATTGAGTGTGGGGTGCTGCAGCAAACTTGTCTTAGGAATCAATCTTCGTAAATGCTGATTAAACTGACCAATTATACTGATTGACTAAGAATTTCTATAGCTGAAAGAAGGTTATTTTCCGTATTTTTTTTACATACAAAAACGGACAAAAATGCATTATTATGAAGGAAACTCCGGCTCACGTAAATCCATTGATCTACTTTATCTAGGATCTATCATTTCCGGCAGGAGAATTTCTTTATAAAAAAACTTAACTTATGCACCATTTTTTTGTCCAAAAGTCACCATCCCCTAAAATCCTGTTAAATCTGCAATCATTCTTAGTTCATACTACAAAGTCCCAGAATGGAGCGCCAGTTACATGCAGCTGACCATCAATTTGGTAGCAATAATTGAGGTTTGTTTTTAATTGCAGACTTTCGTCAAGACAAGTGTACTAAATTTTTTTCGCTGCTTTTTCCAACGTCAACTGTTCTGCAGAATTAGGGCATTTTACCTCAATAATGCCCCCGTCATCAGTGATGCCATCCGAAGAAGCATTGCTTGAGGTCAATGAACAGCCCTGAAGGAGTCACCTTACGTCTGGATATTTCCTCGTACTGCCTTATCGCTTTGTTTTCGTCAAGCTGCTTGCATTGCGTTGCTTCATTCTGAAACTTGCGGTCGTACAGAAGCCGTCTCCGCCTTTTGCAGATTATTCCAAAGTTGGATAAAGTCATTCGATTAATTCGTTTCCCCACCACCTTTCCTTCTCACATTGGTCCTTAGTGTCCTTTTCCAGTTGATCTCTAGAAGCTATAGGCACTTTTAATTTGTCCATGAATTCTTCTACTTCTTTATCATATTCTTCGCCATCCAAGTCTAATTTTTGGCACATTACGCCATAACCAGCCCCATCACTTGTTTTTGTCTTCTTCTCTCGTTGTTTTAGGTCTTGTTTGGCGAGGAATCACTTTACTGCATTTATACGTTTCAGCCTCTCGTGACAAGTGAATTTGACAGGCTTGTGAGGACTTCTGCCGATGAGCGTTTCCCAAGTTGAATATCTCCACATGGGTCGAAGTTGGAAATCAAGACCAGAGCCGTAATTCCTGTGTTGATATGATCCTCTTTTGTCCCTATTCACTTGTTTTCTGCCCGAAAATTTGGCCAAAAACATAAAATTTGGCCTAAGACATAATTTTTACTGCACTGTTACTGGTGTCGTGAGAAGTCAACTGCCCAGAATTTCGGATAAGTGGCTTGATAGCCACATCAATTTTTTCGAGGTATGCTATTTCTTCCTCGGTAATAACTTCCGATCGACAGCTTGGCAGTAGTAGTCTCGTCATGACGCGTGACATCCAAATATGTGCTTGGGACCATTTTTTAAAGCCTCGACCAGGGACTCAACGGTATTCCCTTCTGTACAATTATACGTAATACATAGCACCGCGAGCTGCTTTTTAAATCTTATCATTTTTACTTTTGTAAGAATTATTTTGACAATGGGCCTCGCCTCCGCAATCGCGATCAATGCTTTGGTGAAGCGCTTCACTGCATGATTTGCGTATTCATTTTTTTTAACGTCGCAACCATACGGCACTAGTTCCCATACGTTTTTCATCACGCTTGAGTCTCCATCTCCAACAGAGCTAGCTGAACTAAACATGCACGTTAATTATTATTGAATTATCTAACATTATGGAACTGTGTCAACATACATTAAAGTTAGCACTAACTTCAAGCAAGAACATCCAGTAACCTATAGGAATAGTAATTTATTAGCAACTAAAATGACTGATTTTCCGACTTTGTACTTAGGACTCGCCAATGCAAAACTGATACAAAGTCCACAAGGTAGTGCATATCTACATGGTAATGACCTAGCCCAGCAAAGCAATGCCAAAGCACGTAGGTATGGCTTGGATAAGAGAAACCATCAGCCAGGGCGTCTGAAGATTATGCTGTATGACCGGCTTGTTGCTCCTTGATGGAGCTGATAAGGTGGTCGCGACTTGGATGAGGTACTACTCCCATTTGTAGCCAATGCCACTATATGGGATACGTTCGGAGAGAGGCCGTGAAGTCAGTTGTCTAGCAGTCCATGGGAGAAAGTCAAGAGCCGAGTCAAAGGTGGTGCTGTCAAACGCCGGATGATGCAGTCTTCAGTTCCTCCTCCATAGCGTAAAACCTTTCTTGCACACCACTCTAGCTCAATCCTACCAAGTCCCTCCAACTTTGTACCCTTCCCCTCCCCTCGGGGCCTTCCCCTCATTCCCCTCCAGTGGCCACTCATTACCTCCCCTCAAATCTCCATGGGCGCCTTCACCTGCTTCCCTATTTCGCCGCTAGAGCCACTCTTGATCGGCACGTTTTCAGCTGGTTCTAACTTTCCTAATAACTTATTTAGTACTCAACGTATTTCCATTTTATTAATTTTAATTTAATATTGAATATATTGTTTACGTCTGCCAGAGACAATTTTTTGTAAAAAGCAAAAAATGAAGCCAAATTTTACAATTTTGAGGTCTTAATTTAAAAAATTTCAAAATGTACGCTCCGGGAAACATAGCTAGCAGTTAAGTTAATTAGAAGGTGAAATTCGTTTTTCATTAAGAGAATTCCCCAATCTACAGGGAGTAAAGTTGTTTTCGACGCAATCGTATTTCGCCTTAATGATGTAGAAATTCGGAAAGAGACAGAATTCAGTAAAGTAAAAATGAGGACAATTACTACATTGTTTTAATGTGGAATGAATCAGGACCTCAAAAAATAAGTGTCAAATCCAAAATAACCACGAAATGCAAATACATTAACTCTGTATCCCTCTGCATAATAGTTCTTACCACAACACAAACTTGGAAATAAATTATTTCACCATCTTCACTATTTTTCCTGGTGGGAATTATGAAATAGTCAGCCAAACTATTGAGGAGCCTGTTTTCATGGTTATTTACTGTATTGCCAATCTATAATCTGTCCATCCCAGTTCCCTAGCCATCATGTGGCTGCTTACCATATTATTTGTGCATTTCCTAAGGGTTTAAGAAGTGTCTTCGTCTGTTCTTTCTACCATTATCTCATCTTGAAATGCAACCTTAACCTATGGAAACAAATGTAGGTATCTTGCAACCTGCATATGTTCAACAATCAACTTATATTTTTATCCCGCTCTCTTAAAATGGCAGCCGTACCGGTAAATTTATTGAGAATTATTGCTGTGAAATGCATTTATCAAAAGATGTAAAATAAATCCACTTTCTCAGATATATAACACCACTTCTAGGAAAAAATAGCCCTAACTTTTCACCAACTAATTACCTCACCTTTTGTATGGCCCTAGTCATTGCATGCGACAAATTACTTTTCTACTTATACAAAGAACATACAGTCAGTATACAAGGTATGTAGAACACTAAAAAGGTCATGTAGAATATTGCCACAGAGTATAATACTATGTCAGACCATGTAATTCAGAGATGTGCAAACCCATATATTATTGGCATCTCATTCACTCTCGACTGGTCCATTTTGTGACCCATTCCTTTTCCTTCTTTCAACGTTACTCTTTTATTAGTGGTTCAGTATTCATTTCATAAAAATGTTCCTGATGTTTAAAGAAAGTAAAAATAAACAAAACTAGAAATACTTTGTACACTAACATCATTTTGGAATGTCGGCTGAAATAAAAGATAGAGGATAATATTACCATTAATTTCTTGGATAACTTATTACATTATAATTAGAGATGGGTCGAATAATATTTTTCTCAAATTCAAATATAGAGTTCGAATATCTAATATTTTTTCGAATATCTCACTCAAATATCAAATGATAAAATGGGCGTTTTTATAAAGAAGATTATAAGAATGTGGAAGATTTAATTATTATTAGTATTTTAATACGTTAATCATAAACCTTTAATTAAATAAAGAAATCACAATTATTTTAAAAATTGAATTTGTAAAATATATGAGTCATCATCCAACGAGGAATCAAAAAAGGAACAACCAACCTCACGTGCGTTTGAAAATTCATTCATTTGCTTTTTCATGTAATTCCCATGAAGTTATGAAAGGATTATATATATTTTTTACTAACTTAACTAGAAAGATGAAATTTTGTTTGAAATATTAATTGATGAATTTGTACCAGCCAAATATGGTAGACCAAATGCTTTGTAACATGTAAGACCCAACCGATGACCGCGAATTAAAAAAACATTACAGTCAATTTGTGTAATATATTCGAGAGGGTGAAATTATTAACTTGTGTTCTCGAATATCGAATAGTGCAAATAGCTCATTATTCGGGGTATTCGAGAATTCAACTATTTGAACGTCCCATCTCTAATTATAAACCATAAAAAGGTTTTATTATTGAACAATATGGATTTTATTTCTGAAACTAGAGTTATCTTGAAGATAAAGGAAATAAGTATGAAAAAAATCAGTAATGAAGATACTGAAGTGATGTGGTTTAAGGCAATTTAGAAAAATGCAATATCAACACCGCAAGTTGAGAAGCAACTGATCCCATGTTTGTTTTCACCATAACCAGAGTATAACACCATAGGACATAAACTCCCGCTGTAATTCACCTTGAAATAAGATAGCTAGGTGGTTGCAACTGAGTAACAAATCTGAATCACAATCAAAGTTCATTATAATACGTACATTCATGTTATCACCAATTTTCAACTAATCTCTATGTAGCAATAACATGATAGTGTTCAAAAAACATTTCAGGGGTTTTAAATCATGCGCTAGTGGAGCTTAATAGCAATAGAATAAGCTCCCAGGATAGTATTCTGAGCACTGCCCTGCATAGCATATGAAGACAGCAACAACCACAAGAAGGAAATAACCATGATCCCACCACTGGCCGAGAAATTTGTGGGATGTAGATTTAATCCTGGTATTTTCTTCCTCTTCATCATCAAATTCTTTCCTGGCTATTGCTTTTTAATATCTGTTTCCTCTAGAATACTTGGGAGGAAAAAACTTATTGAAAATTAAGCATAGTACCTACGTCCTTCATAGGACAAGAATGATGCATACGTTTATCACATATATGCTTAGTAGAAGATTTGTTATAGCACAATTAAAAAACTTCTTATACATTTTACACCTAAGAAAAGGAAAAACATAAAAGTTACAAACACAAAACGTTTTTTTAACTGAATAGTTGTCATAACCAACATCTCAGGAGCAATGAACTGACACCTGATTAATATTGAAACAAAAAGGAAACACACAAAAAGTTGTACCTAAGAGTGGCTGCACCCTAACTCAGAATTTGATAATTATGTTTGTAAATATTCAGTCACTTAATAATAAATTAAGCGAATCAGAAAGGCTCACAATAGATGAGAAACCTCATATTATATGTTTGGCTGAGCATTGGATGAAAGAAGTTTGTGTAGCAATACCAGGGTATAACTGTGCATCTTCATACTGTCGCCCAAACCATAAAGGTGGAGGTGTAGCAATTTTTTTGCGAGGATACAGTTGATACCTGTAAAATTAGTATTGATCTATCCGAAATGGTGGTTGAAAAACTTTTTGAGAGCACTGCTATAACAACTGTTGTGAATAATGTTGAATTTAGAGTACTTGTGATCTATAGACCCCCATCTAGTTGTTTTGAAACATTTTTGTTGAAACTTGACAATTTGTTATTTGAGCTTTGTCAAAATTCGAACTTAACACAGAGTATAATTCTGGGTGATTTTAATTGTAATCTTTTACCTGATGGTCCAGCACAAGAAAAACTACTCCAGCTTCTGGATTCTTATAGGTTGAAGCAATTAGTGAATGAACCTGCAAGAGTTACTGTCAGCTCACAGTCCTCATCAGATGTTGTGATAACTGACTTTGATCCTGCCAGCTGTGAAATCAAAGTATTTGATCCCTTAATCTCAGATCACTGCATGATTGTGTCAAAGTTTAAACTTACATGTCTCAGTAATTTGCCCAAAGATAAAATGAAACGCTTTTTCCGTGATACTAATATTGATTCCTTTTGTGCTACCTTTCGTTGTCAAGTTTGGCATGGCATTCATTCTGTCTCCAACTTCAATGATTGTTTCTATCACTTTTATTCAAGGTTTTGATTTCTGTTTGAGTGTGATTTTCCTATTCTTCCTGTTAAAACCAAACCAACCGTGTAAAAAATTGGTAACTCCTGAAATATGAGCCTTATCTTCTATGATAAAAGAAAATGCCTATCTCGATAAATACCATGGGGATGATTGGACTCATGAAGATTATAATATGCTAAAGAAGCACTATAAAAAACTAATTCATGAAGCAAAAAGAAATTACAATGATTTGAGATTGATTAATTCCAACCATGACCCTAGAGTTGCTTGGAAAATAGTTAAGGAGTCTAAAGGTTGTGCTAAAACTAATTCTTTCCCTTCCTCTTTAATTCATAATGGCACCCTTGTAAAAGATCAGAAGGAAATAGCAGATATATTCAATTGCAATTTTCTTGCACATCAAGACTTAGTAGCCCCCAGTCAACATCAATATGAAAACCAGTACATTTCTAGTAACAGTAATCCCCTTTCCATCTTTCCTAAACCATGTACTGTTACAGAATTAGAAAAAGTAATTGCAAAGGTGGGTAAGAAATTCTCATCTGATATTGATGATGTTCTTGGCAGGCTCTTAAAAGCTTTTAAATAAGAAATCATGGAACCACTTTTGTTCCTGGTCAATCAGTCACTGTCTGGTGGAATCTTTCCATATGCCCTAAAGACCTCTAAGGTTGTCCCTGTATTTAAGAATAATGGAGATAGAAAAAATCCCAAAAACTACAGGTCAGTTTCACTTCTCTCTCAATTTTCTAAAGTATTTGAGTATGTATTCTGCTCCCGACTTACTGAGTTTATGGAGATTTCTGATCTACTTTCTAACAGCCAATTTGGCTTCTGAAAAGGTAAATCTACCGAAAAAGCTTTATTCAATGCTATTAACTTTATTGTTGAAGAACTTAACAAGAAGATGAATATTCTTGGGCTATTTTTCGACCGGAGCAAGGCATTTGATCTGTTCAATCATAAAATTCTTCTCAGAAAATGTTTAAGACTAGGCATAAGGGGCAAAGCTATTCAGTGGTTCGAAACCTACCTAACAAACAGATCACAGATTGTCATGATAAGTAATAGCAAAGGTAATTAAAAGTCCAATACCTTACCAGTTACACGTGGTGTTCCTCAAGGTTCGATCCTTGGGCCAATTCTGTTTTTAATCTTCATTAATGATTTCCCCAAAATACTTATTTCCAAGGAGACATGCATGATTATGTATGCAGATGACATAAATGTCCTACTATCCAGATTAAATGTCACTAACCTCATATCTGCAAGTGAAGTAATAATTTTGAGAGTAGTAGATTGGTGCTTACAAAATAAATAAAGATTGAACCAAGATAAAACCCAGATCATGCTATTTGGGAATAAAGACCAAGGTAACGAGAATCTTCACCTAACATATAAGGATCATGTTTTCATGCCGGCTAATAACCTAAAATTCTTAGGTCTTCATATTGATCCACAATTTAGTTGGAGTAACCACATGGATCACTTATGTAAAACTTAGGTAACTTAATTCAGTTTTTTTTATAAAATGTTGCAAATATCCTATAGATCCTATAGATGCAATTAGGTGGAGTTTACTCGATGTGTTTTCTGGATTTACATAATCATAACACAATAATAACTCCTCTTGCTATTGAAAATAAAGCAATACAAAGAAAGTACTAAATTAAGAAACAGAATCAACTACCGTAACTGAGAACTGATGCCCACATCCAAAAAGGAAGCGAAAAAGAGGAATTCACCCATCCCTACGTGAAATACGTACTTGATAAAGCCCTATTTAAATAAAATCAGAGATGAAGAGAGATAGCAAAGTAGTAGTTTCAGACTAATTTACCTTCATAATACATACTACTTAATATTATGTAATGCAAACACAGGTCTTTCAAAATAGTGAAATTGTCATTGCAGGACAGTTTTCTCTGTACACAGGCATTTGCTAAGCAAAGGCAGAAAAAACATGGCACTCCATGATAAAATGAACCTAATTCGATATAATTCGAACTCTCTTACATTAAAAGAAAGTCAAAATAAAGTAAAATTCCACATTTTTCGCTCAGCACAGCACATACAGTTATTCTAGGCACTGAATGAATAGATATTAGTCAAGAATGGCATCCCATCCCATTTTCTTACAGAGACAAGGAACAAGATGAGGTGAAAATGATTGACTTGGGGATTAACTCACTCTTGATATCTCCGTGCAGCTTCCTTGGCCAGGCAGTCAAAAGTAGCAGAGGTCGCAACCACTGGAACTAAGAGCAAGATGCCTTCCACATTCACCTTCACGAGCTGAATACTTGGCTGCTGCTGATGAAAAGAAGTAATTTTGAAGGTGTAAATCCTACATCATGTCACCCAGCTCTTGAAATTTCATCCAAATGTCTTTTATCAATCATCATTAAATGAATTTCAACTCAATTTCCAAAAGAGACTACAGTCATGATGATCAGCACACACAGTCATGCCTGATTTTTCACAAAGGAAGTAATACCATGAGGCTTGGATTAGTTTGAATAGGCATGAAACAAGGGCATTTGAATAAGAGAGAAAGACTTTGATCAAATAACTAATAGCATCTGGCATAGAATCTCCTGGATTCAGCTTTAAGTTAATGCCACAATAATCCCAATGCCAAAAAGAAAAAAATTGACTAAAAAAATGCAGACCTGGCAGTGTGTTAACACATTGAGTACATGTAAGATATAGATGTCATTTCCCAGTATCTAAAATTTTCAATGCAGCTATTTCAATTACTAGTTGCAGTTACTCATGAGTGACACCTTCACTGAACTTCTTTTTTCTCTACAGCTCAATCCCTTTAGACTAGGGGTCACTACAGTTCCTCACTCTCCTCCTCCATTCTTTCTGGTCCTTCATGTCCTCAGAGGTTAAGCTCCTTCTCCATCATGTCTTCCATGATGCTATCTATCCATCTCATCCAAGGTCTTCCTCTGGGTCACTAGCCGTTCACCTGCAGGTCCATTATTCCCCTCAAGACATGACCCTCTTCCCTTCTCATCACATGCCCATACCACTGTAATCTTCACTCTCGTACTTTATTCGAAGCCTTAGCTACCCCTCCCTGCTCCTTAAACCACTCATTCCTTGCCCTGTCTCTCCTTGTCTTTCTCATAGTCCATCGCAACATCCTCATTTCCACTAAGTCCAATTCCTTTTCCTGCCTCTTCTTCACAGGCCATGTCTCGCAACCGTAAATCAGGGCTGGTCACATAACTGATTTCAAAACCCTTCCCTTTGTACTCGTTCCGATATGTTTATTGCATAACACCTCGGTTGTCTTTCTCCAGTTCATCCATCCTGATTGAGCTTTGTGATTAATATTCACTGAAAATGTTAACTTAAATGCAGTCATCTACTAATGACTGCAAACTTGAGTGAATCTCACAGGTTAAGAAAATTCAGTAAATAAAATATACGAATCTCAAAGGTTACGACATGGTCACAGCATTACCTTCACGTGCAGGGTGAGTAAATAAAAGACAAGCAGGTTATAGTTAGGAAATAATCACAGCACCTTTGATGACTTTGATAGTACCCATGTAGTAACCCTTTGTTTTGCCGACTCTCTTGTAATCAGTTCTCATCCAAACAATTTTGTTCATACCAATATAAAATTTAGGTTACTTCACGAAAAGGTGTGGCACCCTACTTTAAAATTTGCTCTAGCCAACAATGTAAGGAGTATTATGCAACAAACATAGGCTTTTATGTGCGGTATATTTTGGAACACCAATGCAAGGAATGGTTTATAAGGCTAGGCCATCCCCAGGAGTTATCCCCGGCCTCGGTGGCGGCGGGGTAAAGTCCTCGCCTGCCAAAACGAAGGTGGCGGGTTCGAGTCCCGCCTGGGTAGGACATTTACACCTTCCTGGGCATGGTTGTGTGTGTTCGTCCATGTATTAAATACCTAGTAATTGGCTTCGGCTGTTAGGTATAAAGAAATTATTATTATTTGTCTATAGTAGATATACCAACTGACATTTCTGAAATAAATGCACATCTTACTAAAAAACCAAACATGAGTTTTGAGATATTTGTACGCAGTATGGGGTATTTGTAACACATTTTAGTTCTGTAGTTTCTTGCCTCAAACGATCCCTATTGACATACTGACTGCATATCTGGTACAGTTCCTCACAGCTCACTGGAGAAATAAGTGGGGAAATGAGGAACAGGGGAGAGAGGCATTTGTTAAGAAGAGCAGCCAGCAAAGCTACTTGACTCAGTCATCCACACCCACTTGATGACCCAATTTGAAGAAACTTTTCTGCAAGGAGGATTTCAACGCATCCAACTGCATTTCTACCTTAGCATACTTGTAACTACTACCACTGAAATGCTTTCTGCTTCACAATGTCAAAATAAAGGATGAAGAAGTATAGAATTTAAGTTTTCAGCTGTTAAAAACAAAGTAAGGGTGAGAGCATAGAATGGTGGAAAGAGGAGCAATGACTAAGTACATTTAGCAGCTGCAATGAAAATGCCAATTCTTTTTCTTGAGAAAGATACATCTTCCACCAAGAGAAACTGATTTTCATAGAAGTAATAGGCATATCTTAAAATATTAGTCTTTTGCACTGAAAATGCTATATCACAGCTGCTGTAAAATTATTTAATACGGGTGATGCATCCACCACATAATATCACATGCTTTAACTGAAGATTGAGATTTAACCCAAATGGACTCGACATTTTGTATGGACTGTTAAACAGGGTGGCTACTGATATCCAATTTTTAAATACCCTGACACTTCCCTGATGATTGTACCAATTTCCCAGACCAATCGCCAAAAAGTCACCTATACATGGAATATTTTATTTCTGCTGAATTCAATTTTTGTCAAAACTCAGAAAATGTTAAAAGCTGAAATCAATATGTACATTAAAAGCTACAAGTCCCTCCTAATGACAAAATGTATTAAACCTTCATAAGTTAAACTCTCATCCAAATTATACACACTTTTGATACACATTTTAACCATCAATTAGGGCGGGGTTCTAAAATACTTATCTAATAATAATAATAATAATAGGTGGAAGGGCTCGCTAATACAGAGCATCAAGTGTATTCCTGCTTGCGTGGCACAGGCGGAATCACTTGCAGCCCGCATGCAGAAGGCCGTTGGGTCGCTTGGGGTCGCTCCGTCTGCTCCGTGCGCACGACCCAAACGCAGCGTAGCCACTGATCCGATGGGTTAATCGGAAGCGGCTACGAACTCTGCACCGCCCCTCTCGAGTTCTCGGCCATTATGACGGCAACGAAACCTGATGTTAGCTGGGGACTCGGAGGGGAAAGTTACAGAAGTAACAAAAAAAAAATAATAATAATAATAATAAGGGTACGAAAGCGGACCACCAGCCTCCTCGTGGCGTACCTGGCAACGGCTTTGCCGGCTAATGGTGGACGTCTATGTGGCGGGCTAACCACCTGCCATGTAGTAGAATCTGGTTCCAAGAATGAACTCAGATAAGGCCACCCACAACCCTCTCGGATGGGGGCCCCAGTAGAGTTGGGCGTGGCCAAGCAAAAAGAACTCAGGTGGGAGCTCGCATGGAGTGGACGGAAGCCTTAAGGGGCGACCTCCTCGCCTGCTATGCTGCCAGCGAGCCCGAACGCAGGGGCTACATGGGCAGGATGCACTCTTTGTGGTGTGAGATGCATCCAGAACACGACCACCTGTCGCAGCAGAACTTAAGCGACCAGGCCAACCACCTGCGAAAAAAGGAAAATATCCACCAACCGCAGGTTCAGAGTAACACACCACCAGCCGAACCACCCTCCCCGTCACAGGTAGCACCTCCACCTGCTGACGTGAGTACCGCACGTTTGTCGGTATCTCCTACTAAGAGGGAGGATGTAGGTCAGACTGACTCTGAACTATTACGATCGCGGTTAAGAAGCACAATTAGCTATGACGAAGGACACACTAGGCAGAGAAGCATCCATGGAAAGATCTCTCTGCGGGGTAACCACCTGCCCCAAATGAATGGACTCATCGACGAGATCCTGACAGAGACGTCAGATCTGTGGACGGTGAATTGCGTGGTCTACGCTGCGGCCAAGGTTTTGGAACCCCCCGAAAGGACTCCTCTCGGGAGGATAAAGCAGCAGCAAGGCTGAAAAACCTGGATGCCAAGATCACGCTGGCGCGACAGCAGGAGTCGAAGATTCAGTGTGTGATTGAGTACATCACTGCCGGGTGAACCTTTACATCCAAAGTTCGGCGCATTGCGCGCAGCCTCAGGTTCAACCATCACACACTGAACATAAACGTGTTGCTTACTATTAAGCAGCACGAGGTCGATAGGGTACGGGCGCTTACCTCGGCCAAGAAAAAACTCCTGAAAAGGAGTAGAGGCGTAAGGGAGAATTCCACCTTTCTCCTTCAGCCCTCCCGTCTCTTTCGGCCTCCTCCGCCTGTTGTTGAATCCCCGCCACCCGTTCATGAGGTTGAGCGTTTCTGGAAGGATATCTACGAAACGTCGAGGCCATTCAATGGAGACACTCCGGCCATCGCACTCTTTAAAGAGTTCTGCGACCGCCACCTACACAATGTGGATGGACCCCTTTCAGTCACGGAAAGTGACGTGAAGCACGCTTTCTCTGGCAAGAAGAATTTCGCGGCTCCAGGAATGGATGCCGTGAATAGCTTCTGGTGGAAGAAGTTCACTTCTACCCACAAACATCTGGCCAGAATCTTCACGTCCCTCATCACAGGTAGAGAACCATTTCCACCTTGGCTGACTGAGGAACGCACGGTTCTCATTCCGAAAAAGAGAGACTTGTCCAATCCGAAGAACTATCACCCTATAACCTGTCTAAACACTGTATACAAGGCGTTCACCACGATCTTGAGCGACCTTATCCTCCGGCAGATCCAGCCTGTGTGGGAGGTGGTGTACGAGCAAAGGGGGTGCAAACGAGCAGTCGCGGGATGCAAGGACAACCTTCTCATTGACAGGTGCATATGTCAGGATGCCGCCCGACATAAGCGAAACCTATCAATGGCCTGGGTAGACTATCACAAGGCTTTCGACACCACTTCGCATAAGCTTCTCATCGCCCTGCTGAAGTTGATGAAAGTCCACCCAGAGGTTGTGTCCTGCATCCAACGCCTGTTACCACTCTGGAGAACGCGCTTCATCTTGACATCAGGCAAACGGACCGTCTCCACTGACTTGGTAACATTCCACCGTGGCGTTTTTCAAGGCGACAGCTTGAGCCCCCTCCTGCTCTGTATTTCCCTCCTCCCCCTCTCCTTCAAGCTGAGACGAGGCCGAGGATACATGTGCAGCGTTCCTGGTGACAGGAAGCACAAGGTCACCCATTTGTTTTACATGGATGACCTTAAACTGTATACTTCCAACGCCAAAGAACTGCACGTTGCACTGGACACCGTACATCAATACAGTGAGGCTATAGGGATGGAAATCGGATTGGAGAAGTGTGCATCCATGTACCTGGCGAAAGGAAGAATATTGGAGGACAAGGAAGACTCGCAACTCGTTGATGGGAACGTCGTTCGTCATCTGCAAGATGACGAATGCTACAAATACCTCGGCGTCCCCCAGCGTCAAATGCAGGAGGTAGCAGCGTGAAGGAAAGACTCACCGCCAAGTACAGACAGACTCTCAGAAAAATCTGGACTTCTGAGCTGTCTAGCAAGAACAAGGTTCTTGCACCGAACATGTTCGCGGTTCCGACACTGCTGTACACCTTCGGATGCATGAAATGGAATGTCAACGAGTTGCAAAACCGACCGGGGAACGAGGAAGATGCTGACCATCTATAGAAGTCTTCATCCGAAATCTCCCTTGCAGTGTAGGTGGTAGAGGTATGTTGAGCCTGGAGTGTCTACATAACAGAGTTGTTTTGGGTACAGTTTGCCGTGTGTTCAACAGCACGGACCCCCTGCTCACTCTCATAAGGGAGCACGAAGGTGCCGGGGTGGGGGCGTTCCTCTTCCAGGCGGCGAAGAGGGCAGCGGACGAAATCGGTCTGGACTTTGACCTGTCATCCGACGGTAACGACAGTGGCACGTCAATCGTGTCACTGAGGGCAGACGTCTTAAAGCTCGAGGTCAAAAAGGCTGAGCAGAAGACCTTGCTCAAGACACACACCGATAAGCCCATGCATGGAGGTTTCTACCGAAACATGGAAAAACATGGGCTATCGAAGGAGCTGACGTTTGCCTTCCTTCGTTCCGCGGGTCTCAGGTCCGAAACAGAGGGTTTCGTTCCCACGTGCCAGGATGGTGTCATCAACACTCTCGTGTACCGCCGAATGATATTCAAGGCGGAGGTGACGGACACGAGATGCAGAGCGTGCCGAGCCAAGCCGGAGACTTTGAGTCACCTTCTCTCCGGATGCAGTTATTACGCGCAGTCAGCGTATTTAGCTCGGCACAACGCAGCTCTGCGGGTGTTGTATTTCCACCTTCGACATCATTACGGCATCGACGAAGTTTATGTGCATCCCTATGCCCCTGGAGATATTGAGTCCGTCGTGGAGAACGACAAAATAAAACTCTGGTGGAATTACTCATTCCCCACCACCAGGCAGTTGGAGGCGAGCAAGCCTCACATCGTTCTCCTCGACCGCCAATCTCGTTCCATGTTCGTAATTGAGTTTTTGGCTCCGGCCGATACGAACTTGGACTCGAAAGAGGCGGAAAAACGGACGAAATATCAAGACCTGCTGTTCGAACTTCGGCAGATGTACCTGGGACACTCGGTAAAACTAGTAGTCCTAGTCATAGGTGTGCTCGGTGGAATCAAGGGCTTGCTGATACAGAGCATCAAGTGTATTCCTGCTTGCGTGGCACAGGCGGAATCACTTGCAGCCCACATGCAGAAGGCCGTCCTCTTGGGGTCGCTCCGTCTGCTTCGTGCGCACGACCCGAACGCAGCGTAGCCACTGATCCGATGGGTTAATCGGAAGCGGCTACGAACTCTGCATCGCCCCTCTCGAGTTCTCGGCCATTATGACGGCAATAAAACCCGATGTTAGCCGGGAACTCGGAGGGGAAAGTTACAGAAGTAACAAAAAAAAATAATAATAATAATAATTTTTATTTGACATTAAGCAATACAATGCAATGGTCATCATCAAGAGGTATAAAAAGTACGAACACAAATGAAAAATATATAAAAGGAAATCCGGAATTAAAATATGAGGTCGGAAGTATCACACTCCTCAAATTCCTGCAATGCATAGAATGCTTTATACAAAAGCCAATGCTAAAAGGTCATTTTGAACCTAGACAGGCTGACATACCGAGCCTCTCGGGGCAGTACATTAAAAAATCTAAGTTTAAGTACATTAAAACAATTGGCACTTTTGGATAGTCTAAAGTGTGGCACCACTAAATTGTCCCTTTTTCTTGTGAAGTGGTGATGATGATGTGGACTTAGTACCATTGGCAGTAATGTGTAAAGTAAGTTACAGCTATTATAAAAACCACCAAAAATAGCTTTCATTAGCTAAAGCTTGGTCACAGCTCAACTAAGCCAGTCGAGCATACATACGTCATCAACATACAACAATACATAGTCAATAGTAGAGCTTATACATCTTACATACAAACATTTATCACTTACACATTGCTTATAATTAAGTTTAGTAATAAACTCATGAAACCTAATGTTCCACTCCATAGGAGTCTGTTTCAGTCCATACAATGTCTTCTTTAACTTACAAACCATGCCTTCTTTAACTTTCATACCTTCAGGGGGAATCATATAGATATCTTCTTTTAGCACTCCATTCAGGAAAGCATTCTTTACATCTAACTGACAGGTATACATATTTTTATGATTACTTATACTTAACAGAGTTCTAAGTGATGACAGTCTTGCTACAGGTGCATATGTCTCTGTATAATCTATACCTTCTTTTTGAGAACATCCCTTTGCCACTAATCTAGCTTTATACCTAATTACTTCTCCATTACCATCTCTTTTTAGAGCAAAAACCCACTTACATTTAATTGGCTTTCTATCTGATGGACATTGAACTAATTCCTAAGTTTTAGTTTTCTGAAGTGCATTCATTTCCTCCTGAACAGCTCTCATCCACTCCTTATTATGACTTCTACCTTCTATCTCATCAAATGTTTCAGGAATACCCTCAGAAAAGTCTATTGCATTTAAAACTAAATTAGAATTTTCTTCAACCACATGAATTGGAGGTTTAGTATTTTCATCAGTAAGAAAATGAGTCAACAAGCAATGTTCTATTCTATCTTTATCCTCTCTCTGAATCCAGTCATTAAGAGCTAATGTTGCATAATCTCTAAGATAAGTAGGCCTTTTTACCACTCTTGTGCTCCTCCTCAATCCTTGATCTTCTTCTACATTTTCAGTTTCATTATCAATTTCTTCTGCATTTTCACTTACTCTCATTTCTGAGTTCTACATAATTTTCACCGTCAAACTTAGTCTTATTTTCATTAAATATAACATCACATGCTGAGATCACTTTATTCTCAGTTATACTCCACAACTTAAATCCATTAGAACAATAACCTATTAAAGTACATTTCTTGGTCTTTTCATCAAATTTTCCTTTAAGTTCATCTTTGTTCTTTTTGACAAAGGCAACACAACCAAAGACTGAGTTTTCTCAAATTTTGACGCGTGCCATACCAGAGTTCTGCTGGAACTTTCAAAGAAATTATAGCCTTAGAAGGTATTCTATTAATTAAATACAAAGCAGTTAAAGCTGCTTCAATCCAGAAAGATTTCTTTAAGTTACTGCCAATTAACATTCATCTAGCTTTGTCCTTAATTGTTCGGTTCATACATTCAGCAAATCCATTTAATTGAGAAGTATAAGGAATCGTTCGTTCCCACTGAATCCCTTGTTCCTCAAAGAATGAAATTAATTCTTCATTTACATATTCCCTACCATTATCACATCTGAATTGAACTACTTTACAATTGAATCTACTTGTTGCCATTGCTACATAGTGATTTACAAATCCTGCAGCTTCTGATTTCTCCGCAAGTCCAAATGTGACAGAAAAATGTGTATAATCATCAACAAAACTCGTCAAATATCTTACTCCGTTATAGGCAGTTGGAGCAATAGGGCCAGTTAAATCAGAATGTACTCTTTATAGTGGCCTTGTTGCTCTTTCTCTGGTTTGAGTATGTGGAACACTAGTTTGTTTTCCTGAAATACAAATTTCACACAAATCTCGACGTACCTTGTCTATGGAATCAATACCATCCACACATTTAACTAATTTCTTCATTCCATCATCACTGATATGTCCAAGTCTCCTGTGCCATAAATCATTGGAAATAGTAGCATTATAACAATGACCAGTTAGATTCAACTCTAATTTATACAGACTTCCATCCCTTGTACCAACTCCTACAACTCTATTATTTTCCTTATTAACAATTGTAAATTCATCATCATCAATCAACATTTTATTACCTTTGTCTTCAATTTTAGAAATGGATAGCTAATTACACTTCAATTGGTCAACCATCAAAACATCAAAGAAATTAATCTTTATAATCTCACCATTGACTAGTGTTGAAGCATGAATGTCACATATCTTTTCAACAATTATAAAATCCTTGGTTCTAGCAATAAATATTTTTACGGGTTTTTCAAGAACTCTAATATTACTAGCTAGAGTATCAGTTCTCACCAAATGTTCAGATGCACCAGAGTCCATAACCCATTCATCTTTGGATGTCTTCTACTTGTCAACTTTACCCTCAATATAACATGCTTCAACTTCAGTAACAAAATTATAAGTTACTTCTTCACTATTTAGTTCATTATTTTGTTAATTTGAATTAGAATCAGCTCTCATATTTGTAAGATGAGCTTGATGACTACCTCTATTATTATTATTCATACCACCTCGGCCACGATAGTTGTTTGTATTCTGATCCTGATCACGGCCTCCACCACGGTGCTGATGCCGTTTTCCACGGCCTCCCCGAAAGGGACCGCATCCTCTGCGTCCTCGATGCTGTTGATAGGCACCACCCTCCGGTCGGAAGCAGTTTGCGATCTTGTGCCCAACAACTCCACAATTATTGCATGGAAATTGGAAAATTGGCTTTGGTGAAGCCATACCTCCTCTTCCTCTGAACCCAGCAAATGCAGTTGGCTGGAAATTCATGTCTTTCAGTCTCTTCTTTCTTTCATGGCCTTCCTCATATTCTTCTATTTGCTGTCTCACTATTTCCATATTCAAATCTTGAGTTGCAGCAACAGTTCTTAATGAAGTTACTACGCTATCGTATTCACTTGGCATAGTAATGAGAAAATGGATAATCTGTTGCCTTAGATCATACTTGGTTCCTACTTCATGAAGTTCAAATTCTGTACAAAACTCCTCAAACGTATGTTGGGTCGGTAAATATCTTAAATTTTGAAATTTCTTTGTGAGGCTAATTACACTTGCCATAGTAGTTTTCTTGTATATATTTTTTAGAGCAATCCACATTTCATAAGCAGTGGAGAAGCCCTTAACTATTTCCAACAACCCCATTTTGATTCTTTCTGCAATATATCTCTTCGTTCTTTTATTATCTTTATCATATCCATCCAATTTCACTTCTCTTATTTTTTTTGCTGCTGTGGTTTCACTCGCCGGACAGTTGAATAAGGTGCAATTATTTCTGAATACAGCTTCTCTATTATGTACCTTACGTTCTTTTCATCTAGTACTAATTCCATTAAGAATTTCCAACAATTATAATTCTTCTCATCAAATTGTTGCATCTTAACTCTGTCTTCTTCTTCCATTTTTTTTATGTTTCCTGGTTCAACAAAATCAATTATGTTCAATTTTCTTCTGAAACGTGACCTGGGCCCATAACCTGTTAATATATGATTTTCTTATGATTTTATTTTAAACATACAATTACATTCACCGTACAAATAATAGCTGTTTATAACATTATTACGTCATCATAAAACTGGATACCAATACACACATTTATGCACATTCCTATTTTTAAATATGAGAAATTGCTCAGTCTAACACTTTGTATTATGAAGCATCATTTAAATAAAATGACCTTTTCTAGACTCGCCCTTATTCAACTGTTGCATTATGGTGATGTCGTCCGTGAGGTATGTATAAATCACTGGGCGTATTCTCGATGCCTGAATCACCATGATTCATGGATAACCCGGTGAAAGAATCAATAAGTCAAGCGACCGATTGCTCGGGGGAAGATTGCTGTAAGATGCTGGAGGCGGATGTCCTCACAATAAACCTTGTCCACGATTTTACGCCGGAATTTCAATTCCTAATGCACCCACCTTACACCATTAAATAGGGTTCGATCGTCCAACGATCCCAACCTCATTCTGCTGCACTCCTAGACCGCTTGGGCACGACAGTGAGTCCCCTGAATCATTGTGAGCAAAGGCCCATTTCACATGGACGCGGACGATCCATGCTATGCATGTGGACTAAGTACCATTGGCAGTAATGGAAGCTTTCACATGAACACGGACGGTCGGAGCCATCCGTGTAGCCCCTCCGTGCCGCGGTCCATCTGCATTCATAAGGGCCACAAATACAGGTTGGTGCATACACATGAACGCGGATGGCTTGAGCGGGTGAAGCAGGTTGTAGTTTGTCCTTCCTCAACACAACTGGGATTGAGACCTAAGCGGACATATGTCATCCGTGCCAATGTGATACGACGCAACCCACCGTGTCAGTATCCATGTGAAACGGCCTTATATTGCTTCCGTGGCCGTGTATCGTATTTCCGTGGCCGTGTATGTTTCCTTAGGTAAAAAACATAATAACAATTTCTAATTCTTCAAGAAAGAGGTAGCGCATCGTGGTTGTTCCAGGAAGTTCAGGATTACTGAATAAGCATCATGGGAAGGTTAACGGCCAATTTATGGGCAGACTCTGGCACGGGTATAACTAAGACGTGTGAAAAATACAAACCAAAGTCAACTTGTTGAACCAGATCAAAATTGGATGGTGCGAGTGACTTTCGGAAGCAAATAACAATTTGATTAAAGTGGTTATAACCCCTTGATTGCATGAGGGAACCAAAAAATGTAAAAATATTTGGATAAACAAACAAAACATAAGCGTGCCATTGTGAGCGAAGACAGGAGGCAATTAGCAATGGCAGCATCATATAAAGGAATATCTTATTTGAGGTGGTTTGTGACCTGACTAAATTACTTCGAGAAGGAGCTAAGGGGGCCATTCAATAATTATGTCGAGAGTGAAAACTGCGGAGGGGAGGAGGACTCTTTACTGTCTCACAAAGGGGAGTATGGGAATCGAAGATGATCTTGCATAACATTTGGTTTACACATGAGATCATACTTGTATTACCAATTTAATATTCACCGTCTCGTATTCTGAGAACTGCGAGCATGTACTTACTACGAGCATATGTGCTCCAGCTACCCCTCAACCGGAGTTTCGGAATTTAAAAAGAAATGCGAGATAAAATTTTCCAAACAACATAGCCTCGTATTCCTCGTGGTCATTGTACTACATAGTGATCACGAATTTTAACAATACTCTGCAAATATTGCAATAAGGATATACAAAAAGGATACATTGTATGTCTGATTCATGTCTAAATAACAAACATTAAAATCTAGATGTTCCACGAAGTGATGGGACTTATTCCATGCACGTTAGCAACGGACATCACTAGTTAGTAGTTTTAGTATGTGAAATGAAGGGTGGGAAAGACTGGCCGATAAACCTAATGATAGCAAAAGAACGAGGATTTCCTATCCCAGATTCTCCCAGACTGTTACGAGAACTCCCTGACTATTCCAGAAATTCAAAATTCCCTGATGATTCCAGGTTTTTCCAGTTTTACCTGACGATCGCCACCCTGTTAAAACATTCTATCCTGTAGAGAGGATGTTTCTCCCAGTTCATAACATATCACAATCTTTACAATTCTTTCATGGCCTATTCTGATTGCAAAATATTAATGAACTGCCACATTTGAAGATGCTCAAATTATTGTGGTGATAGAGTACCTGCCTTGCGATACTTACCACTGTGCATGAAAAGCACGCCATTATTGTTCTTCATAAGCTTTGATCAAGGTAGCATAACTGTGTGTGTCACCAATGTCTATTCCTATGTCTGGTTTGAGGCCTTCAGGGAGTGATGATTCCCAACTCTGCGATTATCAGAGATGACAGAGAAAACCTACGAGATCACCATGATATGGTTTTCACAGGATGTATCCATTGCACAGATTGGAGCCTCTGTAGCAAGAGAAAACAGGCCAAAGCAAAGATGGAGTCCCTATGATTAAGGTGATGGCTGACGGGACTAAGTGCGATAGATCTTACTGTAGCACCTACTCATCATTAGCTGCAGTATTAGCATTCATTTATACAAACTAGAAAGTGCAGTAGAATCTTGACATCTCAGGTAAAAATATCTGTCTTGCAACCAAACTGAAACTGGGGTGAAACTTCACTGAATAGGGGTAAACTGGCTTGAAACTACCTAGTAACTGGACTTCACTGGCTAGAATTGATAGCTTGAAATACTGGCCATCTGAAACTCCACTGCTAAATTCCCTTGAAACTCACTTGCTAGAAAGGATGTCGACTGTAATTGCACTGCACAGATGGTTGAGGCAAAGGCCTCATTCCAACTCAACTGCATCTCCCTTGTAGGAGGCTTTTCATGACTTGAAACTGGGCTGTTGCAGTATTCAGGTAGCCCAACCCTCCTCATTCAGTGCTGGGTCTTATCCCATCCCTGGGTTGCTCCCCTGAAACTGCACTGAGCCACTAGCCAAGGGCAAGACCTTAACATTACCTTTCCTTTGTCTGACACTTGCATTGGCTTGAAACAGGGCTGCTGCAGTGTTCAGGTAGTCCCACTCTCCTAATTGAGTTCTGAGCCTCTTCTAATTCTTACGGTTCTCCCCTAAAACTGTACTGAACAGCGAGCCAAGGGAAAGACCTCAATGTTACTTTCCCTTGTCTGATGCTTTTATTGGCTTGAAACAGGGCTGATACTTATTCAGATAGTCCCACCCTCTTCAATCAGTGTTGGGACTGTCCCCAGCTCTAGGGGCTCACTTGAAAATGCAATGAACAGCTAGCCAAGGGAAAGACCAGGGATGGCCCGTGTAGTATCGCTTTTGTATCTCTTTTGTTTTTGTGTCCTTTCTGTACTATCTTGTTCTGCGGATATTCCCACCAAGAAAAGGCAGTGATCTAGCCTTCATCACTAGCGTCACTAGCGATCCAGCAGTCATGGCGTCTAGTCATTACAATTGGCAACAACGATGCCAAATCTTAGGGAAAAGTTTGTGTTGGGGGTGGACAACTGGGTGTCGTATGAGGAAAGACTGCAACAATATTTCGTGTTGGATCTGGGAAGCACTGCCGCAGAGGAAACAAAGAAGAAAGCAGTATTGTTATCGTCCGTAGGCAAGGAGATGTACGAGGTCATCAGAAATTGGTGCGAACCAAAGAAGCCCACGGAATGTACGTTAGCGCAAATAAATGAGAAACTAGATGCCTATTTAGCCTGCAAATATCAGTCATCGTGGAACCGCTTGAGTTTAACCAGCAGGTGCAAAGCAGCTAGGAAAGTGTGTCGGAGTTTGCCGCTGGTTAAGAGGACATTCATGGCATTGCAAGTCTACGGTGCTTTCCTTGAAAAGCCTTGCGCCATTAATTGGTGCTAGGCTTGAAAGACAAGGCCATGGTACAGGCTCTCTACTTGGAGAGAGTGGTCTTTGAGAAGGCTGTGGAAATTGCTGCAGCCAGGGAAAAGGCATCACACAATGTGGAAGCCTGCTTAATGGCGTCCACAAGGGGCACGAGTGACGAGGTTGAAGTCCATTTTGTGGCGGATGGGGCCTCAATGAGCACTGACGACAGGAGGTATGCACTGCCGGAAAGGTGTTGCGAGGCGGAAGTTCACCGAGTGAGGGCAGCAGGAGGTGGGAGCACGGGAAGGTGACAGAGGAGAGGACCACCTAACCCCCCTTCATTGCGTGGATGGACTCGAGAAGAGAAATGCAACTGCGTCAAATTTGGGGGCCACAGTAAAGCTGCTTGCCGATTCCGGACGTACAGATGTGAAATCTGTAGAAAAGTAGGACATCTCAAGGCGATGAGCAGGGAAGGTAGGAGTTAATTTTCCATGTCGTATCAACTTCCTGTGGGGTCACTCTGACCAACACTAAAAAAAATCTCTGACTTAAAAACTCTTCTCCAGTTTAGTACATTCCTATCACACCTGTAAGATATAAAATTTTTAATGAACTTGTTATGGGGCATGACATTATTATATGGGACTAGCAGCAACGCCTGTTGATTCTCAATGGGAGGGATAAAAGTAAGAAATAATAGAGTAGTTGTGTGCAGAAATAATTTCTGGACCATAAAAATATATAAATAATATACATAATTGAATTTAACAGGTGCAAAACATAGAAGTGCCTTTGTATGTTTTTGGTTTTTCTATCTTTGGTTAAAATGTAAAGATTCTTAGGACTTCCCACCCTTGATTATGCCACATATAACTTCCCATGGGAGAAAAATGGTGTTTCGAAATTTACACCGGCAAGTTTCAGACTGTCCTTCTGCTTAATTAATTGACATGGCAAAAGCCAAACGAACAGGAAATTGCATAATGAACATAATGTAATTTTAACTATGTGTTTTTATCACTCCTTTCAGGGTTGCTGACTCCTGTTCTACTGCAGCAAGTCCTATAGATGTGTAGCATTTTGTTTTAAATTTATTGTAGTGCACATTTTATTAGTGAAAAGCCTGTCAAATAATCTCAGTGTATTTCCATTTGTAATATATTTTAATAATTGTATCTTGATCAATAAAATTGTTTAAGGTAATAGTAATATTGTTATATTCTTTGGAAGAATTTCAACCTACCCACTCATTATCCTCCTATCATGTTTTCAAAATGTATGATTGTCAACGTGTTGACTCATTTGTTCTAAACAAATTACTCAATAAGAGCATAGCCATTGGGTGCTTTTAAAATTGTAAACAAGGTTGTAGTTCCAATCAGGTCATTGAGTCAGTCCAAATGTAAGGGTAGTTCAGCTTGGAAAACAAGGGAGTTACAGTCGTGAATACAAGGGAATTTCAGCTCTGGAATCAAGGAGTTTCAGGTGAAAATGCAAGGGAGTTTCAGTTGAAAATCCAAGGGAATTTCAGCCCTGAATGCAAGGGAGTTTCAGCTCTGCATTCAAGGGAGTTTCAGTTGAAAATGCAAGGGGATTTCAGCCCTGAATGCAAGGGAGTTTCAGCCCTGAATGCAAGGGAGTTTCAGTTGAAAATGCAAGGGAATTTCAGCTCTGAATGCAAAGGAGATCCAAACCATTAGCAAGAAGGGTAGGCCAAGCTCATTAGGGATTATGGGGGAATGGTTATTCTGTGCCAAGGTAGTTTCAAGGCATTTTACTGCTCTGTTTCCGGGCTGGTAAACTCCCTTGATTTAGTTTCAATTTCAAGGTGGTTTCAGGGTAGTTGCAGTAGAATGATATCAGTGGAGTTTCACTACAGTTTTCAGTTAAGTTTCAAGGCAGATTTTTCTACCTGAGATGTTACAAAGATGGGGTTTAGTTTACCTTTGTTTCTCTTACTATTGAGGTTTGGTTACTAGTTACGGTTGTTATTTCTGAAAGTGTCTTTAAAATATGTTTATACAATAAAGAATCCTAAAATAACGATAACTTCAAAGTTCCCTTTGCAAATGCTTTGAAGTCTGCAATCACAGTGTTGGCAAAATTTCCACCCAGTTTTGAAAACTTATACTAAGCAAAAATTTCACATCAGAATGAAGTGTATATCATATAAGCTTATAATTTATAAGATAATTTGATTTTCTTAACACATTCCGTGCGGGTGACATCTTAAGTTGTCACGAGTTTCCCCCATGGGTGGCGGGTGGCAGATGTCATAAGCATCATGTTTCATTAATTTTTTTCGTGCTCGCGAATGAGGCCAGGTGCCTTTTTTTTGACGCTTACTAGCCATCTGCATTCCAGTATTTCTAAAGGACATAGCTGGCCGCGTTGAGACGCAGTATGGAGATATTGAAAGAAGTGCTTCATTTTCTCCGGGCAGTCGCGGTTTCAGGCGGTGTCGTCCACGGCCCCGCTCCTGAGTCGCGGTGCTCGACAATGCGGGTGATGCATGGAGATCGTGGACTGAGTTGCTGGATGTGCGGCAGAATTACCTTTACCCACTATTAATGTGGATGTTTCTGCGGTCAATGAGTAATAACACTACATACTGATGATAATGTTCAATTAATATCAATAGTTGCAAATATTTATGCTTAACTCAAATTTTTAGGGGATGGAGGACATATTCACCGCTCAGGAAAGGGGTTTAGCAAGTGATTTCAGAGATTATATTGCTCGTCTTGGTATATCACCAACAAAAACTGATTACAATCCCATTGATGATGATGTGTAACTCTGCGAAGATGACCCGGAAGAAGCTGTGGTAGCGCCCAGTCAAGACAGCAGCGAAGATGAAAATGACGTGGTTATTGTTCCACCAAAAAACATGATGTTATGCTTGCCCTAAACAAACTTCATGATTTTCAAGTGTGTAATAATGTTGACTTTCAATTCAGTTTTTATTTGAAAAAAATTGAAGCCATGGTAGAAGAGACGAGGGAGCGAAACAAAGTTCAAAAGTAAATTACAGGTTTCTTTTAATAGTGTCTCTTTCCATGGTCCATTGTTTTTTTACGTTGTGGATTTACTATGACAATATGTTGAATGCTTGAAAAATAATAGCTCAGAAATTGTCTTGAATGTTCATTATACAAGAACTTTGTTATCAATAAAGATAAAGTTCCGCTTAAAATTGATAAATTCAAAGCGAAACATAAGGATTACACAGAACATTAAGGTAGTAACAAATAATTTAATCATTGGCAAAAGTGTTATCTATTCAAAGTTAAACGTTACGGCAATTAAAAAAATAACAAATAAGTTGAAAAGCTAACGAAACCTGTCTCGGTTAAATTTAATCATGAATCCCAATTATGTTAAGTGAATACATAGTTGGCCACGGGCTATGAGTGGAGATGGTACTGAGACGAGGGTGTTGATTGCCTCCGCCACATGTTCAAGGTGTCTGTCGTCCCGCTGACTTGTGCTCCAAGACACAAGAAGCATTGGTGCCTGTGCTTGTCACAGGAGAGTTCTATGTCACAAGTTAAGTATAGTCCTTGTCACAAGTACATTCCTTGTCACAAGAGATTCCTTGTCACAAGTTAAGTATAGTCCTTGTCACAAGTATATTCCTTGTCACAAGAGAGTTCTATGCGGAGGGATATGTTCACGGTGCTCATGTCAAGGGTAGAATTCTTCATTGCATGGACCGAGTGCAAAAGGGTAAAAAAACACAGGTAGCATACGATAATATCAATTGTAATTATAATTTATTGAAAATTGTCATTCTTGTTTTGAACTATATTATGTTTGCTGTTATTATGACCTGGCTTGGTTCTTTAATTCAATTTATTTAATGGTAAAGCCAAACTGTGTATCAACTTCCGCTCAACAACACGCGCCAGTGAGATGACACGCTTGCTTTTGGAGGACCCAAAAGCGAGCTTTATCTCTTCACTCAGAACAGCTGAGGGGGTTTATCTTTCAAGGTCAAGGTTCCAGCATAAAAAGGAAACACTTTGAACCCATAAGTTTTTTGCTGAAAGACGGGAGAGTAAAACAATAGATTATACCATTAAAATGCCACATATTACGTAGGTACAGTTGAATTTCACGGTCGTATGGAATTATCACGAAGATTTTCGTTAAAGACGGGCAGGAATTTGGCCGATTTTGCTGAAATTTCTTGAAGTTCTGTTATTGCATTTCATAAAATCAATTCAATACCTCCACCGGGTACCAAAACAGCCATGCGTGGAATTGTATCATCGCATTTACGTTCAAATAATGATTTCATAATTAGGTCAAATAACAATTCCATATTGCTTAAGGAATCGGGCAGGACCACTCACAAACTTACGAAAAATCTAATTTTCCATAAAGTCAATATACTTAAATTCAGAATTTTACTGTATTAATTTTGCCGTATAGTAATTGTGCAAGCAGCCGAGCAGTTTTTCCGTGGAATTAATCTCCCAGCTGAATTAATTTCCTAGCTTGCAACCATTACTACAAAAAATTACATGATTTTCGAACAACAAATTAGACTTTGATTTCAAATCTTTGCGCATAATTTGATTGCTATTTATATGCCTGATATCATTTCACAGCATGGCTGTAACACACGAAAAATTAAACAGGTCAAAAAGGAGCAAATGGATATTTTTTTATATAAAAAATACATTGATACGAACAACGTGCACACGAAGCAGACGGAGCGACCCCAAGAGGACGGCCTTCTGCATGTGGGCTGCAAGTGATTCCGCCTGTGCCACGCAATCAGGAATACACTTGATGCTCTGTATCAGCGAGCCCTTGATTCCACCGAGCACACCTATGACTAGGACTACTAGTTTTACAGAGTGTCCCGGGTACATCTGCCGAAGTTCGAACAGCAGGCCTTGATATTTCGTCCGTTTTTCCGCCTCTTTCGCATCCAAGTTCGTATCGGCCGGAGCCGAAAACTCAATTACAAACATGGAACGAGATTGGTGGTCGAGGAGAACGATGTCAGGCTTGTTCACCTCCAACTGCCTGGTGGTGGGTAATGAGTAATTCCACCAGATTTTTATTTTGTCGTTCTCCACGACGGACTCAATATCTCCAGGGGCATAGGGCATGACATAAACTTCGTCGATGCCGTAATGATGTCGAAGGTGGAAATACAACACCCGCAGAGCTGCGTTGTGCCGAGCTAAATACGCTGACTGCGCGTAATAACTGCATCCGGAGAGAAGGTGACTCAAAGTCTCCGGCTTGGCTCGGCACGCTCTGCATCTCGTGTCCGTCACCTCCGCCTTGAATATCATTCGGCGGTACACGAGAGTGTTGATGACACCATCCTGGCACGCGAGAACGAAACCCTCTGTTTCGGACCTGAGACCCGCGGAACGAAGGAAGGCAAACGTCAGCTCCTTCAATAGCCCATGTTTTTCCATGTTTCGGTAGAAACCTCCATGCATGGGCTTATCGGTGTGTGTCTTGAGCAAGGTCTTCTGCTCAGCCTTTTTGACCTCGAGCTTTAAGACGTCTGCCCTCAGTGACACGATTGACGTGCCACTGTCGTTACCGTCAGATGACAGGTCAAAGTCCAGACCAATTTCGTCCGCTGCCCTCTTCGCCGCCTGGAAGAGGAACGCCCCCACCCCGGCACCTTCGTGCTCCCTTATGAGAGTGAGCAGGGGGTCCGTGCTGTTGAACACACGGCAAACTGTACCCAAAACAACTCTGTTATGTAGACACTCCAGGCTCAACATACCTCTACCGCCTACACTGCGAGGGAGATACAATCTGGCGACGGAAGATTTCGGATGAAGACTTCTATAGATGGTCAGCATCTTCCTCGTTCCCCAATCGAGGTTTTGCAACTCGTTGACATTCCATTTCATGCATTCAAAGGTGTACAGCAGTGCCGGAACCGCGCACATGTTCGTGGCAAGAACTTTGTTCTTGCTAGACAGCTCAGAACTCCAGATTTTATTATTATTATAGAAAAAGGGTCACTGCTTTCTCTCTCAAAGGCCTAGGCACATGAGTAAATTATAACTTTAGAATTTGGCTCCTCTTCAATTCTTCGCATTAAGACATGTTTGCACAATGCATGTCCTTGCAAGTACATATATACATTGATAGATAAATGCGTGGACAAATTATCCGTATTATATTTTATGTCCACGAGTTCATATATTGGTGCAATTTTTGGTATAAATACAATGCTCATGAGTAAGTAACAACGGCTTTATGCTCGTATTATAATAATTTGCCGTGGTGGTGTGGGTTAAGGCATTGGGTGCACAGGACTCCAGTGTAGTACAGGGGCTTTACAGTATATCACTCAAAGAAGACTCTTAAGAGAAACAAAATGCTTGTTAAAGGAACTGCCTCTTCTGACTGCCCTGTACGTGCTGCCGGTCCTAGACATGCCCCAGTAATAAAGGCGTATGCGTGGAATCTCGATCCAAATACAAATGTGAAAGAGGTGAAAGAGTATCTCTATTCCAAGTTGGAAACTCAGTCAGAGGTCGAAGCATTAAACACCAGAGGTAACTATTCATCTTTTATCATTACCGTTGATTTCAACCTAAAAAGTCGGGTGCTTGACACTAATACGTGGCCTGAGGAAACTTTGAACGGTCGATTTAAGTTTAACAAATCTGCCGACCATATTCCTGGACATCATAAGCTAATTGCAAATGGATATTCTGTCTGCACTGTGCAGGTAGACTCAGAATCTGCCGGCAAAACAATCTCCTGACTAAGTAATTTGCCATCTAGTCTCACTTGTTCTAATAAGAATTTTAACTCTGGCCATGTGATTTCTGTGTTACATTTAAACATTCAATGCCTCTGTAATAAGCTTCTGGAACTAGAAACTTTAATAACTGATCACCATCCAGATGTCTCATGTGTTTGTGAACATTGGTTGGTCAAAATTGAAATTTCTACATTTTCTCTTCGAGGATGTAGCATTGCAAATGCCTATGTGCGTACAATCACAAAAACGGTGGCGTCATAATTTTTGTGAAAGCTAATTGTGAAATTGCCTCATCTAAATTTTCGTGTGTGCAAATGAATGAAGAACTGACTTTTGAGAGCTGTTTGACCTGTCTATCTCTAAATAATAATAATAAGCTTTATATTCTGAGTGTTTATCGATCTCCACTTGGCAATTTTCCAGTATTCCTAGATAAACTTGGATATTTGTTGGATGAATTACACAATGCAGAAAATAATATCCCCATCATTATGACCGGGGATTTTAACTGCAAGTTATTAGTTGATGATAATTCGTCAAGAGACTTCATGCGATTACTTAAATACTTAAATTTAATGCCTACAATCACTTCTACACCCACCAGAATCACATCAAATTCAAAATCTTTAATAGACAACATTATTACTAATCTAAACACAAATGATGTATCGACCAAAGTACTTGATTCAACCATATCTGACCATCTCCCCCTATTGTCCTCAATAAGAGTGGACCCATCTCCACATAGAACACAGACATATTTCACTAGTTTATTCACAAGAGAACCAGGACACATTTTAACCCCTTCTTGAGTCACATGATTGGTCTGGAGTGTATAATCCTAGTGCATTTGATGCAAGTTTTCAATATTTTCATGACTATCTTCGGTATAGTTTCAATATGCCTTCCCCCTCCTTCCTAAGAGAAGAATGATGGCATCAAATAAAAAAAACCTTGGATAACTGACCAAATTCGTCATTTCTCAGCCACTATAAAAAATCTATCAGCTAAAGTTAACTATTCCAATAATCCACTCCTGCATGAGGAATATATAGCCCAAAAAAAGTATTACAGGAGACTCCTAGAACATGCCAAAAAGTCATATAACAATGAAAGTGTAAATTTTTTGAAGAAATTGCCATGAGAAAAATTCGGCCTGGACCAGGAATCAAACCACGGACCTTTGGTTTGCCGGACCAATGCGCAGACCACTACGCTATCCAGGCTTCCTAATTCCCATGGCAATTCTGGTGGATAGAAGGCAACTAGATCTTAGGCCCTTGCGGCCCATCAAAGATGGCAACGTAAGGGAGAAGAGGACTTCAAAGAAGCCACAACCAAGAGTCAGTATCCTTCACTAGCACTTATCCCATGCTTAGCCATTTGCAATTCAAACACGGGGGGTGAATTTTTTGAAGAAAGGAAGGAAGCCTGGATAGCGTAGTGGTCTGCGCAATGGTCCGGCAAACCAAAGGTCCGTGGTTCGATTCCCGGTCCAGGCCGTATTTTTCTCATGGCAATTTCTTCAAAAAATTCACCCGCCATGTTTCAATTCAAATGGCTAAGCACGGCATAAGTGCTGGTGAAGGATACTGACTCTTGGTTGTGGCTTCTTTGAAGTCCTCTTTTCCCTTGCATTGCCAACTTTGATGGACCGCAAGGGCCTAAGATCTAGTTTCCTTGTATCCACCAGAGTTGCCATGGGAATTAGGAAGCCTGGATAGCGTAGTGGTCTGCGCATTGGTCCGGCAAACCAAAGGTCCGTGGTTCGATTCCCGGTCCAGGCCGAATTTTTCTCATGGCAATTTCTTCAAAAAATTCACCCGCCATGTTCGAATTTCAAATGAAAGGGTACTTGCATCAAAAAATAAGTCCAAAGTGTCTTGGGATATTATACATGAGTCAACAGGAAAATTCCATCAATATATTCTACCCGAAATCAATCAGTCAGGTGATAATTTACTTGTTAAATGTTCTGACCTAGCGAATGAATTCAACAATCTCTTCACAATAAAACCACCAGCAACCCCTCCTTTAACTTCTTCTACAAACTCGTTTCATAATCTGCCTCATTTTGCTTCTTCTTTCTTTATTCGGCCTTGCACTGAACCTGAATTAAAAGCCATAATATCAACATTTGCCAGCAAAAATTTTTCAGACCCGGATGACATCCCAGGGAAAATATTATATCTCTCCTACAGATGTGTTAAAGAACCTCTCCTGTTTCTAATTAATGAATCACTTAAACAAGGGATTTTCCCGTCTTCTCTGAAACATTCCAAAATAATCCCTTTATATAAAAACAAAGATTGCTCTAATAATTTGAATAATTATAGACCAATTGCACTGCAAAATGTTTTGTCCAAAGTTCTTGAAAAAGTGTTCTGCATCCATTTGATGTCATTCTTAGAAAAATATGCTTTATTATCTTCAAATCAGCATGGATTCCGGAAAGGCCAATCTAATACCTCTGCTTCTTTTCAAGCTACTGATTTCATATTGTCTTCACTTGAGCAAAAACTAAAAACCATAGGAATATTTTATGATTTTTCCAAGGCGTTTGATAATGTAAATCACTCCTGCCTCCTCACCAAAATGAACCAACTGGGAATAAGAGGTATTGCAAACAAATGGCTTCACTCATACCTCAGAAATCGAACTCAAACTGTTTCACTCTCAGTTAATGGTAACAGATATTCTTCTAATTGCACTACCACCACAATAGGGGTTCCTCAAGGGTCTATATTAGGCCGTCTTATTTCTGATCAATATAAATGACTTAGCGTCATCTTTCAATAATATCCCTGATACTAAAGTTATACTATGTGCTGATGATACTAATGTTCTACTTTCCACTCCAACACAAAAAAGCATTATTAAAAACTCCACAACAGCAAAAGAAAACATTTTAAAGTGGTGCATTGATAATGATTTGAATCTAAATATCCCAAAGACACATATTTTTCAATTTGGTTGCAATAGTAATTTATTGGAAAGCATTTTGATTAAAATTCACAATAAGTCCATTGAGAATGTACCTTATACAAAATTTCTATGAACTTCATCCTTCACCTGAGAACGTCAGCAGGATAGCTGGCGAAACTGTTGTGCTGAATGACAACTGACGTGGATGCAACCCGAGAAATGTTTCACAAATCACTTTCTATGAACTTACCAGCATACCAACTTGTCTTGGGAGATGAATCTTGAAGTCTTAGCCAATAAAGTAAACTCTATATGTTATCTCTTACGCTACCTAAGAAACTCAGTGGACACAAATATCCTACTGACTTTACATTATGGTGCATTTTATTCACTCATGTCGTATAACATAATTATTTGGGGCCCTTCATCTCATGCTCTAAGATCTAGATCGAAACGTGCAATGCGAATAATGTCACGAAAGCCTTATGATGCTCCCTCCAAACCCATTTTTATAAAACTACACATCCTTCCTTTTCCATGTGTATCCTTATTGTCAATTTTAATTTTCATGTGTCAAAATCTAAATATGTTTGTAGTTACGAAACAAGAAACTTAAAAGTCTTCAGTACAATTCTATACGACTAACAAAGCTAAGTAGGGACCACAAGAAATGGGTCTCAGGATATATAACTAACTCCACCAAAATTTAAAAGTCATTGTATCTAATGAGTCATTTTAAAAAAATGTAACATATTTTCTACATGAAAAACAGTACCATTCAGTTAATGAATATCTTTTTTACAAAAGAAAATCGATTACTTTTTGTTACTCTAGTATGCAAGTATTGAAGATGTGGCACTAAAATATAGTATCCATGTTGTGTATATATCTTTGTTGAGAAGTGTGATATTGCACTGTTTATATGTGAACTGTTGCACTATTCATATGTGAATATATGTGATTTATGTGATTTTGTGAACCTAATTAGCTTCTTTTGAATCCCACTATATTTTTTAAACTATTGTATTTTTTGACGTGTCTTATATCTTTCTTTGTAAGATCTTTGGACAAATAAATTATTATTATTATTTCTCCTTTTCATTCTTCAGTCATGCTGGGTTATTCTAGGGTACGAGTAATATATGTACCAAGTACTCCCAGAATACATTATTCAGTTGTTTTACTAAAATTTAAGAATTTTCTAACTATATGGCATGTTGCTATAATGACAGCCTTCTGGATTTGGATGTATATGTTGTATTTCGATGTTGTATTTGCTGTTTGGATGTTATTATTATAATTTTTTTTACTTTGGTAACTTTCCCGTTCCGAGTCCTCGGCAAGCATTGGGTTTCATAGCCGTCATAATGGCCGAGAACTCGAGAGGGGTGGTGCAGAGTTCGTAGCCGCTTCCGATTAACCCATCGGATCAGTGGCTACGCTGCGTTTGGGTCGTGCGCACGAAGCAGATGGAGCGACCCCAAGAGGACGGCTTTCTGCATGCGGGCTGCAAGTGATTCCGCCTGTGCCACGCAAGCAGGAATACACTTGATGCTCTGTATCAGCGAGCCCTTGATTCCACCGAGCACACCTATGACTAGGACTATTAGTTTTACAGAGTGTCCCGGGTACATCTGCCGAAGTTCGAACAGCAGGCCTTGATATTTCGTCCGTTTTTCCGCCTCTTTCGCATCCAAGTTCGTATCGGCCGGAGCCAAAAACTCAATTGCGAACATGGAATGCGTTACGTGGTCGAGGAGAACAATGTCAAGCTTGTTCCCCTCCAACTTTTAGGTGGTTAGGAATGAGTGATTCTACCAGATTTTTATTTTGTCGTTCTCCACGATGGACTCAATATCTCCAGGGGCATAGGGCAGCACATAAACTTCGTCGATGCCGTAATGATGTCGAAGGTGGAAATACAACACCCGCAGAGCTGCGTTGTGCCGAGCTAAATACGCTGACTGCGCGTAATAACTGCATCCGGAGAGAAGGTGACTCAAAGTCTCCGGCTTGGCTCGGCACGCTCTGCATCTCGTGCCTGCCACCTCCACCTTGAATATAATTCGGCGGTACACGAGAGTGTTGATGACACCATCCTGGCACGCGAGAACGAAACCCTCTGTTTTGGACCTGAGACCTACGGAACGAAGGAAGGCAAACGTCAGCTCCTTCGATAGCCCATGTTTTTCCTTGTTTCGGTAGAAACATCAATGCATGGGCTTATCGGTATGTGTCTTGAGCAAGGTCTTCTGCTCAACCTTTTTGACCTTGAGCTTTAAGACGTCTACCCTGAGTGACATGATTGATGTGCTACTGTCATTACCGTCGGATGACAGGTCAAAATCCAGACCGATTTCGTCCACTGCCCTCTTCGCCGCCTGGAAGAGGAACCCAGCACCTTCTTGCTCCCTTACGAGAGTGAGCAGGGGGTCCGTGCTGTTGAACACAAGGCAAACTGTACCCAAGACAACTCTGTTATGTAGACACTCCAGGCTCAACAGACCTCTACCGCCTACACTGCGAGGGAGATACAATCTGGCGACGGAAGATTTCAGATGAAGACTTCTATAGATGGTCAGCATCTTCCTCGTTCCCCAATCGAGGTTTTGCAACTCGTTGACATTCCATTTCATGCATCCGAAGGTGTACAGCAGTGTCGGGATGCAGTACAGCAGGGATGTTATGATTATTATTATCAAGACCCTACTGCGTAATTCATTTTTCGGTTTAATATGTTTCAGAAACAAAGTGAAATTCCCTATTCCGAAGATGTACAACCGTAACTGCATCATTTTTAACTTTGTAGTTGAAGGGAAGCGCCCAAGAGAGAGAATAAAAAGTTCATGGACACAAAATATCAAAGAGTGGACAGCAATTAGAGATACTGGGGACCTGTTTCAACAGGCAAGAGAGCGATACTTGAGCAGCCAGCGCACTGAATAGTGTACGGCAACTAGAAGGAGAAGAATCACCTACTTTGATCTTCAACTAACCCTTCAAAGAGAATATACCTAGTAGCAAATTTTGGGACTCTATACTTTGCCTAGATTTACACTTAACAGGTGGAAGGTGTGTCATTGGCTGCACATTTTGAAATCCGAGGGTACATCAGAGCTCTCTCTCTTCCTCAAAGGGGAAGAGAGAGAGCTCTGATTGGTCGTGAGTCTATTTGCAGAATGTTAACAATAGACAAATATGTAAATTATTATCATAAAGCAACGTATTCACTTTGAATTTCCTAACAATTATACTCAAATGCTGATATTGGTCATCAACTGTTCGCTCACCATGAAGAATTTTCTGACATGAGAGAGTTGATAACAAGTGCCCAAGGTTTGTAAAAGCAGAGGCTTGTAAAGAGCTTCATTTAAAACGGCATATTTTATGAAAGCAACACGTGGGCCGTTGGATTGTGGAGTGTTTTCCTTGCACAATCAACCAACATAGTGGAAAACCCGGAAGACCTTAATGTTGGACAACATTCAAAAATGGTCGTAAGTTATGTTACCAATATGAACAGCGTTCATGCTGATGCAAATCATCCAGAGATAACTTTATTAAATACGCTAATTGTGTAGCTATTTTTTGCTTTACATGCCTATGTGATATCATGTAAAATCATGCCGCATAATGCAGTGAATGACAGATGGAATTCCTAGAGTTAAAAAACACATGATAAGGGAAAGAAAATACTGTGTTATCATGCCCTGCATTTGTAATGAACTGGAATGGATTAACTTTCTCTCTCCTGAGATCCCCATTTTGATTCCTCAAAACGTTACAAAAATAAATGCAATGACAGGTGATATAGTGGAAAGAAATCCTATAGCTGCAATTTTACTGTGCACCCAGGCGTATGGGAGAGAAAATCGTTATGCTTTTCCCACGTTTCTCTTCAGTTTCAGAAAAAATTGGGTCGTTAGCAACCTCAACACAGGTTTCGTAATATTGCCTTGTAGTATTGTAAGTATTTACTTGGGATGAAAATGTTTATTAGCAATTTTCTCACGAACCCGGGAACATGGGGCGGAAAGACACTACCAATTTCCGGCATTTTCACTCCACTTTAAGATAACATATGTCTTGTCTTCGTCCTCAATTACTATTACGCGATGTCTCCTTGTTAGGCATCGGGTTTTTTGCATTGGGCAAGATTCATCGTCCTCTTTTACCTCCATTAAAAAAAATTGGCAAGTTCTCCATTGTCAGTGGCAAAGGTACTGATGACTTCTTACCATTGAATCAGTGTGGTAAATAAGATTAGCAGTCACACACTTGAAGTTATACAAACCAATAGATGAGAGAAGACGTGTGCCCTCATCACTTTTCCAATCTAAACCATCAGATTACAGATATTATTCTCATGCTCGGGTACATAAGTGAAAAATACAGGCTTCATTCATACGGACTGAGGATTTGTTGTTTTCCAAACAGAACTTAATCATCACTAATACTCTAATACTATTTGTGAAAGTACAATCAAAATTGTAACCAGTAAGATAAACGTTTTGTGAGTAGGGTAAAGACTGATAAACCTTAAACTCAAACAGTATTGTACTATGTATGTACCCACAGTGGTGGGTGCAAATATTTATATTATTCAATTTGATTTAAGTCTAGGATATTGCCTCCTATTGTACGACATTTTCTCCAGAAGTCCAGAAGGGAAAAAACAGTGTTCAATTTGTGCTAATGTGGCACACCATTTTAAATCATCATAAAAAATAACAACTTGACTTGAATTTTTATTTGCTTTCAAATCCTTATAGATAACCCAAGCACACACCTTTAGGAATATACCAATGTTACACTACAACTGTCTTATGAAAGAACCAGACAAAGAGATTAAAAGAAAAATGAGAGTGCCACCACCTTACAAACTCAATCAGAATCAGCAATTGATGGACATTGATGAATGAGCCTATTGTTTTTTTTTCTACATGATATTTTCCAGCCCTTATTTGCTTCTTCACTGAAAAAAGTAGCTACTAATTACTGAACAAATTCTTATTTTGGTCTTTAATAAAATGCACAATGGGGACAGCAAAACATGAAGAAAATATTCACTCACCTAAACAAGGTAGAGACCTTAAGAAATTAATACACAAATAAAGCAAAAATACTACGCTTATTAAGGAGCATCCCAGCAAAGGTCATAACAAATGAAGTGGAAACATGCCACAGTCTTACACTCACCAGCAGGGCAGGGGGGCAGGGTGAAGGGCTTTGCCCTCGGTGCACCATCAAGTCACACAGCAAGTGAGGGGCCTCCTCACCTCCCACCTTGCCTTGCCTCTCCTCTGATTGGCCTGCCTCAAGTTGCTCCACCCTCCCCATGGCAGCAGCAGCAGAAGCCAGTGATGAGTTTGGCGATGGTGGGGGTGACAATGAAGACTCCCTCTGCCCTCTCCCCCTTCCCACATCCCCCCTCAGTGCTAACGACTTCTTCATGCGCTTTGCTGGTGGCCTAGCGCCAAGGTCATCTTCCAGCCAGTCATCCACAACATCCTCGTCTTCCGCTAGCAGTGGGCTCTTCTCCGTTCCACAGGACAATTGGGAGGAGACAACTCCTTTCGAGTCCTTGCTCTGCAGCCGAGAAGGGAAAACAAATAACGAAAGACTCTTTCGATGGGAGAGCATGGCGTCAGCCCTTTTGAAAGGGAAATGCATGTATATACCACACATCAGGTCTCCTTCATTTCATTCACAAGCATATGAGACAAGAAATAATCTCCATAGACAGAGAAGAAAATTAGTTAAAATACATTCTACAAAAAAACATATAAAGCAAAATTAACAAACACTCTTTTCTTCAAGTATACCACCAGTGAACTGGTGAGCACAAATATTTACATTATGCTATATGATTGAAGTTGAGGATTTTGCTTTTTGCTTCCAATTGCACAATGAACCCACTTTTCTTTGAGAGTCCTGAAGGGAGAAAACATTGCTTTAGATTCATGCACAGATGGCAACCAATTTTTCAGCAACTTAAAAACCGTTGGCCACTCAATCTTTAAAAACACTCAATTCAAGTCCAGTTTTTTTTAAAAACTTGAGTAGAGGTTCATAACATGCCTCCTAAATATAGATGATGACTATTATTACTATGACTATTTTTCAATTTTTACCGTCACTTGCACATTATACACATAAGAGTCTCCAAGAGCATGCCTGACCAGTCAAAAATTCAATTATTCAATTTTTTAAATGGTTTTAATAATTAAAATAAAGATGGGCCTATGTTACCTTTTCTTTAAATCATTTCTATATGTTCCATATTTTTATCCTTTCTCCACAATAATTGCTGCTGTAAATTATAAAATAATTGGATGGGACAGAATACCTCCAAGGCGAGAAGAGGATTTTCTACAGAAGATGGCATCTCAAATAAATTGATCTCATTTAAGTTGGAGTTTGGTAAAAATTCCATTCAAATGTTAAGATGTATGCTGGAAAAGATTTTTCTAGCCACTATGTAACAATATATAATAGAACTTTGAACTGATGATACGTTTTGACAGAGTGATTGCATCATTACCCTCAACATATGTGAGGCAATTTGTTGAAAAAATATTGTATTATGTAAAAAAAATTACAGTCATATGATTATAGCAGATCTTTTTTCCTCCGACAGGCTAATGAGCTTATTAAACATTTAAGGGAATATGCCAATAGTAGATGGGCAACTTTAGAAAATGAAAAATGGGTAGTAACTGATATCCAATGAGTTCGAGATGCCATACTGACTAGTGACATCACCATGAATCTTCAACCTGGCAGCCAATTTTTTTGGCGCTAATATTTTCTTCATAAGTCTAAGGTGTTTGTCAAACCTAATGATTTTTGGATTTTAAATTTGATTTTAACATGTACTGACATTCCAAAAATTTAATTAATGACATTTGCTTCTGGAATTTTAAGAAGTGGTGCATAACCCTATTTCACAGAAACGAGAAACTTTGACTGCAACATTGAAGAGGTGGGCCAAATGTATTCATCCACTGGTAATAGAGTACACGAATGAATACCTTGGTACCCAGATGAGTACATGAGTATTCATATGAATATGTGGATACTCCATCAATAATAATAATATTTTTATAAGTCTAAGAAACGAAGTGCACAGTACAGACATTAGGCAATTGTATAGGACATGTCAATTAAGATGTACGGTGGTACATATACGAGTTGAACTAAACTTAAATTGTTGACCTTCAATACTCATTCACACTGTAAAAACATTTATATACCAGATATTCATACACCATATTTTTAATATTAGTTATTCTCTTAACAGTTTAAATTGACCCAGGTAACTGGCTAAATAGTTTAGTGCACATAACATATGGACTTTTGAATGCAAGGGTCGGATTAATCTGTGGAACATGGATATCATTACACCTCCTGGTCTCGTAAGTATGGATATCATGGCTCTTTATAAATTTATCACTATGTATTTTGTTATACATCACACAGCATACAGTAGCAACTCGATAATACGAAGTTGGCAGGACCAAAAAATCAGCACTTCGTATTTTCGAACCTTCAATAAATGGCGAAAAGAAAAATAAAGCTCCTCTCCCCCCGTCTTCTCTGGTCTTTGTAAACGTTTTAAAACAATTTATAGTCATTATTCAAGAAAGCGTTTGTAATAATACCTTTAAATCATAAGCTAAATGTCACAAATGTTCGTGAAATAACTATCACTACTTAGTTCCCTATGCAAATGATTTTTAGTTTGATATCATTTTCTTTGCAAAATTTTCATCCAGTTCATAAGACGTATAAAAAGCAAGTTCTGCTTTTTATGAGACTTAAGCTTTGTTAATCTGCAGATAATCAGGACATGCAACTGGTATGGGCGTTGTTTCTAACATCTATACAGTTAAGACAGTAGCTGGCCTGACCATGCTTCCAATCACCCTTTCTTTATCGCTCAATCACAGATAAAATGAGCAAAAGACTCACTCCAGTTTTAAAAAATCCTTAACAGGTCATTGTTTGAGGTTTCTATCCCGTTGTTTGCTGGATATATGAACTTGAGAAGGAATATTATTTCGCTTCAATTACTAATCACATGACGACAAATTAGGCGTGATCTGGATATTTTCCATATCTTAATCATCTTGGAGTACAAAAAGTTTCCGGTTCTAAATGGCAATATTTTTTGGACTGATGGAATATTTATTTATTTATTTTTATGTTTTCCCAATAACCCAAGGGAAAATACTTTTACAATACATTGATTACCAATTACAATAATTATTTCTAAAACTTACTGCATTAGGAAATGTTTACAAAAGAACTATTGAAAAAGACAGAAAGATTAGAAGAAAAATTACAAAAATATAAAAATACAAACTTGTTTCCAACTACTACAATAATTCTTCCAATTCTCAAAATATTAAATTCACATACAAGCAATGCATAATTTGCAGGTCATTGTACCGCACGTTTCTTCATTATGAAATTTATCTGGGAGGTAAATACATTTTTATCCCACGATAAATCTAACTGGTCACATACAGTGTTGTATTCCTTATACATTCTTATAAGTGGTGAGTTACAACAATATCTGGATTTAACAAATGGAATAAAGAAGGTTTGCTGGTATCTTTGGTTAAATTGTGGGACATAAAAATTTAATTTATGGAGGATAGCCCTGTCTTTACCATACTTTATTATATCATATAAGAACTTATAGCCTATGCCCTTCCTTCTTGCAGAAAGTGTAACAAGTCCATAAAAATTCAGCAGGTTTTTATAAGATATATAATTTTTGTACATCGGATATACTTTATATTCCCTGTAGAAAAGAATTCAAAGAAACTGTTTTTGTATCCGTTCCAACAAGTCTATATATTTCTTTGCAAATGGTGCCCACACAATAGCTCCATATTCGAGTTGAGACCTAATTTAAGCATTATGTAACATTACCATTGCTTTACTATTCTGAAAAGCAGTTGTACTTCTTATAATGAAACCCAATGTCCGATATACAGATGTCACTAAATTTTCAATGACAGGTATGAAGGTAAATTTTTCATCAAAAGTTACTCCCAAGTCTTTACACTTACTTTCTTTCTTTAACATGGCTCCACCCATAGTATAACAATAATCATAGGGTCTTTTCTTCCTTGTATATGTGATCTTATAACACTTATTAGCATTTAATGTTAAGTGGTTCCTTTTACCCCATTGAAATAAATTATCAATGTCCTTCTGTAGAAGGGTGCAGTCCTGTATTTGGTTCACGTTCATGAATATCTTTATATCATCAGTATACATTAATAAACAACGGGAATGCATTACATATTTAGGTAAATCATTTATAAAAATAGGAACAACAGTGGCCCCAGGTTTGATCCTTGTGGTACACCTGATGTGGCTTCATACATTTCAGATTTACACCCTTTTAAGACAACATAATGTTTTCTATTTTGTAGGTAAGATTGCAAAAATATCAACATGTTATCAGAAAAGCCAATTTTTGTTAATTTGTCCAGCAGAATTTTATGGTCAACCTCATCAAAAGCTTTTTGAAAACCCATGTATATAACGTCAGTCTGTCCTTTCTTACTTAGATTCTCATAAACTTCTTCTGTGAAGTTAATTAGATTTGTTATAGTCGATCTTCCAGATCTGAACCCATGTTGAACATCACTAATCAAGCTCTCTGCTTGCATGAAAATATGCTTGTACAAAATTGTCTCAAAAACTTTTGAGAATACACTCAAAATTGAAATGGGTCTGTAATTTTTAATGTCTCCTTTCTCACCACTTTTATGAACCGGACAGATTTTAGCAGTTTTTCCATTTTTGTGGAAAAATATTTGTTTTTAAGAGATAAATTAAATATGTAACACAATGGTTGTATGAATATGTCACAGCAAGCTTTAACTAAATATGCAGGTACACCATCATCCCCTACAGTTGTCTTAGGTTTCAATCTTTTTATGGCATTTTTAACATCAGATTCTGTTATAGTCACTATATTAATACAATTTTGAGAGGTCGACTGTACATTCGGAAGGAAGACGTTCTGTACTTTGAACTGAGTTTCATACACTGATTGAAAATAATTCCTAAATTCAGATACAGTCTGTTGTGGATCCATTAGTTCAGTCTTATCATGCTTCATAACATTAGGAATGTGTCGATCTGATTTTTTATTTTTTATAAATTCCCAAAAGGAATTAATTCTTTTGGTGGTTAGGTCTTGTTCTACACTTTTAACACAATTTTCATAGCAAAGTTTTAAGTTCTCTTTTACAGAAATTTGTACAAGCTGATATTGATACAAGTGATACAGAGAACCACTTTTTTGTAATGCTTTAAGTGTCTCAGTTTCTTTTTTATTAACTTTATCAAATTAGTTGAGTACCATGCTGGATAATTATTGGACCTATTCTTACACTTAGGTATACACTCATTCATTGTATCATATAAATTTTTATAAAATATATCAACCGCTTCATTAACATCATGTAATCTCTCCAATATTTTCCAATCTATATTCTTAAGGCAGTTGTACAACTTGAGATAATCCCCTCTTTTGAAATTGAAAGAGTTCTGACTAGAAGTTGACTTCTTATATGCATTATCTCTATGACTGTTTACATACACATTCTTAAATACACACCTTAGGGGTGGATGATACTTATCCTTAGGCACTATTGCATCACATTCATCAACAATTAACATATCACATTTAACATTGGTGAGGACTAGACCAAGCAATCCACCATTGATGTTACTTATTTTATTCACTTGAATCTACTCATGCAACGTAATAAAATTTCGTAATTCAATAACTTTCATATCTGTGGATGCATCAGAGTTTAAAGTTGGTAAGTTAAAATCACCTACAGTAAAAATATCTTCTAAATTAATTTTATTGCCGATAATTTTATCAAAATACCTTTCATATAGATTTATTTTGAGTAAGGGGGAAAGTAACCAACTGAAATATATACCTTTTTCTGGCCATTTAGTGTGACTTGAACACAAATGTTCTCATCCTCTGTCTCCATTTCTATTATTCTATTTGATCGATATATATTTTTCACAGCCAACATAACACCACCACCTTGTTTCTTCCCTGTCAACGTTGCATGGATGCGTGCATCAACAATCTGGATGTCGTGGAGAATGATACCGAAGAAAATAGAACCTTAGATCACAGTTCGTGGAGAAAGAACGAATGCTTCAACTGCTGCCCAAGACATGCCTTCGCTTGCAATGACAGCGCTTCACCAATGCAATTCTTATCGATGTTTCTAACATCTACACAGTTACGATGTTAGCTGGCCCGACCGTGCTTCTAATCACCTTTTCATTATCGCAAAATTATAGGTAAAAAGAGCAAAGAACTCAGTCCATTTAAAAAATCCTTCTCAGGTCATTATTTGTGATTTCTTCCTCGTCGCCAACTGGATATACGAAATTGGGGAGAAATATTATTTCGTTCCAAGCCAAATGGTTTCACCTCTCATTGAAGTTCGAGTAAGAAACATAAACTCATGACCAAGTTCTTTTTCACTTCGAATGATTCGCGTTTAAGGTTCTATTCGGCAAAACATCAATCCAGGAAATAAGGTAAGCGATTACTTTTTTATCCTTCTACGCATAATCTCTTTGCGTCATAGGTGTTATGCTGTATGCCATTTTATCCAATGGCATCCTTATATGCCAACTTCGGTAAGCTAAAACATAGAAGCTAATGAAATACCTCGTATTTAAAAAGTGATATCCAAATCACTCCTCGATTATCGGAACTTATTATTCAAAATAGTGTGAAAGATGAACTTCATCCTAAATGAGCACCGCGGAGATATTCCAGATCCAGCGTTCTCCATTCCATTATTTAGTTATTTTCTTTCCCCTCTGCGACTTAAGTCTTATCTTGACATTGCTGTGGAGCATAAAACCCGAAACGATTAACTGTTTGAAGCGTAACTTTGTAAAATTTACTGAAGGAGAAATTTGAAAGAAGTAGGGGTCACAGAAAAAATCTCCCACGGCTGAGGCTGAAACCTAACTCCTTTCTGTGGTAAAATCCTGATAACGACAATAAGTTTTCACAGAGTAGTATTTCCGTAGTTTGATTCTTCTAAGCGTCAGGTGATTTTGAAATAGAACGCATCAGGATCCAATTTATAACCATGTTATGTCATATCCACGTATTAAAATCCCAAAGACTCAAAAGTTACTCATGCCATCACAATGAAATCTGATTCAATTGGTTATATGTCTTGTGGAAATCAGGGATAGCAGTGATGATATATCAAATGTAATGTATCAAGGCCTGGTTACTCAACGAATTCACTGTAATAATTTATGGATGAAAGTTGGTTCCAGTAAAATTTCATGAAGTTACCCCAACAACGTCCTGGAATTAAATTAAAGACAAGGCTTCCGTGGGGATTTTATTTTAAGATTTCAGTTTTTTGGCTTGCTTATACAAAGAACTATATTCATAGGACAATATTTCGTGGAAGACAGCTTCATCGGGTTGAAGTGTATTAGAGGTTCATCACAGATCTTATCTAATAAATAAAAATGTTTGTTTGTTCGACTTCTAAGCATTCCAATATCATTCATCAGATTGCGATGAAACTTTTGTGAGTTCTTGTGTGTGCACCCGCAAATGTTTCTGAATTATTAAAACCATTGTACACTAGAAAAAGTGAGTTGCTTCAACAAATGAGTTTTGGCATGCGAGCTTCTCAAACAAGCGAGGAATGACAAGCAAGCAACGAAGCAGATCGTTTACGAGTTGCTCAATCACATCAGAATCATATCAGTAAGACATAATTTATGTGAAAAAGAACATATTTTATTTGTACGTGGAATAAGATTTGGTGTAGTGATCTCTTTGTTTGCATTTTATTTAATACTAGCGTTTGATTTTCGTATACGTGTCGCTATTTCCTATCGCGACCAGGGGAACCCAGTTGAAAGTGTAACCAGGGGAAAGCCAGTTGTACTATCACTGTGCATCAGTCACTAGGACTCAGTAAATTGTGGCAGAAAGGGTCATTTTTAAGAATGGTTATCAGTGTCATTTTAGATCTGTGTGGAAACGTACCGTCGCTCTGCCTCTTCGTGCCAAATTTTTGGAGACAGAGTTGAGGATGATTTTAAGCACAACTTGTTACTTTCGTCGAGAAGCTGAGAAATGTGGTGACAAAGTTGACGGGAAGAGGTGAAAAAATGCCTCTGGTTATACTTTGGTGAGTGCAGCAATTTTATCATTTACTACAGTATGTTACTATGAGCGAAGTAGTTTTCCCCCACCGGTAAATGCTTGCAGTAGGCAATTCCTCGCGCATATTACGGACAACCCTCTGACTGGGCAACAGCTCGCGACTCTCCCTTTCTCTTCAGGGCATGCTCCTGGCAGTTCAGCGCGCTCTTTTTCCAAAATAAATATTGATTAACCAATGGATTCGTTTTAGATTTTATAAGTGGATTCATGATGATGAACTCGATAGCTTGAAGAAGATCCAAACTGCCGTTTTCAGGGATACGTGGAACGGAAAATAACGTAGTCTTGCAATTTCATCAATAACTAAAATTCTAATGCCTTAAATAATACGAAACTTCACATGATTGTTAAGAAAGATCTTTGCTACAATATTTGTGAAGTTATTTTTGTTATCCTAGTCCTATTTCACATCATTAATTCGTGTCATTTTCCGTTCAAGCGCTTAATAAATGAAAATTGCCACTAATAGCGCATGGTAGTGAGTTGGTATGCAGCACCACACATAAGTTATAACCAAAAGAGAAATGTTTACATCATGGAAATCCAGCTAAGAGTTAAAACAAAAATAAAGTAAGGGAAAAATTGCCTCGAGCTACCATTTTCCCTCTCACTTGCTAAATTATCCACAGCTAAAACTTGATAAATAACTGTGTGACTCAGGCACTTGTGAGAGATAAACACACCAAAATTCATGCATAATACACAATTGATAGATTATATTCGGGAACGCTGATTTTATAGGTGTCTTCGTCAGCAAATAGAGAGCTTTTCTGATGCGATTTCCCCCAAGATTCGTAAATACGAACTCAGTTTCTCTGTGGGGACTGGGTCCGAGGTTCGTATTTTTGAAAATTTCATATTTTGGACACTTCATATTTTCAAATAGCGCTATGTATTTAGCATAGGCATTTCGTCGGGACCGACAGTTTTGCTTCGTAAAATCGAAACTTCGCATTTTCGTGCTTCGTATTATCGAGTTGCTACTGTAGTTAGATACAGGGCACACTTAAGGTTTTATATAGTGGACAGCAATGAGCTTTTGAATGTTGTTTACACATGTTTCTCACAATTTTTTTCTGAACAAGGAAGAAACTATGTAATAAGGAGGAGGATCCCCATAATATTATACTGTATGATACTCTGGAATAGAAAAAATCCCTAGTAAGGAGTCTTCAGCACATAAAAATTGACAGTATATTTTAGGACAGAGAAGAGATAAAATAGTGTTCATTTTTTTAATTAGGAGGCTGATGCGTACATCCCACTTTAAATGAGAGTCTACCAATATCCCCAAAAAACTGAATTATCCACCATTTTAAGGTCACTGGGAGTCGAAAAGTTGTTACCATCAAACTTACCCTGCACAGTTGTAAAGATTGCAACTGTGTTTTATTGTTATTTAAGATTAAATCATTGTTATTGCACCATTTATTCATAATGTGAAGCAATGATTCACATGAATTCTCTAAGTTACGCATGACTTTACTTGATGTCATCACACTTACGTCATCAGCATATAGTACACAATTATAATTTGAGACTCTAATTAACTTGTTTTGCAAGTCATTGATATAAATCAAAAAGAGGACTGGGCCCATCACAGACCCTTGTGGCACTCCTTTACTTCTTCTTTAGTACTTCTTTTGGTGATGAGAAAATGATGTTGCCATCACGTCTAAGCGCTACTCTTTGCTGTCGATTTGAGAGGTAGGATTCTAGCCAGTTTAAAGCAACACCTCTAATACCCAGTGATTCGCACTTTACAAGTAGTTTTTTATGATCCACAGCATCAAAGGCACTACACATGTCAAAAAACATGCCCATAACCTTCTTCCCTTGATCAATTTCTTTAATTATATAGTCAACAGCTTCAAACAAAGCTTGTTCTGTCGATTTACCTTTATGGAAGCCAAACTGGCAGGCAGACAGCAAATTATTACTCTCTAAATGGTCAATTAACCTTTTTCTGTACACATATTCAAATATTTTTCCAAACTGTGGAATAAGAGAAATGGGCAGATAATTTTTCAGATTATCTCGTTTGCCTTTGTTCTTGAAAACAGTCACCACCTTTGACACCTTTAGTGATTCAGGATAAACACCTTCTGCTAAGGACTTACTGAATGGAAAGAGTAGTGGTTTTAGGATGAGATCACCACAGCCTCTAATAATATTTCCCATAATGCCATCAATATCAGCAGACTTTTTCTTTCCTAACTTCAGTAAACAGGAGTGTAATTCGCTCTCACAGCAAGGTTTTAGAAACATTGAACTAAATGACTTGGTCTCAGGTATAATTAGCTCAGTTGGATTGTTATGAACAGCATCAGCAAGTTTAAAAAGTTCCAGTTAAATTCATTGGATATCTCTAAAGCATCAGTTTTAAGATAACCTGAATCATTAATTATTTGAAAAGGTGAATCATGGTTATTGCACCCTGTATTGCCTTAAATAATTTCCCAGGCAGCAGTAGAATAATTAGATGAATTCCTAATGTAAACATCATTATATTCTTTTTTGCTTTCCTAATCAAATGCCTGATGTGTATATTCATAATCTTTATTAGACAATAAGCATTCAAAAAATGCAAGTCCTCGTCAAATAAAATAACAAAAAGAAACAATTAGAATACAATGTCTACATTTTTACAATCTAAATACTCTTCATAGAATAAAATACATTACATGCAAGCCAAGTATAAATTACGCTCTTAAACCTTGACATGGAAACTCGTCTGGCCCCATGTGTTAGAATATTAAAAAGTTTCAATTTAAGAATGCCAAATGAGATTTTGGTTTTGTTCAGCCTGCAATATGGTAGTACAAGTTTATCTTTACTTCTAGTGTTGTGATGATGGACACTTTCCACTGTGGCAAAAGAACTAAGATTTTCTTTCACACAGCAAAGACATTTATAAATGTAAAGACTATAGAGAGTGGGAATACCAAGCTCTTTAAAAATTGGTTTGCAGTGCTCCAGTGGGGGTGAATTGGAAATGATCCTTATAGCTCTTTTTTGTAAAATAAATAATTCACAGGAAGTCGTAGCATGCCCCCACAACTCAATGCCATAGCTAAGATGGCTGTGAAAAGGCATAGTAAATTGGTGTCAGATAGTGCATGGGAACAAGTTCTTTGAGTTTTCTAAGCATGAAGATTGCCTTTGATAATTTGCCATGGATACAAGAGATATGTGAATCCCACAGCAATTTGCTATCTAGTTCAAAACTCAAAGGCTTTACATTTGCTGGATGGTTTAGAAGTGAAGTGTGAGTGCCGAAGTGCGCATATGGGAAACCTAACCCAGTGTGCATGCGCAGAGATTCCCAAGCTGTGCACGGAGCAGCAACACCAGGCTCTTCCATCTCGCAAGTCAGCAAGGCAGTCCAGTCTCGTCCTGTTGGTGCAATGGTTACTCGTGAAGTTGATCCTAGCCTGTGTGCAAGTGTAATTGGTTCGTCCATGTATTTGTCCATTGGCAATAAATGTCTCGACACCCGGAAGTAAATTAGTTTTCATTCCAAACAAAACAATGCCTATATTGCTATTTGAGGCTGGAATAATGGTCTTTCATGAAGGCATCACCTGAAGACTTAATATATGACATTTGTCTTAACATCCTAGACATATCACAAATTTCAGGTGTTAACCAATTTTTTCTCCTAGCGTTCAGATATTTCACAGGCTCATAAGGGAAAGCAACTTTGAACTGATGCTTAAAAATGCTATAAAATACATCAAAGTTGATGTTAAAGGAATCTGACTCATAGACTCCAGTCCAGTCTTGCTTATTTAATAATTGATGAAAATAATTAACATTAAATTCACTGAAAAATCTCTGGGTTTTGAGGGATTTAGGTATTAGGCTCTGCGATACATTGAAAGTGGATACTATTTTTTTATTTATTTTTTTTATTTATTTTTCACTGCCCCGAATACAGCACATTAGGCCATCGGTCGGCCCCGGTGGCGGCGGGGTTAAGTCCTCGCCTGCTAACCCGAGGGTCGCGGGTTTGAGTCCCGCCAGGGTAGAATATTATCTGCCCAGGACATGGGTGTCTGTGTCTCGTCCATTGTTACTGTTGTTCACCCGATGTAAAATGGCCTAATTGTGCTGTATTCGGGGCAGTGAAAATAAATAAATAAATTTACGTCGGGTGAACAACAGTAACAACGGAAGAGACACAGACACCCATGTCCTGGGCAGATAATATTCCACCCTGGCGGGACTCGAACCAGCGACCCTCGGGTTAGCAGGCAAGGACTTTACCCCGGTGCCACCGGGGCCGACAAATTTTGCTAGGTGGTCAGACAGAGCAGGGTCAAACATAATGGAGTTCACTCTCTGTTGAAAATACAAACCAACTACTGTTCTTGCTTTTATATCGATAGTCACTTGAAAAGTATCGATAGTCAATTTACAGCTCTCTCTGCGACAAAGCCTCTGTGTGACATGTTTGTTATAAATGTTCTGGTGTTTAATTGAGATTAAAGACGTTTTCTGTCAGCTGGTTGCATGTTTTTCTCAACAGGTTATGGGCCCAGGATGCTTAGTCACTGTTATGTGCAGTCAGTTGTACTGAACGAACGTGTTTAAAAACTCCAATTGCAACTTTAGTTTTGGCGGTTTTTTTTTCTTGGGTCTGTAAGTCAGAATAGAAAATGGATTTCCGAGCCAATATTGAGAAAATGAAGGGTGAGGAAAATTGGAGTAGATGGAAACGGCAAATAGAATTATTCTTGAGGCATCACGAAGTAGCAGACGCCGTGCACGGAAGAAAAAATCCCGGTTTTCTCTCCACCTCTGCATCAGAAAATGAAGTTGCTGCCCACAGAATTGCAGTGAGAGAGTATGAAAAAGCCAATTCTCTAGCACAGATTATACTTGTGAGTAGCATGGGTGATGCTGATGTGGAGTTAACTGCGACTTGTGCCACTGCTGAAGAAATTTGGAAGAAACTTCTGTCAGTATATGAGCAAAGTTCCGGTCAGAGAGTGGATAGGTTGATGGAGAAATTTTTCTCGTCGGAGAAAAAGGAATCTGAAGATATCGCAGCCTATGTTGCCTGTCTAGAGAAGGACTTCACGGACCTGAATGACGAGCTAAAGCGACTAACCGATGCTGTGCTTCCGGAATTGCTATTGATGACCAGAATTATGTCGACTCTACACAGGGAGTACTTTGAATTTAAAAGTGTGTGGGAGAGTACACCAATTCCAGCTCGTTCCATAAATCTTCTGATTGAGAGACTCGATTAATTGAGATTAGGCTTCCAGAGAAGGAAATTGACTCCTCTGCCTTTGCTGTGAAAGTGCAATCGAAGAAAAGTAAAGAAGAAAATAGGAAGTGTTTTAAGTGCCATCAGCGTGGTCACCTAGCAAACAAGTGTCCTGAACACGATAAAAGGGGGAACAAACATTCATCAAGCAAGGGTGTAAGTTTTTTGTCTTCCCTAGTTGAGGGTAATAACATGGCTAGTGAAGCATGGCTTACCGACACCGGTGCCTCTCAGCATATGTCCAACAATAAGAACTATTTCATGGACTTTACTCCTTTCGCCGAGCCCATGAATATTATTTTTAGGAAATGGTGAAGTGATTAAGGCGCATGGCCGTGGGACTGTAAGTGTAAAGGCATTAATAGACAAAAAGCATGTTCCTTGTGAGATAAGAGATGTTTGGTATGTTCCAGAATTGGGAAGGAATTTATTCTCTGTGGGAAGGACTGTTGAAAAAGGGTTTCAGTTTTGTACTGATGCTAAAGGGTGCATCTTGAAAAAGAATGGGCAAGTTAAACTTTTGGGAGTAAAGACGGTGACTGGGCTGTACAAATTGCTAATGATTCCCCAGCTACCAGTGAACTCTGCCCAAGTCAATGCGACAGAAGTTGACGCTAGTCTTCAATTATGGCACGAAAGACTTTGCCACCAAGGCAAACAGCATGTGATGAAGGTACTCAAAATTAGGGGCATAAAAGTCCAAGCACAAGAAGATTTCTGTGTGGGGTGTGTGATGGGGAAGCAGCACCGTGAAAGTTTCAAAACTCGGAACTGCAGACCTGATGCTGTTGGTGAGATCATCCATGCTGATCTCTGTGGGCCAATGGAGACCACATCTTTTGGAGGAAACAGGTACTTCTTGGTGCTGAAGGATGATTTTTCGAGTTACCGTTGAGTATTCTTTTTAAAAACAAAAGATATGGTTCCTCATTGTCTTGAAATATTTTTGAATGAGGCAGACACTGAAGGTAACAAGATAAAAAGCTTTATGAGCGATGGTGGACCTGAATTCAACAATGCTCACGTTAAGAAAATCCTTCAAAAGAAAGGCATTAAGATACGTATGTCCATGCCCTACACTCCGGAGCAGAATGGTGTGGCAGAATGTGAAAATAGGACTTTAGTGGAGAGTGCAAGATCTATGTTGCATGCACAGAATCTTCCTAAAGGACTTTGGGCGGAAGCAGTGAATACAGCATGCTTTGTCTTAAATCGTACTGGTCCTACAAAGGTCGATGGAAAATCCCCACTTGAATTATGGCTGAAAAGAGGTCCTGTTAGTATAGAGCACCTGAGAGTGTTTGGTGCAGAATGCTATGTACATGTTCCTAAGCAATGCCGGAGGAAGTGGGATAAGAAATCAACATATTCTAGATTTGTAGGATATTGTGACGAAAAGGATGGCTACAGGTGCTGGCTGCCTAACTCAAAAAGGGTAATTATGAGCCGAGATGTTCTGTTTAAAGCACCGGAGGTCAAAGGCAGAAATGAGAATCAATAATCATCCCGAAGGTGGAAATGTAGATGAACAGATATCAGAATTGGATAGTCCTCAGGGGGATGGAGATCTTGAATCTATGGTGGATGTGGAACTAGAGGAAGCATAATCTCAAGATGAAGAGATGCCCCAGTTGCGTCCCAAAAGAAAGATAGAGCAGCCTATGTATCTATAGGACTACATCATGGCAGCGGAGGAATCATTTCCATCATCTTACAGTGAAGCAATAAATTCTGAAGATGGAGACTTGTGGAAGAGTGCCATGGAAGATAAGATGAACTCCCTGAAACAGAATGAAGTGTGGACTCTAGTTGATTTACCTCAAGGGAAAAAGGTGATCAGCAATCGCTGGGTTTTGCGTGTGAAAACCAAACCTGATGGGACAGTCCAATGCTATAAAGCACGATTAGTAGCAAAAGGTTGTGCTCAACGCCCAGGTATCGACTATGAAGAAACTTTTAGTTCAGTAGCAAGATTTGAGACTGTACGTTCAATCCTTAGTGTGGCTGCTGCAGAAAATCTAAAGCTTCAACAATTTGATGTGAAAACCGCATTTCTCTACGGCAAGCTTGAGGAAGAAGTATATATGCATCAACCCCAGGGGTTTGAGGATGGGACAGACCGAGTTTTTCATTTGAACCAGAGCCTGTATGGATTAAAACAGGCACCTCGCTGCTGGAATAAAAGGCTGGTTGTGTTTTTAGAAAAACAGGGGATGAAGAGGAGCACTGCTGACCATTGCCTGTTTGTAAGGAATAGGAAGGGCAAGAAACTGCTAGTTGTTATTTACGTGGATGATGGACTTATTGCAGGAACAGATGAGGGGGAAATGAGTGAGTTTTTAAGACACCTGGAGATGGAGTTTAAGATCACTATGGGCCCTCTTTGCACTTTTCTTGGGATGGGAATTCAGCAGCTGAGTGAGCATGGTAGTTACATGCCCAGATATAGCATACGCAGTAAGTGTTGTGTCCCAATCTCTACAGTGTCCCTCATATAAGGACTGGAAAGCTGTGAAAAGAATATTCAGATATTTGCGAGGCACAGCTGATTATGGACTGTTGAATAAAGTAAATTCCCCAGTGTCAACTTTACAAGGATTTAGTGATTCAGACTATGCGGGTGATTTAAAGACTAGATATTCATGAACTGGGGTAGTTTGCATGTACTCGGGAGGTGCTATTTCTTGGTTTAGTCAAAAACAAAGAAGTGTTGTGTTATCCACCACTGAGGCTGAGCATGTGGCAGCAAGTGAAGCAGCCAAAGAACTGGTGTGGTTGCAGAGATTGCTTTCTGGTGAGACATGTTTAAAAGATACACCAAAGTTACTAGTTGATAATATGAGTGCTGTAAAACTTGCTAACAATCCAGAGTTTCACAAAAGATCCAAGCACATAGATGTCGAGTGTCATTTTGTACGTGAAAAGTGCAGTGATGGAACACTGAACATTGGACATGTTGAGGGTATAAAACAAGTGGCTGATATTCTCACTCCTGGCAGGCCACGATCTAAGACTTTATGTGAAATGCTGGTTCTTGTTGATGCTAAAAATTTACCAGTATGTAGTTAGTTTGAGAGGAAGTGTTGAAAATACAAACAAACTACTGTTCTTGCTTTTATATCGATAGTCACTTGGAAAGTATCGATAGTCGATTTACAGCTCTCTGTGCTATAAAGCCTCTGTGTGACATGTTTGTTATAAATGTTCTGGTGTTTAATTGAGATTAAAGACGTTTGCTGTCAGCTGGTTGCACGTTTTTCTCAACACTCTCAGTTCATCATAATCAGTGTAAACATTATCCAGCAAAGTCTATCAGAGTCAGAGCTATCAGAAATTCTAGTAGGGGTTCTTACTTGAGGATTTAAATTGTAGGCATTTGGGGTATGAACAAATTGTCTCTGTTCTTTGCTATCTTTCAATAGGTCGCAAATATAATCGCCTATTAATACAATTATGGGCCTATATGAATGATTTGTTAAAGATGCTTGCAGTGTATCCAGTCGTTCCAGAAAGGAAGTAAGGTCAAGTTGGCGGACACGAAATGTAAACACTGCAGTACCTGTTCGAAAAGTCTTCAAGAAAGTAGGGATATAGTTACATGAGAGTTTTTCTGCTTATTGCAATTTCATCTTGAATGTTCCAACATTAGTAAAATGGTGTGGAATGCTTTGAAATCAAAGGAATTAGTCCACAGATGTAAAAACTGCCAGGTGCTTCCTTCCTGCCAATTTCAGCAGGTGCAAAATGTTCTGGAAATGCTGTTGTCGAAACACAATGATCTGTGTGAGACCGTGAAATATCTTGGCTCGGAATTTTCTAAGTATTCTGATTCTCTGAAGGAGCAGTTTTGTATTGTGAACACTCCTGGTGGTGACTTACGTGACTTTACGTGACGCTTAGCAGGATTATTGGAAGACCTAATAATACCAGTGTCATTCTCCACGAACTTCACTTTCTTTGTATTCTTCACCGTAATCCACTCATCAGGAGATGTAGAACTTCTCTCTACATCCGTACAATCCTTAATGTCAGCATTATCACCAGTAATCTCAGGATCATTCAAAGTAACTTCGCTACTGGATTTAGATCCACCAGTTATATCATGCTGTGATGCACCTTTGACACGTACACTCGCAACTGCATGGAAGTCATTCCAAACCACTTGGACCAATCAGATTTAAATGAAAATTTGAGGAAACCTTGTGAAATAGTGAATACCATTTCAAGCATATTGCAAACAGAAGAGTTTAAGTTCAGGTCTCGAGGGAATTCCAGCTAAGGTAATATTCCTTAGCTGTGACATGATTAAGATTCCACTTCTGCACTAAGTGAATGAATCTCTGAGAATGGGCATCTTTCCGGCTTCTCTGAAAATGTCTAAAATTGTTCCTCTTCAAAAAAACAAAGGGAGTATAGATTATTGCTCTGCAAAATTCCATTACAAAAATTTTTGAGAGAATTGTATATACTCGTTTAGTATCATATCTGGACACGCACTATCTTCTCTCCAGTGATCAGCATGGGTTCACACCAGGAAAATCTACCATTCCTGCCATATACCAGACGTTAGATAGAATATTTCTTTCTATAGATAACAAAAAAGAAACACTGGCATTTTTTTTAAATTTTACTAAGGCTTTCGATCTGGTAAATCATGATCATCTATTATTTACAGTAGAAAGATTGGGCATCAGAGGCATTCCACTTCAGTGGATGAAATCATATCTCAACAACAAATCTCAGGTAGTAACATTAACCATTGATGGCATCAAACATGCATCTTTTCCTAGTAAGTCTAATGTGGGTGTACCTCAGGGATCTACCCTGGGTCCACTTCTATTCCTGTTATATATAAATGATTTACCACTGGCCTTATCTGGGATTGATAATATTACCCCTATATTATATGCTAATGACACTACAGTTATAGTATCATCCACTTCCTGTAAATCTTTATCTGACAAAGCTCAGTTAGGCGCCAATAAAATCAGCAAATGGGCTCAGGATAATTTTCTAATTGTTAACCCTAATAAAAGTAATTTGATACACTTTTTAACCTATGGCCAGCCATCTGAAAGCATGCTAATAAAAATTGAACAGAAATCAATGGAACAAGTTAACGCCTGCAAGTTCTTAGGACTATTTCTGGATTATAAAATGTCTTAGGCAGTGCATATTAATTTCCTTAGTAGCAAACTAAGCTCAAGCTGTTACATCCTTAGACAGCTTAGTCAAACAGTACCACGAGAAACCTTACTAAGTTTATATTTTGGTGATTTTTACTCACATGCTTTATACAGTATTATCTTTTGGGGATCTACCCACTTGTCTTTAAAAATATCCAGACTTCAGAAACAAGCTGTTAGAATCATTGCCCAGAAGTGTAATAGATCCTCATGTAAACCAATATTTAAGGACTTGAATCTCCTCCTGGTGTCATGAATATATTTATTTCTAACAACCATGTACTTATGTGAAGAATAATACTGTTAATTTTGATGTGAACAGTGTATTCCACCAACATCACACAAGGACAAAAAATGACATCCACTACAATTATGTATGTACAAGAGTTGCTAAAATGGAACCCAAAGAAATGGGCATAAAATTGTTCAATAATTACCACTGTGTGTAAAAGAAATAAAAAAACATCAATGCTTTTAAATCAGAACTGAAAAGGTACTTACAAAATAATGTGTTCTATTCCACTGAGGAATACCTCAATCATGCTGCCTGTTAAAACATTTTATTGTGTATGATATATGTATACATGTATGTATGAATATGACGTGCCCTATATCTTTTTCATCTCTATGTATCAGATCTCTGGGCAAATAAAGAAAAAGAAAAATTAAAAAAATTAAAGAGAATATTTTTTTAAATTTTCCTCATAATTCATTCCATACCCAATAGACGGAATTATTCAACATTTGCATTTCCTTTGCATCTATTGTTGCAATTTTTAGTGTAAAGTAGCTAAGGTAATTCAAAAATTAAGTACAACATTATCGAGCAATTCCTTTAAAATAATATCTTTTGAAATATTTCAAACAAAGCATGGGACAATGATGTCCGTTGAAAAATTATCATCACCCATAATGGAAAAAACTTACACCATGATTCGTCTTAATCTTGCCTTGCCTATGGATTACACAAGAGATATTAAAAATTCAAATATCCTTAACAACACTGAAAGTAGGAGATATGAAGCTTAGTTCAAGAATTTTACTTCAATGGGAAAAATTCAAATTGTCTTATTAAATGTATTCTTTTGGTCACTGCTTCCAGTTTGTCCTCATGAGTAATGCATGTAACCTGAAATATTAGGAAAGGTTAACTGTAGTTAGTAAATTAACTATCAAGTGAACTTGTACTTCTAACGGAGCATTCATTTATGGAATAAAATTATTCTAATGATGATATTTTATCCCTGTTGGTTATATGTTTTAACTAATCTATCTCTACCTTGTCCTTGCTAATGACAGTGCCTATATTTTTCTGCCCTCACCCTCTTCCCTCCTTACTTACTATTCGACCCTTAATTGCCAACTCCTTTGGTCTCCCACATTCCCTTGACCTCTCCAGTCCAGGTAGTACCAGAAATTAGTAGGTTAGTAGTAGTAGTAGAAATTAGGTTGTCCATCATAGATGCCCACGCCAAAGGCCAAATGAGAGTGAGTTTGCCCCTATCACGGGGCCCTTCCATGATAGCCATAAATTCACATTTTCCGAAGAATTACAAAAAGAGGAATGATAGAAGGGTCCAAAGATGAGCAGGCAGAGGTCAAAGCTGGGTAAGAAGACTTTGGTGACAACCATTTGACCAGACTGCCCCGAAGAACCTGGCCTCTGCTTGGATACTTGCTTCCAAGACTATCACCATTGATCCCCTCTCCATCCAAATATCTTGCTTGGGAATTTTTTATGTGCAAATATAATGTATCATATTATGTGTAAATAAGTACTATGAATATTCTGTTAAGTGTTTCCCTCACTTTTTTACCCTTCGCTACATTCGTACCAACTGTTGTATTTTTCGGATATGCTAAATATCATTGATAAACTACATCGTTTAGCATTGCAAGCATTTCTGTTTTTTGTTAGATTGTGTGTGTTTCAATATTTGATATTCGTTGGGTATGTTTGTTTATTTGGGTATGCTTCATTGGCCAGGCATCTCAAACTGGTAAAGGAAAGACCCCATGCCAGAATGAATGGGAGCTGGGAGGTGGAAAGCCTTGCTCTTCCGCAGCAAACAAGTCCCATTCCGCCCCAAAAGACCTCGTCTCCGTCCTTGGGCAGGAGGCTTTCGAGTAGCATTTACTGACCCTTATCCATAGAAAGACATGTCTACGACAATTGAACTGCGCCGAAGGAAGCCAGAAAAGCCTTTACCAACGTCTCTACGACTCCACAGAAGTCTTCTATTTCAAAGAAACCTGCTTTTGGCAATGTGGAAGTGCAATTTCAGTTTTCCCCAAGTGTGTGACGGGAGGCATGTGGATGTGGTCGACTGTTGGGAAGGGAGGGGGGATGCGCGTTTGGTACGTTTTCATAATATCCCTCGTTCTTCATTCCCAAACAAATTTTCATTCGCTATTTAGGATAACTAGAGGCACCACAATCCATAAACCGCACAGCTACTCACCCGAGCCAACCTAAACTTGAATCACACACTTGAAGCTCTCTTTTGGAAGAATGTAAATATAGCAATTATCTGATAACTCTCCATACTCATGGATAAAAATTAACAAGGAAGTATTAACATTACCAGGTTTATATCATTAGAGGTCAGTAAAATGAATTATATTGAAATAAAAAAAGGCCGAATAGATAAATTAAGAAAAGGGTATATTTAAAAAAAATAGGGTTGAAACAGTTGCCGTAAACGATTTCGTAAAAATACTTTGTGCGATGGAGCTTTTTACTTCCCCCAGATCCGAGCATCATCTATAGATGACGGCAAAAACAATTTGAAAAAAAAATGCACAAAATTTTCAATTTAACGAAAAAGCAAAAGGGATTAAATATCATCATTAGACTAATTTTACGTCATAAATAAATGTACCTTTAAAAGATAGTTAATTAAATAATTACAGTTAACCTTTCCTAATGCTTTAGGTTACATGCATTCATGCATTTATCATGGGAGGAAATTAGAAGCATTGACCAAAAGAAAGCATTGAAAGACAATTTAAATTTTTCCCATCAAAGTAAAATTCATGCACTAAGCATCAAATCTCATACACTCAGTGTTAAGGATTTAAAAGGGGAAAGATGAAGACGTGTGAAGAGGGAAAGATTTGTGATTGCAAAAATCTAATGGCAGTGAAAAATTGCCATTTTGAAAAACAGCTGTTATTCAGCTGTTTTTTAAATTTGTGCAAAGATGATGGCAGACTACATCATCGAAACGTCGGTGCTGTTTAACACCATTACCTGGCTGGAAACCCGAGAACTCTTCATTCTAAGCACTTGCCAGGAAAGACTCACATCCTACAATGCCGTAACAACCACACAACTGAACATTATTTACTACTTATCCGTGGCTTTCAGCTATCCGATAGGACCATTAGTACAATTAATCCACATTCTGCTGAAGGTGAAGCAAGAATATATGCAACAGATTCATAGAATGCCACATAAATTTCCTACGTTAGAAGGAGGATAAATACAATCACTAGGACACAAATGGTGGGACTGTTTGGTTATTATTGTCAAAGTCATTAATTGAATACATATCAAAATAAGGTATTCAATGTGTTTTCCAGGTAGGCATAATATAGAATTTCATAGCATTGAGGAAAGAAACTTTATTAGATCACCTTGTCACCAGTTGTCACTGAAATGAGCCAAAATGGGGTTCTAGCATAAAATTTCTTTCTTTGAATTTATCACAATCACCATTGCATCACCTGTTTTGTATGATTCCTTGTAGCCATGCCAAGTAATTTGGGTCCCTTCAAAAATGCACAAACATGAATCCACAGAATCTATGGGTATTGATATTAATGGAAATTTTTGTGAGATATCTAGTCACATTCCAACCGCTTGAGTAATATTAAAAACTTCAATACAATAAAATTATTATACCTTTAAATGAAGTAAGAATCAACAAAGCCAGTCACTCAATTTTAAATGACAATCAAATTTAACCATGTGTATTGGGGACAAAAACTGATGCTCAAGCAAACCATGCCTCATTTCGACACCATTTGTGGAGATTTAAATTGAAAATAAGAGAACTGGCAACTCATTGCTTGTCATTCAACTCACCAGTGACAGCAATGACTGACGATTCTTGAGACTGGCTATTGTTCTGGCATAATCTGAAGATGCAGACAAGTCCTTTCCCTTCACTCGCATCATACTTCCAGTCTCCTGCTGAGACATGCTGCTCATGACCATTTGCCTGGAGGGGATCACCCTGGGCTCCTCGCTCTGTATTCCCAAGCCATCAGAAGAAATATCATCGTCAGACTCCAAACTGCTTGGTGATTGGCCCCTCCGACATTTGCTGCGCCATCCCCTCAACACCACACCCCCACTCCCTCTCCCTGAAAAGTATTCAACATGGATATGAAGAACAGGGAGGCTAATTCCATCACTCTTTCATTTCCCTACCACTGGCACAGACACCTCAGTACTGTTTCCAGAGGATAGTGGGAGTGCCCGAGGGTCCAGCCACTACCCCCAGGGATTGCCTTTTTCAGATGGCACAAGGGGAGACCCATGTTCACTCAAAAGGCAGGGAGGCACCTGATCCCACCCATCTTATGCATACGTTCTTTTCTTTTTAGTGATATCATGCTTGTGGGCCCCACTGGTGGAATGGAACTCCACACTTTCAAGTTTTCAAAGAGAAAGAAAATGTAGAAACATATTACATACGATGCCACAAAATGCATTACCATTGAGTATCTTATGAGAATTTATCTGATTATACCGGAGAGTTTCCTTTTTTATTGAAGATTGCTTTGCCTGGTGTGCCTTGTTTCCACCTATTACACTTCTGTCATAAATAAAGTCATTACGTAGCTCATAATCCCCTAAAAACTCATCTTTTACGGGTGAATCAATCAGCCAGAGAAGTTTTATTACATGGGTCATTCCATGTCACATCAGCAGTGAGTTAACCATTGGTGTCTCCGACTCGAACCAAAATTTTTGTGCGGGTTCCATCTTGCATTAAATGAAAAAAAGTAGAAGTGTTTTTGGAAAACAATTTTTTTGTCAGATTTAGAGACGAACAAAGTTTCGACCATTTTGTGCTTAGAACTTTTTTCTTTTTGCTATATCTCCTAAACAAAAATAGCTAGAGAAACGGTTTACATCTTATTTTGTTTGTAAAAGAATGTGCAGCAACAATGTGTTATCAGTTTTGTAAATAAAATAAATTTTATTGAAATTGTTTAAATGTTAAATATTTAAATTTTAACAACAAAAATACAGCCATTTTTAAATTTGAATTTTTTTTTAGTTTGACACATTAGTGTTTTTTCTTACCTCAGAACTAAGTTTGGTCGTGGGCCGTTCATAAACAATGGAGATATTTTACTTCAAAGATTGGACTACGCCCTCGTTCGCCACGAGGGTCGGCGTTAAAATGATGTGCCGCTGTACTTTGAGAATTTATATCTTGGTCTGACTAAATGCTAGTGCAATATTTTATACACCAATTATAAGAATTTTATTTTAATTTCCTCAATATTTTTTATTATAAAATATAACAAAAAATGGAGACACATTACTGCAATAAGCGACACCGCACTACCTAAACTTAGCAGTTTTGTCAACATCATGAACTTTGTAACTCTGTACTTTTTGAGTTAACCATTGGTGTTATGTATTTTTTGCCGGGGTTAAGACCAAGAACACTGCATAAGCATGGAAAACTCCCATCTTGACTCAGTTGCCAATGGAAGGGAAAGGGAAAAAATAGCCAGGTTGTTGAAATCTCCACCGATAACTATCACGCTTTCGTTATCTCTTGAGGTAAATGATGAAAATTGAGTTTCTAATTTGTACAAAGCGTCTATTTTGGAATCTGGTGGTCTGAAAAATGAGCATATATCTTTTGTTATGTAGCTTAATAGTGCACCAAATGCTCTCTATTTCATTGTCATCGAATGTGTGTGCGGCCTCCCTTTTCCCCTTTCTTTTACCATCCCCTCCCACCAGCAATCCACTCTTAAGCCGCAGCGTGCGATCGAAAAATCAAATTAACTTTCGGCATCTCAAACTTTTTCCAAGATTTTTGTAGAATAATGTTAAAATATGTTCATTAAACACCCCCCTGAAAAATCTAGGTGCACATATTTCTTAAACCAAAGATAAAAATTGCTTTCTGTAAAATTTGGCCTGAGAAAACGTCTGCCATTTTGTGATGTAATAGCACAAAATATCTTCGATAGAGAACCTTTGGTAATCTGTGACAATGTGAGTAGCTTGAAAATGGCAAATTTGACGAGTTAAGGGTCCACACAACTTAAACAATCCAACGGAATCGGTATTACCGGGACACGATTGAAAATCTTGTTCACTTTCGGCGTTGCAAACTTTTTTCCAAGATTTTGTTTAGAATAACATTAAAATATGTTCACTAAATACTCTGATGAAATATCTTGGTGCACATATTGCTTAAACCAAAGATAATGACTGTTTTATGATAAATTTTACCTGAAAAAAATCGTCCGCCATTTTGTGAGGTAATAGCACACAAATATAACAAATATTTGTAAAACTTATGTATAGTACAGCTATAAAACCACGTTGACAAATGATAATGTTTCGTTTTTCATTAAAATCTCTCCACTACTACACCATCTGTGACATCTCTAAGATTTTTGAAGAAAAATAACAATGGGCATTTACTTGGAAATTAGGTCATGCTTAAGCCTCCGTAAATAAGTAATCGCCAAGGTCTCATTTAAATGGCTTAACATTCTGCTAGCTATGTTTCGTGAGTATTTAAGCCAAGATCAAGTCTTTACCACAAATAAGCCATTTTGGAAATTTGTCTGGCATTTTTTTGATTTCTGACCACTGTGCGGCGTGCGACAGCCGAGAGAGTGAGGATGGTCTTGGGTTTTCCTTGATCCCTCACCATTGACGAGGCGAGGACCCTGTACCCCTCTAAAAAAGCTACCCTTTAGTAAGCATCCAGATACATCCATAGAATTATTGCTTGCTTTGGGAGGCATTTTCATGGAGCAAAAAAAAGATTGCAGGGAAACGTGAAAGCTAAAGACACTTTTGTGTACGAGGGCTAGACCGGCATACACTGAGTGTCAGATGCAAAAAAAATCATATTTTATTGCCAATGAGCATAGGAAACGGTAATGAAATGAATAATTGAAATATACTATGCAAATTACAGATTTAGGTAGCAACCGAAGTTTACTTGCCACTAAGTTAGGCTGCGAAAGATCTTAATATTGAGCGTAGTCATTTATCACACCAAATAATAAAAAAAAGATGGAATTTAAAAAGTCAAAAAGTATGTTTATCGATCAATAAGTAATTTTTCTAAGATAGTAGTAATTTTTGCGTTGCTGAACACAATAACATCAGAGTTAAAGTGCCTAAATCAAGCGAGCTCATATGGGCTCTTTTGGTATAAAAGAAAAAGGTAGTTTTTTTCAGTGCCCATTCAGGCACTTTCGGTGTTTGAGGGTTAAGACCAAGAACACTGCATAAGCACAGAAAACTCCCATCTTGACTCAGTTGCCAATGGAAGGGAAAGAATATAAGTTCCACTTTTGGCCACAGGCTGCGCTGTTTAAGTTATCAAACCTTATAGCAGACGTCTCTGGGCTAACTATATGTGTTCTTACGTTTCCTTTTTCTCCGCCAGTACGATGATTTATACTGCAAGTAATACTTTAAGGCAGGGGTCGGCAAACTATGGCCCGCGAGGAGGCCAAAAGCGGCCCGCGAGGGATTTTAATCCGGCCCGCGGTTACATCCCAAGACGGTACTGACAGGGTAAAATATGGTTTCAAATAAAGACGTTCCCTCACCTAAAAAAGTTTGTTCTAATCCTAATCTAAGTACGATAATTTTACCCGAAAGTACGACAATTTTTACGCCCACGTACGATTGTTGGTTTTCAAAATGTGGCAACACTGGTGGAGACCTTGGATGGTCATTACTCCTCAGTCCTCCCGGTAGTTGAGTCACACCGTGCAGTATAGCGCTAGATTAGTGTGTATTGTGTTAGTGTCGATAGATTTTATGATCAGTCAAATTAATCAGTGTTGTTTCTTCAGCTTAGCTTCAAATTGCATTACTAGTCTTCGAGGGGAATTCGATAAGCGTTTTTCAGACTTTGACAGCTGTGAAGGAATGTTTCAACTGTTTCAAAACCCCTTCAGTGTTGATTTGGACAGTGTCACCAGAAATGCAGTTGGAGGTGATTGAGCTTACCAGTAATGGAAAACTGAAGGACCAGTTCAAAGAGATCTCTGATGCAGGAAATCTCCTACCGTTTTACAGGTATGTTTAAATCATAATGTAATCTTTTGGTTTTGTTTTATTATTTTACACTAGGATTGAAATCAGTTTCAATCAAGAAACTAATTGGTTTCGTTTTTTCCAGATGCTTAAATGAAGAGGACTACAAAAATGTGAAAAGTTTTGCCAAGGGCTTAGTTTCACTTTTTGGTTCGACTTACTTATGTGAGCAGACATTTTCAAAAATGAACTACAAAAAATCAAAGTATAGGTCCATCCTGACCGACAAGAACTTAAAATCTATTCTGAAAATTGGTGGAACGAAATTTGAACCAAAATGGGTTGAAATTTTGAATGGAATGCAGTTTCACAAATCCCATTAAGGACGTTTTAGTTTGTATGCAGTAACAATTGTAACTTAAAATTTAGTTTTAATTGCATATTCTGGAGTTTTGTTCACTAAACTGTATTAGAACTTCATCAAATAAAACGTATTTCTACTAAAATGTGGAAGCGGATTATTGTATTATAACCATTACAAACACACCGGCCCGCCAAGTTGTTAATATTTATAAATATGGCCCAACTATTCAAAAGTTTGCCGACCCCTGCTTTCAGGCATTGGATAGTACATTTATGTACCTAAGGTACCGAGCCATCGACGAGAAAACTCTCAAGAGCGTCGCGAAATAAATCAATGACACCGAAGGCGTTTAGCAGTACGTGATGTGATAGGTGGATTCGGATTCCAAATTCCACCCTACAATTCCTAATTTACGATGTAAGAAAAGGGAAAAGAGTGCATTGAAATAATGTTTAATGCAATTAATTCGAATGTTAGTTCATTTCCGCTTATTCAACGCCAATTCACGTAAATTGAATACGCCGCTAGCAAACTCAGCTGATATTAATGATGCCATGACGATTACAATGATTCGAAAGCATTTCCCCTTTATAATTTGTAGGGCGTAGAAAAGTAAAATGGACATTGAAAGAACAAGAATACACGAGCGGGCGGGCGAAGCGAGCAAAGTATTCTAATATGTGTTGAAAAAGAAACTAGTATCCGTAACTTACTTGCTTTATTATAATCCTTGGAAAATTAATCTATGTCTAATACAATTGGTTTCCCGTTATAAACAAACGGTCAAATATAAAATAGCCTGTAGCAGATGAAGGTCAATTGCTGAAATGAAAATGAACAACTTAAGCTCAGAAAAGTCACGGAAACAAATGAAGGAATGATGGAAAATGTAGGAACAGCATACGCTGGGAATGTCAAAACTAAGGAATCACACTGTCATGTGCGTTGGAGGCACTGGGAAATATATATGTACACTGAACGCAGTCTCCCTCACCAGCAAATACGCTGGGAATGTCAAAACAAAGGGATCACACCATCATGTACGTACTGTTGGTGGCACAAGGAAAAACATACGTACACTGAACGCTGTCTCTCTCGCCAGCAAATGAAGGAATATTATACGCTGGGAATGTCAAAACAAAGGAATCACACTGTGATGTACGCACAAGGAAATATATACACTACACGCAGTCTCTCGTGTAATAGCTACCATGCAGTAAGGGCAACGATTGTCATCCACGAGTACTTATATTAACCTTAAACAAACCTTTGTTCTTTTCACCGAGAATCTTCCTCATTTAGGTATTCGAGTACCCAAAAAAGCACCTGACACAAAACAACTCCAAAAACCCATTTGAACCAAATTCGCCTCGTTTACTGGCACATTCACACTCCAAACTGGCTTCACAACAACACACATCTCGTCACAAACAAGACTCGTTATCACATCAGTGCCACCTGTCGGCAAGTTCTGGAACGCTATGTATTTTCATCATTTACTTTCATTGTAAGAATACCTATGGCATAAACTTTTTGTTAACTTGGTTTTTGACAGCTGAAGTGAATTCTCAGACCACTGTGGGGCGGCTAAGCAGACAGGCAGCAACATGCCTGCAAGCGAATGTTACCCTGCCCCAAGGCTGACCATGCAGCCCTGCCCACGGCAAGAAGCTACCATTCACTACCAGCCGCAACGTGTGGCTGCACCGCAATGCTCGGACATACAACAGGGCTAAAAAGCAAAAAACTCGCTATAGAGTGAAGAATATTTTACTATTTCCACATGCAAAAGAAAGAGTGATTTATGTTTGTGTTATAATGCACTCTTTCTCTCCCCACTTCTCTTCTTTTCTCCTCTTTATTCTCCTTTCCCTTTCCTCTTCTCATCCTCTTTTATTTTCTCCTTTTTCTCACCACCGAAAAATTTGGGGGGGGGGAAGACGGGGGGAGGATGGATGGGGTTTAACTGGAGGTGGGCGCCATCTTGATTTTGGTCAGCTGTGGCATGACAGCAGGAGCGTGTGCGGCGTGTTGACATTGACGTAATATCGTAAACATGGAATAAAACACACACAAGGGGTTGCTATGTACGTATTGGGAGAGAGAGATTGTTGTGTGGTTTTTCTGATGACTGTACGAGAGACTGAATGAGAATTGAGAAGAATAAAATAAGTGCAAAGTGTTATGAAATAATTTAATTCAATCGCTTCGACACGATAAATTGGCGACTGTGACAGGACGACGATGAAGATATTCATGGAAAAAATGAGTACCGTGCTCCTTAAAAAGGCGTTAGCAGACAGGAATCTACAACAGGAACAAAACCGGACTTGAGGTTGAGATTGGAAGAAGAATTGAGGAGAGAAGGAAATGATCCAGCAGATTTCTTTGTAGAGATCGAAGAAGCCAGCAAACAGCGGATGGGGGATTCCTTGACTGCGGTGAGTACGGATATATTATCTGAATTACTGACGCAGATGTCAAGTATTATGAAGGAAATGAAATTCCAGTTGGCCGAACTTATGGCTCTTACCAGTAAAATAGAAAAAAATGGGGAATTTCTGGAAAAGCTCGAGGCCAGATGTTTAACCGAAATTCAGGAAGTCAATAATAAAGTTATTACTCTTGAAGTAGGACTAAAATTAACTAAAAGTGAAATGGATAAACTTGGAGGGGAACTCTCAAGCAAAATAGCTACGATTGAACTTAGGCTTGGCACAAAATTACAGGAAGTGATTGATAATACAAAGCTGGAATCTCAAAATGATGGAAAAGTAACACCACTTGAATGTTTACCCATTGATCCAAAAGTAATCAGAGACTGTTTACCGGAGTTTCACGGAAGGTTGGAAGAATGCCCAAAGTTATTCACTGACACTTGTGTGGCCATGTTGAACAGAATGAATCTACCAGAGGAGGTCTATGTGCGCATGTATCTCTTCAGCTAAGAGGTTCAGCAGCAACCTGGTTTAATAACGTCAAAGGATTAAATTTTGATTGGATGGATTTTCAAAAAGAGATATTGCGGAGATTTGATTCAGAGACAATGAAGGCTGCCATAAATAGAAAAACTTATCACGGAACGTCAACCATCAGGCATGAGAGCTAGTGCATTTATAATTCAAAAACAACAGTTGTTCAAGAGAGTTCACCCATTAAAAATCATGATGAATCTGTCCCTTTTATAATAGAATTACTACATGATAAAATTAGACCGTTAGTAAAGGTAACCCGTCCCACACGATTTGAAGATTTGAGAGAAATTGTGCAACAGTTAGAAGAGGAAGTCAACGCCAAAGTGAAAGGTGATTCGGAGGAGGGAACGACGAGGAAGTGTTACACTTGCGGGAAGTTTGGGCACTTGAAAGATAGGTGCCCGAATTTGGAGGAAAACTAAATCCGGTCCATCTTTGGATGGAAGAAGGTGGTACTGGGAACCGCACTTACCTCCAAAAGTCGGCCACCAACCACAGGCGTGACCAAACCTGGCACAAGACTCACAACATAGGGCAAATCACTGGTGATTCGGACTATCCCCATCCAGCCATTGCCATTGAGATTCAGAGTAAGCAATTCACTGCTCTATTGGACACACAAGCCAGTCATTCTTTTGTGAATAGACATATTGCAAAGGTACTCACACCAACTAAGCCGGACAATTTGACGAATGTACGGGGAGCAGCGAAAAACATATATTATAATGTCAACGGCCAGACTGTATTGAAAGCCAAATGTTCAAAAATGAATATTGAATTGCATGTCTACATTATCGAAGATTTGATACCGGATCTAATTTTGGGCAATGACTTCTTATCGAGGTATGGAGTTATTATTGATCATACAGTCAATGAGTTATTCATTGGAAAAGACCACCATGTCAGGTTGGGGTGGGTGGAGAGTAGGGGCCATACAACCTCACCACATATAAACGAAATACCAGCCGACATCAATTTTGGTCGTTTGGAAAAGAATGAGGAGGAAAAACTGATAACGCTACTAAGAGGGTTCCCAGAGGTAATAACTGGAAAAATAGGGCACACTACTACAGTCAAACACAAAATAACATGCAGGGATGAGACACCCATAAAGCAAAGGCCCTATCCAATTAATCCGGACAAAAAGAAGTTTGTAATCAGCAAGATTCAAGGGATGGAAAACCAAGGGCTAATTGAACCATCAACATCTGGGTGGGCTTCTCCAATAGTACTTCCCAAAAAAGAAAAATGGAGAGTATCGGCTGTGTGTGGATTTTTGGAAACTGAACAGAAGAACCATCACAGACGCATACCCTATGCCAGACCTTAGGAACTTGCTGAAACAAGTCAATGGCGCCAAAGTCTTTAGCACTTTGGATTTGAATTCTGGGTATTGGCAAGTCGAAGTGGAAGAAGATTCCCGACCCATGACGGCATTCACAACTTCTCGAGGTCTTTATCAATTCAAAGTCATGCCATTTGGATTAAAGAATGCACCATCAACGTTCGTGCGACTTATGGATGAAGTCTTATCCGGTTATATAGGGGAATTTTGCCAATTATATTTGGATGATATCCTTGTCTACAGCTCAAACTTGACGGAGCATCTACAACATTTGGCTAGAGTTTTGGAAAGGTTAAAGATGCACGGATTGACTTGTCAGCTGAAGAAATGTCATTTTATGTCACCGGAAGTAGAATACTTGGGACATATTTTAACAGCTGAAGGGTTGGAACGGCAGCCGGAGAAGAACAAAGCTATAGAGGAGATGGAGAGGCCTCGTATGAAACGTCAAGTAAGACAGTTTTTGGGGGTGTGTGGATGGTATAGTAGTTTTGTGCCAAACTTTGAAACAACGGCAACACCACTGACTGATCTATTGAATGGGAGTCAACATTTCAAGTGGACTGAAAAGGAAGAGAACGCTTTCAGGCAAATTAAAAAGGCCATCTGTGGTGCCCCCAGGTTAACACTTTCAACGCGGCGGTAAATTTTTTAAGTTTTGCCGGTGACTGAATTTTTTTCTTTTGTTTTAGATTGTTTTGGTCTCCTTATGTACGGATTATTCATTAAAAGTTGCGAAAAAAAATTTTTTTTATTAAAAATTTCAATTTTAAAGTTGACGACGATCGTCGTCCGCAGCCACGGGATAGAACTGCCGTAGTGTAATGCGTGGTTGCATACCCGTGCCCATTTTGCGATGACTTTTTCTAGTTGCCCTTGCGACGTTTTATCTGTTATCTGTCACGTCAATTGAATATTAATTGAGGCGTAGGTACTGTAAATATAAATTAGCAAGAACATTGATGGCTTTGGAACATACGAATTTCCTCGTCGTCGATCGAGAATTATATTGCATAACCTTTTTTCATTCAACTTTTTGAATTTCGATTAAAATGACCCAGCAAGGAAAAAATCTTTTGATTCTAGGCACAAAAGAGAATTTATGACCAATAGAAATAGAAAATTCAAATTTTTAAATAATTTTATCCACATGAACTTGAGGCCCGCATGTTGAAAGCAGACATCCACCCATCCATCCATCCTGCTGCTGCCCTTACGTGACTCCACCATTATCCCATCAGCTCCATTTTCCCCAAAATTTTTGTTACTCCGTTCTTTACCTTCCAAAATGAATTCCTACAAAAATGAAGTTGGAAAAACATAATAACTAAGAAATGTATATCAATGTTTTCATGAACAAAACATTTATTTTATGAAATATACAATATTACACAAAACACAAATTTAGCAATAGTATTATTTACATTGAAAATAAAAAAAAGAACTAATATGGATACGAAAGGAATACTCTTTATACCTTTTAAATAAACATCAATAATGCACAAAAAAGAAGTACAATTAAAAAAAATAACATTATTACATCATACGTGTTGTTAACATTTTCATTATTTCCTATAATTAATTACAAATTTATATTTCCTATATTTCCTATAATTTCCTATAATTAATTACAAAATTACACCAAAAATCACGTTAACGTTATATTAATTGAAATACTAATGGTTAAGTCATAATAAAATTTTTAAAATATTGTATTAAAAATTGAAAATCAACACTGCATTAATTTAAATGTTTATCGGGTTAAAATGTATATCCTAAAGTATTAAAAATAATTAAATTTCATAAATAATATTTACAGGAATCATTTTAACAATATTTCTCCATATTCTTAAATTAACATTGAATGTTTTTATGGAAATCAATGAAGCAGGGCTTGAAACAAAGAGATGGGCATCCCTCACAGGCGGGGCAAAAATATGCCGTGTCCTTCCTGAACCCTCTAGACCTACAATGCGTGCATCGTCGCTGAGGGACACGTTTCCTTTTTTTGTCATGTGTCATATGTCTCCGGAAAATGCTTAGACAATCCAAGGAACCTGGAGGTTAGGCTGGGAGAGGAACGAGGAATAAGTTCGGAATAGGTAGGACTAAGAAGTGTTCTAATGACAGACAGTCGGAAATCATGGAGAGTAATTTTAGGGTGGGTTTTGCGGAAGAGGAAAAAGCTATTAACCAAAACGAGGTGAAGTATGTGGATGCCCAGTTTCTTATACCATCTCCGAGTCTTGCGCTCAATGGGATAATATGACATCATTTGATCGTGATGATCGATACCACTCATTGACTCGTTGTACCGAGCAATGGCCTCCGGTTTGGAAGTGACGCCACCTCCTCGCCGGCGATGGACATCGACCAAGCCACCCTCAAATTCTGAGCTGATCATCAGTACATCCCGTTTATCCTTCCACTTCATCACGCAGACTCCTTCAGAACTGAATACATCCACTACCTCCCCCCGTTTTAGTTTTTTCGCAAGGACGTGAGGTGGATTCCCCTTCCGATTCGATCTAAGAGTTCCCGTACAATAGGTACTCCGCTCAAGCAAGCGGTGGGCCATGTCAACACTGTTGTAATAATTATCCATGAAGATTGATCGCCCAGAATCTAATCTTCCCTCCATCAATTTCCATACAACATTGTCAACATGTCCTGGTCCGCCTACATCAGAATCGGAGGACCCAGTATAAACGAGAAATCTTAAAACTAATCTGGAAGGTTCAGAGAGCATGTAAATTTTGATACCATACCTATGTCGCTTACCTTTCATATACATACGAAAGATAAGACGACCCCTCCAGAGAACCATGGATTCATCTATGCACAGTCTTTGAGTCGGAGTCAATATATTGTCCATTGTTGCATGAAAAATATCGATCAGGGGCCTAATTTTGTACAGTCGATCAGATGGTTGCGGCTCATCACGACCAGGATTACTCGCAAAATGCAGAGCTTGCATGATCACGGCGAACCTGTCCCTGCTAATGCATTTCCTAAAGCAAGGAAAATTGAATAGGGGGTCTACACTCCAATAATCAGAAATTCTACTCAATGGGCATGTGCTCATGTGGAAGAGAACCCCCAAAAACGTTAAAAATTCCACCGATGTGAGCGGCTTCCATTTCATTATTCTTGCTCTAGGAAATACATTATCAGAAATTAAAATGTCTGCTTGTCTATTTGTCTCCGTCACTATCAAGTCAACCATGTCATCTGTCATGAGCAAGTCAAAATATTTTCTGGGATCGTCCCCTGGGTCTTGTGTTTTGAGGCCTGGGGTGTCAGTGAAAGGGAATTCTGGGTGGGTTGGTCTTTTGTCCGTCCACGTGTATGTCCTTGTCGCAGTTCTCGTCATGAGGGGAGGGGATTGAGGTCTTTCCTGCCGCCCTAGAGGGCCAGAAGAGGAAGGAGAAATATTTTGCCCACCAACTGAGGGATCACCCACCTTCTCGCCTTCATCTTCTTCGTCCGCCGAGGAACCCCACTCCGTATCCCCGAAGGAAGAATCCTCGCTGTCCTCATCCTCCAAGGACAGAAGTTTCGCCAACTCCTCCAAGGACAACACCCTTCAAGAAATGGCACTCTTTTCTTCCACCCTTTTCCTCTTTCTCGGTGGTGGAAGGAGTGACCGGGAGGTCGATGGCTGCGGACTCAGGACACGAGAAGGGGTGTCAAGGGGCTGGCGGCTTTCTTTGGACGTTGAGGGACTGGGATCAACGCGGGAGGTTGGAAGGGATGGTTGTGGGAAAAGTTGGGAGTCAGAGGATGGTGGGGCAATAAAGGGGCTTTTAGCACCACGCTTCCCTTTTTTTGGGACCCCTTTGCCTGGTAATCCCTTCCCTTTCCCATCCTTCTGGCTGCTAGAACCTCCGCATGTTTTAACCATTCTGAAAGCATAAATGTTTTTAAAGAAATACACATTGTTAGAGCTGTGAAGTATGTGTTTTTATGTTTACAAGAAAAGAAAAACATTGAAAGTAATTAAATTATTGATTCATGTTTTCAAAATTACGTACCTAACTGCCAAAGCACGTGGAAGTAAAGGACTTGAAAGTTTCTTCAAGATTTTACTTTCTCTTGTTGCTATAAATAGGAGAAAAAGAAACAATATCAGCAGATAAAAGTTGATCTAAATTAATAGCAGTACGTGTTCTAAATTTACAATAACAATAAACGCAGATGATGGTAAATATTTAGCAAATGTTATTAGGCAAATATTTAAGAAAACACAGCTGGAATACAATATTCCAAGTAATCAGCTATTCAAAATAAAGTCCAGTAAAAACGTTTGTTAATAACATATCCCTGGTATAATTAAATGGAAAAGTATAATTATACAGTCTGGAATGCATTATAACGCTTAGCATCAGTCCACAATAAAATAATGACAAATCCATCCAAATCTATCCAAACGGAATAAGTTTCACAACTTAGATAATGTAATATTTTACTATGCAACAACTTAACTTCACAGTTTTAAAATACAAATATTATGAAGAATTACGCATTTACGAAGTTATTTTGTAAAAACAATTAAGAATTACTGAAATAAACTAAATGTATGCAAAAACATAACAGGAATGAGGAAAATTAAAAAATAAATATCTGATGAAATTGAAATCGGGGTACGAGGAAAGAGCGGGGGTTAAAAAAGGGGGGGGGGGGCCTCAAAAATTAAAAAAAGAAAAACTTTCAACTAATCATTTGTACCCTGTACGAAAGTATTTTTAGGATTAAAAAGAGCTGTTACACATTAAAAGCACAAAAGAAGAGTTAGCATTAACAAAAAAAGTATAACTTACCACGGAAAAGAAACTGCAGCTAGGGCTCTCCTGAATATGGAATCCTCGGGCTGCTGGAGATCCACACGCTCTGAGGGCTATTGAACGACTGACGAGCGAAACGGAAGTGCTAAGGGTTGGCGTCTCTCGCATATGGCCTTCAAAAGAGAATGCGCGCTCAGACAACGATCGTCGTCCGGCATCACCGGATAGAACTTGGCGGACGACGATCGTCGTCAGTCAGCGTTGAACGTTAACATACTTAGATCCTAAGCGTACACTCTGCCTACAGACCGATGCCAGCGAATTAGGGCTTGGGGCAATATTATTTCACGAGAAGGAAAATAATGGAAAAGATATCGAGTACGCAAGCCGAAAACTTTTGCCAACCGAAAAAAGGTATTGTACTGCGGAGAAGGAAGCGTTAGCAGTTGTATGGGAAGTCGGAATATTCCGTGGATACTTAGAAGGAAGGAAGTTCCGACTATATACGGATAATTCTTCGCTACAGTGGCTCAATAGTGTGTCTGGTACCAAATCAAAACTGATGCGCTGGGCCTTTTTGCTTGCAGATTTTGATTTTGAAGTACGCCATGCTAGCGGAGAAAGAAATCAGAAAACTGCAGGAAGATGCGAGAATGGATTACAAGGGGTACCAATAGCAGTGCCCAACGAATTTAAAATGTGTCATAAAGGTTTTTGAGTTGAGAATAATCTGCTTATGTACTCCTCCAAACTCACTCACCAAATGTAATAGTTATTCCCAGGGCTAACAGCGACCAGATTCTGGAGAGATTCCATGACTGCACAGAGGCAGGCCATCCTGGGACGGCAGAAACCTATAATTCGATTCGTAGGCGGTTCTTCTGGGTTTCCATGAGACGGGACTGCAAGTTACATCCAGGCATGCTCCATCTGTGCCTAAACTAAACCATCAAACCAGAAGGCCAACACTAGGATGCGTGGGAGGAGACCACGCCAACCATGGGAGGTGGTAGCGCTTAACATAATGGGACCATATCCCAGAACATCACGAGGCAAACCCAACATCCTGGTAGTGACCGACCTATTCACAAGATGGGTGGAAGCATTCGCCATTCCAGAGGCCACGACGGGACGAATCTTGACATTACTTCGGACTGAGATTTTCAGTCGCTATGGGTATCCACGTTGCTTGCTGTCAGACAATGGTAGCCAGTTTACGTCACGGTTATGGCAACAGATACTGTCAGATTGGGGTGTCAAACACTGGACCACACCTACCTACAACCCCCAAACAAATCCAACGGAGCGACGGAACCAGGACTTGAAGCGGGTTCTGCAAGTCCATCTACTGGACAAGCAACATAAAACTTGGGATCAATACTTAGCCCAGTCACTATTCACTTTGCATCAAAGGGTGAATCACATCACAGGGTATTCACCAGCCGAATTGTTCCTTGGGCGTCATCTCAACATACCGGGCGACTGGCAGATCCCATCACCGTCTCTAGAAGGAGACCATGTAGGTCATTCCGAAGAATGGCGGGAAGAGCACCAGAAGGAAGTTGACAAGAGACGTGAAACGGCAAGAAGACGGATACTTTAACAAGCAGAAGATCTGGACGTGCAAGAAGAGAGTATCTTCGAATCAGGAGAGCTAGTTTTGCGGCGAAATCATGCACTGAGCAACAAGGCGGAGGGATACCACACGGGTCTAGCTCAAAAGTGGGTTGGACCGTTTGAAGTGGATCAATGGTTAGGCCAAGGGGTATACTCTCTTAAAACTGTTCCTCCAGTGAAGGTCCATGCAGCGGATCTGAAGAGGGTGAAGCGGGCCCTGAGAACAAGAGGTGTTGGGAGCAGCAATTTGATGGAGGGGATGGTTAAACCCAACTCGTCGGATGTCGAGAGGACACGCTACAACCTCAGACGAAGCTAGGAGATTATGAAGACCGGATTGCTCTAAGTGATGGATTTGCATTTGTCTGTTATTTATGTTCACTTTTAATTTATCTGGTGATGTTAATTTTGGGTATTTGTAAAGAATATGTGTGTTTTAGGGGGGGGATATTGACGTAATATCATAAACATGGAATAAAACACATGTAAGGGGTTGCTATGTACGTATTGGGAGAGAGAGATTGTTGTGTGGTTTTTCTGATGACTGTACGAGAGACTGAATGAGAATTGAGAAGAATAAAATAAGTGCAAAGTGTTATGAAATAATTTAATTCAATCGCTTACACACGATAACGTCTGTTCGTATACGAGATGAAAATAGTGATAATATCAGAGCATTTTATTACAACCGGCAAAAATGTTAAGGGGTATCTAAAATACTGTGTTGTTAAGGGATTAATTTACAACCATAACTACTTTGAAGGATTTTATATATGAGTTGCGTGGTAACTCAATGTATGAAATCCAAAATGATAATTTCTCCCGTAATTTATGGAACCATCTCGTAAAAATAGTCATCATTTCTGCAAAATAGGAAGGTTTGTGGCCCAGGAAGATGAGCGTTTTCTAACGAGAAAGAATGGGAAAAGCAGAACAATCAGTGAAATATTTTCACAATGTATTTGCAAAGAGCACACCGTCAACACTTTTCTTGGTTTCGCTGAAGCTGGAGACAGTGAAAAGGACGATGAGGAAGAACAACACGGTTGGGAGGATGATAAATTATTTTTAAAGCTGGTGTCCCACGGTAAATTATTTCATAAATTTACTCATGAATTATTCATGAATACTCTCAGAGTTACACTGCGCAAGCGCACGCCAATATTCGGATAATTTCTGTAAATACGAAAACTCTGTAAATTCTTCATGAAACCCCGTCTCTCATGGGCTTTTCGGCACGCATGTGCTTCGACCACCACCATCATGTTCTCGCACCTCGAATGTTATATTATTATTTAATAAATAGGTAATTTTTTGACATTGGAACTGCACTCCTCGACATACTCTTGCTGTTTTGCTTTAACTTAAGAGAGGGATTTGTAGACTATGCGAGCTATATTATGGTAAAAATTTACGATAAAATATTTTTTATCGACGAAAGGGAAATCCCTCACTTCATATTTTCTAAATAACTTTATATGAGGTTACTATGACATAGATTGATGATTTATGCATTAATATATAAAATTGGTACCATCCTTGATATTTATCAAGTGTCAATTGTTCGCTCAGTACATTCGTTGCTTCACTCAGAGACTTTCAGAACGAGAGGATTACACCTGATTTCTTTATAATTTACGATATCTGTATGAACTACCTCCAAAAATATGAAGCTCGACCTGACACAAGTAAATTATAATATAAATATGTATTTTTAAAATTATTTCTGCATATAAATATGACCATTAGGTGAAATATGAAGAATAATATGCGTAAAAATAACTAGAATCTGAGGATAGTATCAGTAGGCCATATCATGAGTTGAGAACCTCACGCCATGTTTTCCGAAATCTTTCTTAATGAGCACTGGTGAGTCTGGTGAGGAGTGCGCTCGCCTTGCGTGTGAAGGATCATGGTTGCGATTCTCCATTGGAGAAATTATTGGTGAACAAATTTTTTGAGTCACAACACTTTTTAAAAATTCAGCATCCTAACATTTTCATACACAATGGTGGATAGTCTTATCAGATCGTTGTTTCTATCTCTTGTTTTGGACTTTTTCTACGGTGAAGACAGTGTCCGTGACTCTGGGCTGGGGAACTTCAACATAGGGGTTCTGACGTGTTCCATCGTGAGCAAACATTCTTGTTCTTGCAATTCCTTTGGTTTATACGTATGGCTAAAGTAAATATCGGGTAATTACAGCAATAGGCGTGTGCTATTCCATATCATGCCTCGTCGTTCCCGCAAAAGTATCTTCTCTGCTTGTTCTTTTCGTACAGAGAATACAATATTAATGGCAGCACAAAAAGTTCTCTTCTCAACCGTCAGCCAATCAGCATTCATGAATTTTTCCTGATCGTGTGACGTAGGTCCCAACAGTTAATGAAACTCTATTCATGAATGTGGAATTCATGGATGAATTTACGAAAAAAATTACCATGGGATACTGGCTTAATGCATTTTACACTATGAAAATTTTGCGCTTTCTATTTTTAATTTTCAACAATTTCAATAGCATAAATTATTATGGATTTCTCCTGCTCATGTGACAAGGGGTTCAATATAGAGGTGTGCCATGCAAATGGAGATTTTCATCCACTCCAACTGCTTCAGGTTCTTTGTGATTACTCATTGTATGCAAATTAAAATAACGATAATTAAATCAAAATGTTTACAACAATTGTAAAGTAAAATAATATTTCATGAACACCATCTCCATATACTTTCATAATCAATGTATTCTTTATCAACCTCATCCAATTAGATGATTGAACTTCAAAATAGAAAATTATTGGAAGTAATGGCTCCAAGTAAAGAAAAAATAATGAGTTAAAAAGTAAGTGACAAAAAATTTAAAAAATGAGAAACTGCCTTCTACCACAAACTATAGATTTTAATGTTCAGGAATGACACTTGCGGCAGTTTTTTCTCCACAGAAATGCCTTCATGGAATACACGGTGATGCGGCTGTAAGGGCAATTATAACTGAGAAAATACATATGCTCGAACGCTCGCGGTGCATACTCCAGATAGATATCACTCCGAGTAAGAATACTCAGTCTCTTGGTTTAGAGTTTTTTGTCACCGCCACTTACCAAACTTTTGTATTAAAATGCAGAAGAATCAATGCATTGACAGCTTCATTTTGCAAAAGACACGTTGATAAATGGCTTTTTGTTATTTTTTTCAGGATGGATGATACTTTTGATTAATGGTAAGGCATAAGACTGCTGAAAATACCTGTAGTGAGGAATAATTTAGTTTCCGCTGTCTTACTCAATATTTGACTCTAAACTAGAATGAATTTCCCATGCTAAACTAAAATTTTCACTTACTTGAACATTACGTGTCCATAGAAGCTCTGTAGGTGAACACTATTGAAATTATGTCAACGCCTCTTTCTGAGCAGTGTACTGTAGCTGAACTCTATTGAGCATTCTGTTCTTTCTGAACAGCTAGCTAAAGTAGCTAATGCATGTGAATTTAACAGCTTTGATTTTTATTTTCCTTAGAATCGTAACCCATCCTACGAATTGGCAAAGAATGCATGAATCATTTCCCATTGGAATAGAATCAAGCCAACATACTTATTCAAGTTTTTTTCCATACGCTACCTTAGCTGAACGCCCTGCTGTTCGACGAATCCTTACGAGAAGCTCTGTAGGTGAACTCTATTGAAATTATGTTAATGCCTCTTTCTGAGCAGTGTGCTGTAGCTGAACTCTATTGAGCATTCTGTTCTTTCTGAACAGCGTGCCGTAGCTAAACTCAATTGAGCATACTGTTCTTTCTGAACAAAGTGCCGTAGCTGACCTCTATTGAGCATGCAGTTCTTTCTGAAGTGTTCCATATCTGACCTGTATTAAGCATACTGTTCAGGTACTTTCTTGGAGCTCAAGAACGAGTGTAAGCCCCACCCTCTACAGGAGAAGTTACCAAATGGTTGGGTGGATTGTGGCTCGAACTCCCCCTTCCCCATAATGGCCTCTACTGTCGGTGCAAAAATTATGTAGACTCGAGTTTGGACACTGATTAAAAATGAACCGTGGAACCCACATGAATGAAAGTTACACCAAATTTTAGCTTTTTTTTATTTTACGTTTAACTGTGATTGCCGATTATTTTAACATTACACCCTGGATTTTTTACTCCGGTGAGAACAAAAGAGTGCCGGTTTTTTGCCGTTTTTGAACGGAGCGCTCTCTGTGACATTTAATAGTGAAGAAACATTTAATCGTAATGAACCTGCAGTATGGATTGTGTGGGAAAAACATATTTAAATGTATCTTTAAACATTCAGTTCTTTCTCATGTGCCATAAAAAATCCATTAACAAGTTTATGAAACAACTTTTTCTTGGTTATGAAAAGTAGTAGAAGCAAGATCTTGGTCTTGTTTTGAAGCTCTTTACAGCAGTATTTAATAACAGTTACCATCGTAAACTCACATAGTGCTATCAATTTTTAACGAGGTAACAAACAACCGAGTATTTTAGTGGGCTCAAGCCAGCGGTAAGGCGGCCGTCTTCGCGAGAGAGGGTGGTGAAAGTTTGACCGCTGTTGCCACTTGCGGGTTGAGGGCTGTCCATGTCTTGAAATCTCTTTGGGCACATTGAAGAAATTCAGTGCATCGAAAAAAGGCCCTTATGAGTAAAAGGTGATGAAAAATGGGTTGATACTAAAAAGAGCACAATTTCCACCTAAAATAAAATTCATGAAAAGAGTGTGTGCATTGATTGTTTTCGCACTTTGAGGCAATGCACTGAAGGAGTGTATGAGTAATGGGTTCACCACACCTAAAGTTAGGTGAACATGGTGCAGTCATTGAATACACCAACATGCATTGAATAAAAACATGCCGTTTACCATTAAGTGGTACGCTGTCAATAGAATAAAGGCACTCATGACAGCCCAAAAATTCTTCAAAAGTAGTAGGACTCTGAGAGAATTAAACAATTCTCCTTCACCCATCCCATTGACCACATCCACTTGTAATTGAATCTCCATGAAACATTAAAGCCATTCAACAGAGACACTCTGGCACTATGCCTCTTTAAACAGTTATGCAGCCAACACCAACAACATCTGTCCACTTCAAATGCATTGTCTGATACAGAGAACTCACTCATTCGATGGGCATCAGACCTGGCTATGATCATTGCACAACCCCTCCTGACTCTTAGGCAATCATGATGGCAATGAAACCAGATGCTTGCCAGGAACTCTTGAGGGAATAGCTATAAAAATAACTCAAGAAATACTTTATCACTCACCAGAAAAGCTGTTCATAATAAAAAAAAGTGGCTAACAATACCTTTAATGGTGGTCACAAGCAGCTCACTCCCAGAACCTTGTTGTGAGACATTACTTCTCCCTGAATAGCTCTGATTCCTTGATGTGTGACTCACATCTGGAGGTTCCTGGCCTGCGACTAACATGAAGAAAAAGTTTTCTTATAAAAAATGCACTGGAATTCCACATTCAAACGCAAATGAAAACCAACCATCATCCACAAAAGGCAAAGAACAGAATAAAATACCAAGTATCAGGAAATCGACACAGTTAAAAATGTGCTATGCAAATCAAATAACTAAGCACTGTGAAAGAATTACTAAAGGTATTTGGGGTGCCACTGGCAAATATACCCAACTACCAACTGGATAATCCAAATTTAAATTACACCTGATCCAAAGATCCTCAAAAACACAACTAAATCTCCATACATATATGAGGCAACAAAGTTACACAGTGTTAAGGCAAAGAGTCTCTCTCACAAAGCAATAAGTACCTGTAGATGCACCTATGCAACAGCCTCCAGTACAGAATTCTGATTAAGGATATATGTAGTTGGCATCTGTACCAGATGAAATTTCAACATAATCAAAATAATCACGCTTTTAATATTGCAGATTTGGAAACCAGTGAAATTCCATGAACTCTGACCCTTATTTTCTCTTGTTATTCATATGTGATATTCCTAAAGTGATGGGGGAACCACTACTTCAACATCCCTAGAAAATGTAGCCTTGAATTCTATACTCAACATGATGGCATAACTCATGGTAAAATATTTCGGAGGTAAAAGAGTCCCACAAAGTGATCTCTGGGAGGGGACTACTAGGAGGGTACTTTACTTAGAAAGGACACATACAGGATAGTGACATGGAACATGAGATCTTGAGGGGTGGTGAGCAGGAAACAGGAGAACACAAAGATGGAGATGGAAAGGCTAGGGGTAGATACATTGGGAGTCAGCAATATAAAGTAGTCAGGGGGAGACGACTACTGGAACGACAGATATCGAGTGATATATATTCAGGAGATTTCTTCATAGTTTCAGCCGATGGAACAAGGGGTCATTATCACTTTCAAGAGATTGTACATGCGTAACTTACTAAATGAAGGGTTTTAAGCTTTGAAGACTAGTGACAAAGAAAATAACGATCCCAGAGGAGTCACAGCCTTGATGTACTTAATTCTGAAGTCTGTATGCTTCAACTGGGTTAATTTATGGAGGGATTTTATAACAACCTACCATTGCAAATGCATCGTGGTTGATATTAAGCAGAGATGAGGTTGATTATGCTTTCTTAGGTTTCGAACCTGAAGATTACCTCCAAACCTTGCAGTCTGTTGGAGAAATGTCAACTACCATTAACGATGTTAAGGACTGGCTTTATGTTGACAACAAGAGTAAAAGCTCAAACGATTTCGTACTGTCTACTAATTTTTATTTCACCTCTTGCTACACGTGTTTCAACTGAACAACAGTCAATTCAGTTTCAACTGAACAACAGTCAGGCAAGACAGTCTTGCCTGAGGATGACTGTTGTTCAGTTGAAACACGTGTAGCAAGAGGTGAAATAAAAATTAGTAGACAGTACGAAATCGTTTGAGCTTTTACTCATTATGCTGTTCTACGATATCTCGCCTGAGAAAGTGGAGTTTGACAACAAGACCTAGGTTGCCATGAGTTGAAAACAGAAGAAATTGCTGATAATGTTTCGCTAGAGTAAAACAAGTCTTCTGAATCCAATGGGAGTCTCCTGAAAGCACTCAAACTCAAGGGATCGGGAAAGCTTGGATACCATAATCGACTACATCAATCACTCGTACGATGCTGACATTCAGCCTTATTATGGGCATATTCAATGTCAGAGGAAAATTGTAATTGGCAAGGAATGCAAAAAGATGTCTCAAAGTAAAATTAGTAACTTCTTCTCAACAGTCTCTTCTTTCCGGGAAATATCACTTCCTAGTACCTACATTCGATGCTACGGAGACCATGGAATCCTCATGTTTTGATTCTGCTATCTATCACAATATTTAAAAGATAAGAATGGTAGATATTTAATCACTGGTTTCTGTTGACAACACTCGAAGTACAGGGAAAGAAGAAATCATACGTGGCCTAGTAAGCAAGCAAGTATATGTACCTTGAATGAATTTCACAAACAGTAGATCTTGATTAAATGGCTGAATTATATTATGCATTCTTGAAAAGATAGAATTAATATTTTTTTATCTACTATTAAAGTCAGTGCTAGCTAAAAGCATGATTCTGAGATAATCTTCCTGGTTTTGGGCTTCCTCCTCACCTCATATCAAGTATGCATATGGCATTATTTGTTTGTCTATGCACTTGCAATGTCATCTGCAGAGAAAGCAGTCAACTTCAAACTGAAATCATGGAGGCATGAGATATATTTAAATATCTCTTTCTATTACTTTCAAATGCATGAGTCAATCCAAGTTTACTATATCAGTACTTGTACTTTTAATTCACCTGTATGAATTTGGTATACATCATAAATGCATTCTGTAGGAAATCATGCATCTGAAGTTCCATGTAGCATAATCACAAGGAATATTTGGCATAATCCTTGCTGCTGTTCGTTGGAAGTGGAATTCCTGTGAATTTGAGTGCCATGAGACTATTTGAGATTACCCAGGAAATCCAGACTCGGCATAATCCAGACAACAATCTCCCCCCTCCCCCCCCAATATAGTCAGGATTGGTGGGAGTCCACTGTATTCTGAAAGTTTGGAGGAAATATGTTAAACATTTTTTAGGTAAGGATTCGAAAGACTCTAGTTTTTGCATCTAAAATCTTTTCCAATATTCAACGGATTCGTGGATTTGATTGTCCCATCTTCCATCCCATTGCAGCATAACTTAACCTAACTGCCATGCTAACGTATTTATTTGTGGGCATTACAATTTTCATACACTTTGTATTAAATCTGAACAAGGTTAAGTCTGTTATAATATGTAATCTGCACAATAAAATATATATTATCATTATATTGGTTACAATATGTATTTACAAAGACCAGGATAATTTTTATAATTTTTCTCAGGTGATTCCAGTTATAAACACAGTAAAAAATGTTGTGGAGAACACGGATTTCCTAGGTTCTGGACTTCTAGGAGTGAAGAACGATTTGAAATCATCCCTGAAACGCCACTACCCTGATGTGGAAGCGAATCCAACGTATGATTGTGCAATTATATTGGATCCTCGGTTCAAGGTGACACCTTTTCAAAACACTACTGCTTTTGAAACTGCAAAGGTAGAAATAATTGAAGAAATGGTGGCTTTGACACAGACTGATTCAACCTCATTTGATGACCCAGCGGTTGAAACTGCAACCTCCACCTCAGACACCTCTGGTGATAAGGCAAGTAAGGGGTTGTGGTCCTACCATAAAGACTATTTTGGCAAAAGAGCCGAGCATGTTGATGATAGTGCTTCTTCTTGTGAAAATGAACTGCCGCAGTACCTTGGGGAAAAGAACTTAGATCCAAAAGATGGTGAAAAAGTTTCCCATTACTGGGCAAACAGTGTATTTATGAGACTTAAAAATGTAGCATTTAAGTATCTGTGTATTCCTCCTTGCACCGTATTTAGTGAAAGACTATTCAGTACAGGAGGGAATATTTGCGAAGCAAAAAGAAACAGACTCGATGCTTGTTTTCTTGAACCAAAACGTTGAGTAGATCTAAGACATAGGTAGACTTTTTTAAACACTTCCAAATCATTGATGAAAACATATTGCTTTCATTTTGCAATAATTGTTTTCTTGTTCTTTTAGAACATCAAAAATCACATTTTCACCTAATTTTAATACTTACTAGTTTCATGTTTGTCTTTTTTATGGAGCACATCCGTAAACAAATCACTGTGGTGGTTAAATTATAATATGCTAATTGAATAAATAATTTTTTATTTTGTTAAACATCAGAACAACGTAAGTAACGTTGGATAGAGTAATCAAACTTTAATTCCACTGTGAACTGTAAATTATTAAGTTAACTATTTATGTCTGAAACAATTAAAGTGTTTATTCCAAAACAGCAAAAGGAAATTGCAACTTGAATGCAGGCAGATTGCCAGTTTATGGGTCCCATTAATATTTCATAGTGTTAACTCTGTTAAACTGTATCATATTTTCTCTACAATATTCATTGTCAGTGACTGTATCTTTCAAATTTCATTTTCATCTTTTGAAGGTCTTCAATTTCATGAAGTTGTACAGTTGTAACCTAAAATACCAATCAATAATTTTATTACCCTTGGAAACTTTGTTTTCCTAATTCTAAAAAAAATAAAGTTATGTACATATTGTTCTGTGGCAATTTGTGATTCAAATGTTAAACATTTAATTCATATTTCAATTATTTTAGTTATCAAATCATATTTGTCTCAGCAATTTTGGATGTGAGCTATCAATTTGTACTTTTTATGTACCTCAACAAGCTGAGGATATAGTTGCTGTTTGTTAATAAATATACATTTTGAGCGACTTATTTGTCTTGGTTATTTTATTCCAGCCAATACTTGAATTTAAATAATCATCATACGCTATTGGTATATCAATACCCCACCTGTTATTAGGAATAAGAATCGATGGAACCAGAATCGAGAATCGGTTTGAAAGAATCGGAATCGAAAAAAAGTGGAATCGACTCATCCCTAATTTAAATCTTTCTGTATCTTCCTAACAACAGCAAGGACTAACTCTAGAGAATGCTGGATGTCCTATGTAATTACACTAATAATGTCTAGCTGCCAGCAATTGGCAGAGGCGGAAGAACGCAAAATTTTTTGCTCACCAGAATGTGGCATTCTTGGAAACTTCCAGGAGCAGCACACACTTTGAAAGACTGAGGAAGTGTTGTACAGAGCAATTTCTCTTACTTTAAATGCAATGTAATCGTTTGTATTTTGTTTATTTATTTTTGTTATTCCGTTGTGTTTATTTTTCTTTCTTAACATATTGTTGAACTTGTTGATTGATGTCTTCCTTTAAGAAGGACGTTCTCCATCTTGTTTCTGATTAAGTATTATTAAAATTGATCAACTTGAATATCCTGCCGTCTTAATAAACCTAACAAGATCAACAGGAAGACATCGTCTATCACAAATATTTGAAACCCATTATGGAACTCAAATTTGCCTGAGCCTAGAACTTACTCATCAATCCCCTCTTTTTCGAGCTTTCTTCTTATTATTCACACATTCAGTCGCACTGAATCGCTGTTTATTTTTGCATGTTTCTTATGTTGAATAATATCATTTTTACAGAAAGACTGACTATATTATACATTCACTATCCCACCCAACTTGGAATATATACTAAAATCTTCATCTGGTACCACAAAGGGATATTTATTGCGGTCGACTTTCCGAGGATATTTTTGAATGCCCTGTCCTGTGTCTCTTTCACCGAAATAATAAAAATCAAGATTTATTCACACCAAGTGTTGATACGAAAAAGCATTAATTAAAATAAGTATAGTCTGGGTAGTGTAATTTTTCACAATTTTATTATGTAGATTTATGAAGTTCCGATCTCAAATTAGATATTTATAAATGAATCATTCATGACCCAACATAAATCCATCCATAGTTTGTCAAAATAAGATTAAACTACGAAAACATACATAAATATATCATTTATGAATTAAAAATAAATGTACTCGCACTGATACCAAATAATATAGGCATATTTTTCTGACGTTTCTTTCATCTTATCACAGGAAGCTTGGTGACGAGCTGTTCACTGTGAAGCATTGTCTAGTAAATGCATAACATACAAATAAACATTCAAAAAAATTGAACCCAAATTAGTTGTACTTATGGATAAACAACTCTTTTACGTCTGACTGCATAAATTTTGCATACGTGTATTTTTTTTTGCATGTATGCGTATGGAACAAGTTGTGGTTACGTCTGTGATAAAACGTCAGAGGATATTTTTGTGAAACAACATTGTCATGTCAGAGGTTTGGAAACATTTTACTGTCAGTGAAGACAGCAAAGCATTCGCAAAATGTGTGCATTGTCGATCGCGTATTTCAAGAGGAGGCAAGAGAATGACGACTACAGCCATGAAGAAACATTTAAAACAACATGCTGGTCTAATTGAAAGGCAGAGGCAAGTGAAGACCAACATTGAAAGCTCACTAATCGATATCAGTGAAGAACTGAATGCAAAGGATGTTGATGACCCTTGTGCAAGTTCTCCAATTGCTTCCGCATCGAACGATTGCGTTAGCCCTTCAGATTCCCCAAAGAGCGAAACTAGATTTTGTAGGCAACTATCATTTGGTAAGAAATTAAAATGCGATGCTAAACAGCAAACATTAAAAGAGGCTTTCTACTGCTACCAAAAATTTAAACCTGGGAACCACAGGGGTGAAATGATAACGAAACTTATTGCACAGTTGATATGTGTGGACAATCAGCCATTCAGTATTGTGGAGAGCAAAGGATTGCATCCTCTAGTTGCTTATCTTGAGCCTCCATATACTATTCCTTATAGAAAACATCTATTCACTTCAGTGATTCCTAGCTTGTATGAGGAAGCAAGGCGCGAGGTTAAGGTTCTTTTGAACTTGGTCAATAGTGTGACAATCACTACTGACTTAAGGACTTCCACAGCTAACGACAGTTATTTGAGCATAACTGCACACTTTGTGAGTGACATGCATGAACTTAACCATCTTTGCCTTGATGTTCCTTTCCCAGAAGTTTCGCACAATGCGGATAACATAAGGAATTTTTTGATCAAAACCCTAGAAGAATGGGGCATTGCTGAAAAAGTGTCTTTGGTAGTTGGTGACAACGAAAGAAACATAGTTGCGGCTGTCAATAACTCCCCTTATCAGGGTGTGCCTTGTTTGGCGCATACTTTCCAGCTGACAGTAAAGACGGGCTTTTAAATCAAAAGGATGTAAATAATCTTGCAAGTTCTGCTCGACGGATTGTATGCTATTTCAAACTCTTGTCAAGCAACACATGTACTTAAAATATGCCAGGAAAAATTGGGCATAAAAGTTCACAGAGTCATAAAAGACGAACCTGCAAGATGGAATTGCACTTATCTTATGTTCAATCAATTACTGGAGCAAAAGAATGCAGTGACACTAGCAGCAGCTGAAACTAAATTTTCATCTGAGCTTACGAAGTCCCAGTAGGATTTAATGAATGAAGTGGCACAGCTGATGAAAGTATTCCATGAGGCCACAAACACTGCGAGTTGTGAACCTGTCACAGCCTCGGAAATCATTCCTATAGTACACAGCACAGTTGAAGCTATTAGGAATGGAAACTAAATGCAAGCATCAGGATTAAAAAATGAACTCCTGTCTTCTCTGAAAGTTAAATACAGCGATCTGGAAACCAATGAGGTATATAATACTTCTACTCTTCTTGATCCCCAATTGAAGAGAAGCTCCTTCAAATCTACTGATAATTTCAGCCAAATCCAAACTATTGCAGAGAATGAAACAATTAACAACTAAAGAAAATGGTGAATGAGGTGGGTATTCAAAAACTAAGTAACTTCAATGCTAGAAAGAATAATATCATACTTCTTTCAATTTATTTCTTTATCAAATTTCTCTTCTACAAATTAATTTTACTCTTTCATATCCTAAAAAATGCATAGTCTGTAGTTGGGTATTGTTCATAGGAGGTAATAGCACTCAATCTGCTTTAATAAAGGTAATGGATGACATCCGTCTTTCTATCTTTTTTATAAATAGGTACTATTTTAGAGTGCTTCAGAGCAGAGGGGAAAACACCTTGTGATAATGATTCATTAATTAAATACAGCAGAGGTTTCTTTACAAGTTCATAAACAATGAGAATTACAAAACCTGGCAAGTCATGAGGACCAGTACAATGTTTTTTACCAAGTTTTGAAATGATCTTGTACAATTCATGGTCAGTGCATGGTTGAACAAAAAACGACACTGTAGAGGATGTAGCAGTTACTGGGAAAGTATCTGTGTGTGTTAGTGGAGAGGGTTCAATTGTAAACAGTTGATTAAAGATGTTACTTAATTCATCATAACTTCCTATCGACTTATTTACTAATTTTGTTACATCTGGTAGAATGTGCTTAGAAGATTTCTTGGCATAAGTGTTCATAATTTCCCGGGAGGTTTTGGATTTATTACTGGAAGAAGCAATTTTATTGTCATTATATGTTTTTTTTGCCTGTGTTAGACTCTTTTTGTAATATTTTTTAAATATTTTGTGTTCCTCAATGGCTTCAACAGAGTTGGAGAATCTGCTAGCTATTCCAAGGGCTTTGAGATAGGAAGACATATGTCTAATTTCCTTAGTAATCCAAGGTTTTCTTTCATGTTTACGTTTATCCTTAGTAATAACTAGGGGGAATGCAATATTAAACCAGTGCAAAAGATGATCATGGAAGATTTGAAATCTTTCATCAATAGCAATCGGTTGATAAACAGTATGCCAATCAATGGAAGCAATCTTATTTTTAAAATAACACACATTGTAGTCAAAAAAATCTAGTTTGTAAACAAAACTAATATTAGGAGAGGAGTGGAATTGAAATTTTGACAATAGGGGCAAATGATCAGATATAGCACAATCAAGGACAGCAGTGTCAAAATACATTACATCAACATTGGATATAACATTATCAATCAAAGATCTGGTATTACTTGTAATACGAGTAGGTTCAGAACAGACCCCAAGATGGAGGTTATAAGAGTTTAGTAAACACATAAAAGCTTTTTTGTCTGCACTGTCTTCTAGTAGGTCACAGTTAAAATCACCTGTAATTACTAAAAAGGGATCATTTTTGTTTTTGTGCAATTTGTCCATCAGGTGATCAAATTTATCCAAAAAACACCAAAATTACCAAGTGGTGACCTATAAAATGATAATACATGCAAGTCGAGACCAACACTTATATACAGCAGACACTGCATTCAAAAGTTTGTTCTTCAATCAATACTTGATAAGAAACAGTCACGGAACTGAGGTCAATAGATTCACTCACATAAATCAAAACTCCACCATTTTTAAAAGATGTGAGACAGAAAGCGTCCACTATACAATACCCTAGAAGGCAAGTTAAGTTTAATTTTGATGGCTTTAGCCAATGCTCATTTACGGAAATCACGTCCGGTCGATGAGCGTTCGTGAGAGCTTCAAGTTTGATTAGTTTATTTCGAATGCCTTGAATATTGAGATGAAGCACAGTTAGTTGACGTCATAATACCTTACCGTCACTGTAAGTAGCTTTGTTAGAACTACTGACGTCTGCAGTCTTTTTAGGCATGATAAATCTGTTCACAATGACGTCCTTAGGCCATAAAGAGGAATCTTTCAGCTTCGTGAATTCATTATTGTCGGCACAGATTTTGAAAGAGCCAAAGGAACTTTTGCTATTTTCAATTTTATCATACGATATGCAGTTTACATTGAAATTATCCTTAATGTGTTTGGTCACCTCCTCCTTGCTAGTCGTCTTGTCTAGGCGGCCTATGTACACAAACACAGATCTTTTCATCCCTCGAAGACCAAGCGCTGCGTCATTGCCGCTTCCAATGATGAAGTTGGGATGCTTATTCTTCTTGGAATCCTTTGTCTTCCTGGATTTGACGATGAAACCATCATCATCCGCAGGATCATGCACAGGATGCTGGTCCACATGAGTCAGTTCACTCTGTTCTATTCCTTTATGAGATGTTCGTGGTTTCACAGCTTCCTTGGGCGGACAGATAGTTGTCATATTTTCGTTGCTCACGTCACTGTTCACTTTGGTGTTAGATTTCGGGTTTTGGCTACGACTTTTTTCAGTAGTGGTAATTGTTTGCGGCACTTCAGAAAATGAAACTTTTTTTTCGCACTGACACCCATATTTGATTTGATTTAGCTCAGATTTCAAATTCTCAATGTCCGTAGCCATATTGGCAATGTTAATCCCGCTGGACCTACACAAGAAACACTTCCAATATAGATTTCGGCAGTTGGACAAGGCTTTCAGTGAGATATCATTTAAGTTCGTACATTTGTAGTGATATGCACATTAACAAATATCACATGTGATAGATTTATCTCGCATTTCAAGACGTATTTTGCAGGAGCCACATGCAAGCGCGGCCATTTAGAAGCGACCGGAAGTATCTCCCTATTAGCTGGGGGGTGTGGGTTGGGTGGAATAAGAGGGTTAGTTGATGGCTGTAGGCAGTCTGAGAAATACTTTTGGGAGAGGTCAGCCCTATCTGGTCCATGAGCACCAGAATTTCATTGGGGAGGAGGAAATGGAGTGGGAAAGGTTCAACACATTCTTCATGATTACATCGAATGAGAGATATCGAGAGACGGCACCGCTCAGAAAAGGAGCGACAAGTGTTTACATTGGGAAAAGCCTTGTGAAAGAGCCAAGCACGTTTCTTGTTTCCTCGAATGAGTATTGTGTCTGGCTTAACCCATTGAATGCGGATGACAGCCCTGGGCTGTCATCCGCTCCTAGCCACTGGCGCGGATGGCAGCCCTGGGCTGTCATGGCCTTGGGCCTCACACGAATGGGCGTAACGGGACTACGCGCATCCCTTTCGGCTTGCTTTATTTTCTCCGCTCAGTAGTTGGGTTCTAGCCGTCGTGCCGTGTGCTTCGTTTCCGCTTTCGTCGAAAATATTTTTTTCTGCACTTTTCGGAAATATAGTGTTTTTTTTGCAGATTTTTTCAAGTGATATTCGCCTTGGATCGTTGTAGCGGTGCCTTATTGGGCTCTTAGGCTGCATTGACGTTGGAATTTATTTTTGGAATGCAATTATAAAGTGTGTATGATCGCTAAAGTTTTGCCACTATACTTTTGGAGGTTATCACTGTGGTTAGCTGTTGCTTCCTGAAGTGCTGAAGACAGTATTTTTCTCAACGGATTCGTGTTTTTACTCAAGAGGTAAGCGCTATTTTACTCTTTTCAAATGTTTTCCAACAACTAAACAAAGATTTAAACATTTTCATTTTGTTTTACACTATTTTTTTCGGAGTTATCAAAATTAGTTCTGGTAATAGTTTTAAATTATTTGACCCCGAAAAGTCATTTTATTAAAAAATTATGATTTCAAAGCTACATAATATTATCTTATTTTATATATTACGCATCTTTATTAGTTTTTTTGCTTTCACTTTATCTGTACACTCTTACTTGCATTGGGAACTGACTTTTAATTTTATTACTTTTTTTTCTTCAGTGTATTTCCCTTCTCGTTGAAGATGAAGAGACGGATCTTGCAGGGGGCAAGCCAAAGAGGAAAAAACCTTGTGACAAACCCAGATGACGATGAAACACCCGGTCCTTCTGGTATTTCTGGTGAGCAGTAACATCTAGATATTCCTCCAAAATAAAAATGAGTAAACTCTCTCGCATAATACATAATAGTAAAAATTTTATATTTACATTTTTTACAGCATCACAGAAAAAGCAACCGAGGAAAACGCTCCGGGAGGAAGAAATACGTGCTCTAGCAATGGAATCCTCAGAAGACAGTTTTTCCAGTGGGTCTTCATTCCTTTTTGGTTCTGACACGGAGGAAAGTGACTCGGAAAGTGGCGATGAACCCTGCACTGTGGAGGCGGCAGTGGGTACCGTTACATCTGAGGCGGCTTGGGCCACTAATCCCCCAGTGAATAGAAATACCCTTGCCTTTGTAGGTTCCCCTGGTCTCAAGAAAATTCCTTGTGGCTCGACCGCAAAAGACTACTTTTCCCTTGTGTTTACCGACGAGTTTTATGACCTTATTCTAAGGGAAACAGAGAGGAATGCGGAGTGTATCTTTTTGGAAAACCCATCACCACGTGCAAGGATTACTGACTGGAAGTCACTAACTAGAGAAGAGTTTGAGGTTTGGCTGGGTCTTCTCTTCCATATAGGGACAGTTCGTACCAATAGAATCTCTGACTATTGGAAAAAATCAATCTTTTTTAGCTTCAAATTATTTCGCCAATCAATGCCTAGGGATCGATTTCTTGGGATATTGCAAGCCCTTCATTTCGCAAAGAACCCCAATGAAAATGAACCTGCTCCAAATGATCGGCTTTATAAAGTCAGGCCACTTTTGAACTGTTTCGAAAAATCAATGGCCGCTTGTGTTTCCCCCGGAAGGGAGTTATGTATAGACGAATCTATGCTGCTTTGGCGAGGGCGATTGAATTTCCGGCAGTATATGCAGGGGAAGAAACATAAACATGGGATAAAATTTTACATGCTCTGTGAACCATCAGGGTTAGTGCATCGCATGATTGTATATGCAGGCTCTGGGGACAGCGATGTGGGTGGACGCGGACATGGAGACAAAGTGGTCCATAAACTTTTACATGATTTTAAAAATAAGGGGCATAGTGTATTTTTGAATAACTATTATAATAATGTTCCCCTAGCTAGAGATCTGTTGGGATGCAGTACTTACTGTACGGGCGAAGAGGAAAGAAAATCCAAAAGAGGTTTTTGGGCACAAGCTGCCAAAAGACCAGATTGTTGCTCGTTGGAGTGAGGAGGGGATTTGTGTCTTCCGCTGGAGAGATAAGAGAGATGTAGCCCTTATTTCCTCCGAGTTCGGATGCAACCTCGTACCCACTGAAAGGTCGGGCAGAGGTAAACCAGAGGCTGTAGTAAGATACAACAAGTTCATGGGTGGTGTGGATCACTGCGACCAGTTGCTGTCGTACTACACTTGCCAGCACAAGTCCCTCAAATGGTATAAAAAGCTGGCAATTCATATGTTTCAAATTATGCTGGTAAACAGTTATATTTTGTACAGTAAATATAGTGGCAACAAGAAAAATTTGTATAATTTTAGAATGGAACTCATTGAGTCCTTACTCTCCACCAAAATAAGTGCCTTGGCCCCATTGCCCCAACCAAAAAAGGGTCTCTCCCACTTTCCGGCGTTAGCAGGTGCTGGGGAGAAGGGAAAAAAACCGCAAAAAAGATGTAGTGTGCTATTCCAAGGGAGTGCGGAAAGCTGTTATTTACATCTGCCCTGATTGTGAGGGTGAGCCTGGACTTTGCTTGCGCCCTTGTTTTCAAGAATTTCACGAAAACTTGTAAAAATTTTCATGCTTTCTTATTGCACAAAAATTATTTCGATGTTCTTTTTTACAGTGTACAATGTGTTTTTCATTGGAATATTTTTTGTATTGCAATTTTTTTTCAAGATGTGAAATACCAGATTTTCAGAGAATGTTTACAACGGCCATTTTTGCAAAAATAAATTACTTTCTCCAACAGAATTTCTTAAATTTTAAAACTACATGTACCAACCCATTATTTATATCCATCACGTCAAAAAAGTATAACGAAGACTATATCTGATTATTAATTCCTTGTGAATAATCATAAGACATTTAGATTGCATGATTATTACAGGAATTACTCCTAAAAATAATTAGCAGCCCGGAACTGAAATATTTTTAAGTCCTGAATTGACGCCAGTGTGAAAACATAGCCGAGCCCCGCCCTTTCGCAGGGCCATGAACGCTCGCACGACAGCTGCCGAACAAAGGTCCTGCCGAAAGTAAGAAAGCGAAGGAGAAGGCTCTAAGGTTTGGAGCCGCTAAGAGATTACTACTGAGGGAAGGGAAACAATTGCATTTCTCAAGTTCGGAAGTAAATGTGAGATCGCGAATTTCGTCAGGCCACGACCTCGCAACATAATTCGATTTATACACCGGGAAAATCAAATATGTATCGCGGGAGGCCGTTTTTGGAGCCAATTCTTTTTCATTCAATGAGTATTCCCTGCTTATTATATCGTCATTAGTTTTGATAAAACATTGATATCTTTATGCAATTATATTACGCTGGTAATTAATGTCTGAATTCCTACCAGTCTAATCAGTGTTATATTACTTAGAAGTACTGCAACAAATTCGGCGTTGGTTGAATTTTGTCGATGTATGTACCAATACTCGAAATCACGGCTAGTCGCACTAATGATCAAATTCGTAAAATAGTTTCGTTTACGATGCATTAGCTTATGTTGTATGTAAAGCGTTCTTACGGAGAATCCCTCAAATCATAGATGTAAGTGGATCAAAAACAACTAAAGTATTATGATTCAAAGCTCTTGGAATTAAAGTACTCAATACCTTTTGCCTTCAAGGACTCATTTCAGATAAATAAAATTAAATATGACAGGAATTTCCCAAAAATTTCAGCAAGTGAATGAATTGCAAGTTTTGAAATGCGGGTTGCATACTACACAAATCCATATCCAATCCACGCGGATGACATCCATAAATGTCAAAAAAAAATCTTTTTTATTTTTTCGGAAAAAAGGAAATGGTGAATACTAAATTATGATATTATGCCTAAATAATGCAAAAATAATTGCTTTGTGCAAAAAGAATATTTCCGATTCCGGCGAAGTAACTACCTCATGCTGCCGCATTGAAAGGGTTAACCAGGGGGGGATTTTATTGTCTAGGGTTTCACAAAAGGAACAATGTCTTTGATGACACTCACCAGAATCTAGTAGAGCAAAATCCACATCATCATCCGGAGACAAAGAGTTAAGTACACCCCAGGGGATAAGGTCAAGGAAACCTTTGTACCAAACAGGGAAGGGTTTAGTAGGTGGGGGAGGAACCCACAGTGTTTCCATGAGCCGCGAAAGGAGAAGAGGGCATCAAGGGACTGATGGCCGGAGTCAAAAATATTTTGCCTGGGGGTGATCTCCTTGGGGGGAACAGTCAAGAGGAGAAAGGCCAGCATTGCCAGGTCACGGGTGGCTTGAAGATTGTATTGAGACATGTGGAGGCCATTGATAAAATGCACACATTAATAGCGGTCATGAGCATTGATTGGATGGCCAAGCGTAGGGGAATCCCAGTGGATGGACAAATTCAAGTCACTGACCAGAATCACCAGTCCAAAATTCACAGCCAATTCTAAGCAGTTTTCAAGGACAGAAACATCACTGGAAGGGGGGCAATAAAAACAGCCAACTAATATTTTATTTAACCTGTTGTTTGACAAAGCAATCTCACACCACACAATTTCAGTCAGTTTCTAGGTCCTTTCTGCATTTCGAGAGGAGCACTGATTTAATGACAAGAAGCACACCACCTCCTCTGCAGGGTCGATCTCAGTGGAAAACACTATGAGAGCTGGAGAAAGAAAGCTCACTGTCACAAAGGTTATGGGAGCTACAAATGGATAATTTGTTCTTAAAGCTTCTAACATTTTGATAGTAAATATTTATTGAGTTATTGGAGGGGCCAAAGTTGAGGCAGACATCACCGGAAAGTAGCATGAGGAGAAGGGTGATGATCCCACATCGGGGGTATGGCGTACACGTGGCCGAAAAGGGCCCGGGGGAAAGCCAGGACCTGGGCGATGGTGAGATCAGTAGACAAAGGCAGACAGGTGACAGACCACATGAGACGTAGGCAGAAAAACTATATCTTCTATTACTGTTGGTATTTTGATGGAGAGGATGCACCACTAGCAAAGGGTTTTCACAGAACAAAACAGCACACACACACAATAGGAGAAAAGCACCAAAAGAGGAGCACTTAGGACAGAAACACTGAAAATCACCAGAGCGAGTGAAGTTTGTGTCTTCCCATTGGCGGTCATGTTGAATCCATCAAGTCCTTTAGATTTCTTTAGTCAATATAAAAATAAAGCCTTTAGGAAATTTGTCTGGAATCGCTTTGTTTCCTATCCTGCCTTCATTTAGGATGTTTAAAGTAAAAATGTTCATCTCAAGAATGGATAGATAGGTATGTCTTGCTGAAATTTGGTAAATACGTTTACATCAATGCTCTTTAGGTGACGAAAAATCAGGGTAAATTTATGATTATAAAACTATTTTCACTAAGATCTCTGTTCATACATGGTGATGTTCTATTTTAGATGAAAACTAGTTTGCAAAAGAAAAAAATGACCCATTAATCACAGCAGATTTTTTAATAATCAATACTCCTGCATAAGCAGGTACTTGTTTGTAGAAGATGAACTGACAATAAACATCTTTACAAATTGTGCCAAGCATTCATTAAAACTAAGCTCTGCTGGTCAAATGCAAATTATTAGACCAAGAAATTCAACTTTGGGAATAAATCTTACCAAAATTCAATGTAAATCCACTTTGTTTCTTTCTTGGTTACAAGAACATGCATTTATTTGCATAGTCAGGGTGGCTACTGATATCCAATTTTTAAATTCCCTGACTTTTCCCTGATGATTGTACCAATTTCCCAGACCAATCACCAAAAAGTCACCTATACATGGAATATTTTATTTCTGCTGAATTCAATTTTTGTCAAATCTGTCAAAATGTTAAAAGCTGAAATCAATATGTACATTATAAGCTACAAGTCCCTCCTAATGATAAAATGTATTAAACCTTCATAAGTTAAACTCTCATCAAAATTATACACACTTTTCATATGTATTTTAACCCTCAATTAGTGCTGGGTTCTAAAATACTTATCTAATGTATAAAGTAAGTTACAGATATTATAAAAACCACCAAAAATAGCTTTTATTAGCTAAAGCTTGGTCACAGCTCAACTAAGCGAGTCGAGGTATACGAGCAATAAGGGCACATTTAGGTTCGCTGAGCGCCACCATATCATATGGCCAGATGCCCACTCACACTGAGGGGGGTCCATTCATACCCCCGAATGCTCAGGCAAGGAGAAGGACACTACTATCTCACCCCCACCCACTACCCCAATGGTGCTGAATGTCCAAACAGTCCACTGCCTCAACATATTTATTATCTTGTGAATACGCTTGTCGCCTCGCCGATTCTATCCATCATCTGAGCCCTCCTCCCAACCCATACCAGAGCTAGAGTTTAGTCAGGCAAAGAAATGTACATACTTTGTATTATGAAGCATCATTTAAATACATTGACCTTTTCTAGACTTGGCCTTATTCAAGTGTTGCATTTTGGTGAGTCCCCTGAATCATTGTGGCAAAGGCCCATTTCACATGGATGCGGATGATCCGCGCTATGCATGCGGACTAAGTATCAGTAATGGAAGCTTTCACATGAACGCGGACCGTACGCACACGGATCCACGTGGCCCCTCTGCGCTGCGGTCCATCCACACGCATACGGGCCACAGACAGGTTGGTACATACACATGAACGTGGAAGGCTTGTGTGGATGAAGCAGGTTGTAGTTTGTCCTTCCAGCTTGGAAACCTCAACAGAACTGGGATTGCGTCCTATGCATACATATGTCGTCCACGCCAATGTGATAGGACACGACACACGATGCCAGAGTCGATGTGAAACGGCCTTATATTGCTTCCGTGGCCGTGTATCGTATTTCCGTGGCCGTGTATGTTTCCTTAGGTAAAAAACATAATAACAATTTCTAATTCTTCAAGAAAGAGGTAGCGCATCGTGGTTGTTCCAGGAAGTTCAGGATTACTGAATAAGCATCATGGGAAGGTTAACGGCCAATTTATGGGCAGACTCTGGCACGGGTATAACTAAGACGTGTGAAAAATACAAACCAAAGTCAACTTGTTGAACCAGATCAAAATTGGATGGCGCGAGTGACTTTCGGAAGCAAATAACAATTTGATTAAAGTGGTTATAACCCCTTGATTGCATGAGGGAACCAAAAAATGTAAAAATATTTGGATAAACAAACAAAACATAAGCGTGCCATTGTGAGCGAAGACAGGAGGCAATTAGCAATGGCAGCATCATATAAAGGAATATCTTATTTGAGGTGGTTTGTGACCTGACTAAATTACTTCGAGAAGGAGCTAAGGGGGCCATTCAATAATTATGTCGAGAGTGAAAACTGCGGAGGGGAGGAGGACTCTTTACTGTCTCACAAAGGGGAGTATGGGAATCGAAGATGATCTTGCATAACATTTGGTTTACACATGAGATCATACTTGTATTACCAATTTAATATTCACCGTCTCGTATTCTGAGAACTGCGAGCATGTACTTACTACGAGCATATGTGCTCCAGCTACCCCTCAACCGGAGTTTCGGAATTTAAAAAGAAATGCGAGATAAAATTTTCCAAACAACATAGCCTCGTATTCCTCGTGGTCATTGTACTACATAGTGATCACTAATTTTAACAATACTCTGCAAATATTGCAATAAGGATATACAAAAAGGATACATTGTATGTCTGATTCATGTCTAAATAACAAACATTAAAATCTAGATGTTCCACGAAGTGATGGGACTTATTCCATGCACGTTAGCAACGGACATCACTAGTTAGTAGTTTTAGTATGTGAAATGAAGGGTCGGAAAGACTGGCCGATAAACCCAATGATAGCAAAAGAACGAGGATTTCCTATCTCATTTTCTCCCTGACTGTTACGAGAATTCCCTGACTTTTCCCTGACAATTCCAGACATTCAAAATTCCCAGACAATTCCAGGTTTTCCCTGACGATCGCCACCTTGATAGTTGCTTGTAAGCACAATAAATTATTAGGCTTCAATAGCCTCTCTCCAAACATGTAATTGGAACCATGAACCAAAGAAGAGCAAAATGGACAGTTGAAAAGGGTTTTATGCTCCCTTACTATGAAACCTCTGTTGTGAAACTTCCTCACTTATGAAACTTTTTTGCTTGTCCACTGAAAGTTTCATAAGTGAGGTTCTACAATATATTCAAAACAGGAAGAACTCACTCTTCTCTAGTTTGGTGCTCATTTCCCTCTCCAACACGCGGAACTCCTCCTCTAGCCTTGTATCAACCTCCTCCCTGACGCGCTCATACCACTGCCTCAAACAATCCAGGGGTGTCTCACCCTGTGAAGAAAAGAGAAAAGCCCCTGAAAATTGACCATCCGAAAAAGGGATTCTCAGAGCAGGCGGGGGAGTACAACACCAACCAACCTTGTCTGTTCGCACCGTGGGCAATGCGCCAGCAGCCAGCAGCATCCTAACAACAGAGAGGTGCCCACATGAGGCAGCATCATGGATGGGGGTGAGGCCTCCACAATGCGTTCCACCTCGGTCGTTGACCAGTGCCCCACTAGCCAGCAGCAGCGACACCACGTCCTCGTATCCATGGTTGCATGCTTCATGCAGAGGTGTCCAGCCACAGTGATCTCGCACGTTGATCGGATGGCCCTGAGAGGGAGAGAGAGGAGGGTGAGAAGTGAGACAACACAGGTGGAGAGCTCACACCATTTAAGTCTGTTGATTGCTGATCACATGGTCACTGAGAGCCTTTACAAGAAATAGGCGCACCAATTTCAGAGAAAAAATCATGGAGGATGGGCAATTAGATACAAGTTTTATTGACACAACAGAAATTGATGATGTAAAGAATGGCTCCTTGTCACATGTGCATGCACATAGAGTGGAAAAATGAAGTACAGATGGGTTTGAATTGATAATACAGAGTTGAAAGTACAATTTTCTTCCAGTCACTTATGTTGCATTTATTATCAAATTATGTACCCTGAAAAGCAGAGATTCTTCGATTCAGTACAGCTAATTTCTTCCAAGCTCCTCCTTTGGCAAAATAAAACACATACAGTAGAAACTCAATAATACGAGGCATGAGAATATGAAGTTACAATTTTACGAAGAAAAACTGTCGGTCCTGACAAAAAGCCTATGTTAAATACATGGTGCTATTCGAAAATACGAAGTTTTGAAAAGTAAACATTTTTGAAATTACGAACCTCGGAACCAGTCCCCTCAGAGAAATTGAGTCCGTCTTTACAAACCTAGGGGGAAATTTGTGTCAGAAAAGCTCTCTATTTGCCGACGTAGACACCCAACAAATCAGCGTTGCTGAATATAATCTATCATTTGTGTAAAATGCTTGAATTTTAGTGCATTCATCTCTCACAAGTGCCTGAGTCACATAGTTATTTATCAAACTTAAGTCATGATAATTTAGATCTCGAGTGATGGGGAAATGGTAGCTTGAGGCAATTTTTTCCTAATTTTATTTTTGTTTTAACTGGTAGCTTCATTTCCATAATGCAAACAACTCTCTTTGGTTACAACTCGTGTATGGCGCCACGTACCAACTCACTGCCTTGCGCTATTAGCAGCAATTTTAATTTATTGAGTGCTCGAATGGAAAAATTATCTGATTAAATGATGGGAAATAGGACTGGGATACCTGTCGCAGTCACTATCCCCAAAATCCATGACTTCACAACGAATAAATCTGTGTTTACAGCCGCCATTGTCCAAATTTCATGAGACCATAGAAAAAAGTTTCCAAGAATTTGAGAGGGTATACCCATCCCCACGATTGATATAATTTTGCATTTAAAACTAATTACTTCGAATTTTGACCAATGACAACAGATGACCAATTCAGGGGAGTGGCTCAACAATATTACATTTTAATGTATAAGACCTGTGATAAACAGCTTAGACACTTCAACCTGAAGAAGCCATCGTCCACGAAATATCGTCCCAACCAGAAAAACTGAAATCTTTATAATAAAATCACCACGGAAGCCTTCTCTTTAACTTAATTCCAAGATGTTGGGGTAACTCCATGAAATTTTACTGGAACAAACATTCATCCATGAATAACTACAGTGAATTCGTTGAGTGACCATGTCTTGATACATTACATTTTATCTATCATCACTGCTATCCATTATTTCCATGAGATAAATGACCAATTGAATCAGATTTCATTGTGATGGCATGAGTAACTTTGAGTCTTAAGCATTTTAATTCGTGGATATGACACAACATGGGCATGAATTGGATCCTGATGTGCTCTATTCAAAATCACCCGACATTTAGAAGGACCTAAGCAAGGAAATACTACTCTGAAAGAAACTTCTTGTCGTAATCAGGATTTTATCACAGAGGAATTAGGTTTCAGCCTCAGCTGTGGCAGACCGTGATGCCAACCTCTGCCTATGGTCCATTGAAGAGAGCACTCCTAGCTCAGCCCTCTGAGAAGGAGTCCCTTGGCCATCCTTCGCTATGACCTGGAAGTACTTAATCGTGCGGAATGAGAATGAGCCACAAACGTGACTCAGGATGTGGAGGCCCTCAGTCGGTACCTTGCTAGTGTCCAAACAAAATACAAGTGGCCTAGGATCTCCCTTTGGTTGAGATTTCATAGGGAGTTGAAGATAAAAATTATTCAAGAGGTGGAACTGAAAAAGTTTAGTAACAGTGCTATTGCTGAAAAGTTTGGAGTGTCACTTTCAACTCTGTCAACAATTGTCGCCAACCATGATAAATCCAGGAAAAAGGTGCGTTAGGAGTTTCCCTGAAAAGGAAAAATATGCACAGCGCAAAATTTACTGAAATTGAGGATGAACTCTACACATTTTTCTGCAAGCATCGTGAGCAAAATCTACCCATCAGAGGCCATATTTTGCTAGCAAAGGCAGATAACATAGCCTTGAAAGAGAAAATTGAGGACTTTAAATGTTCAGGTGGCTGGTCAAGTCTAGGTTCAATATTGTTTCCCTTAAGGTATGTGGAGAAGAAAACTCAGTGGATACCCAGATATTGGATCAATGGCATGTAAATGATGACACTATATTAAGTGAATATAGGCCCGAAGATTGGTACAATTTTGATGAAACTCTGCTTTTCTTTCACGTGCCAGTGGACGCAACCCTGGGCTTAAATTCTGTGGTCTTTCAAACTTTCCAATTAAAATGGGTTTAATTTTATCCATAATTTGCTCAATCTCCCTCTGTGGCACAGAGGGAGATTGAGCAAATTACAAGTGACTGTAGGGCTCTATGTCAATCAAACAGGCACCGATAAAATTAAACCCATTTTAATTGGAAAGTTTGAAAGGCCACAGTTTTTCAAAAATATAAAAATGGAAGGACTTCAAACTTTTTACAATTTCAATAAAAACAGCTGGATGATCTGTGTAATTTTCCGAAAAACAATCATACAGCTGCAAAGAAAAATGGCAGGCGATAATAGGAAGGTTGTTCTAATTATGGACAATACTAACATGCACAAACATCTTGAAGGCCTGAATCTAACCAATGTAAGTATTGTTTATTTGCCCCCTAAACTGAGCAGTCCCAGCCATTGGACAAAGGAATAATTCAGAACTTTAAAATCCTGTACCATAGGAAGCTGGTGCGGTACCACTTACAATGGATTGGTATGTATAAGCATTTCATTTTTAGTTCTTGAGTAATCCCTTAAGAAATCTTTTTCTCGATGGTGATTATTCTTTCATATGTATTCATCACCTGTGGAAATGAGGACAGCAATGAAGGACATCCCGAACTGGACGATCCTTCATGGCATCCACCCTGTGCAGGAGTTCCGGAGAGAGATATCAAGTAAAACAAACAAATGTAAATTGCTGGAAATCGGCAGGATTCCCTCTCCCACCGCATAATGATTCTGTTCTCGAGGTTGGTATTTCACAATTACCTGAAAATATATTACCATGGACTAAGATCTGAAGGCCTATGATGAGGAAACCCCAGAACCTGCGTCGGAGGAACCACTGGCTGGGACCAGCCATTATAGCAGTGATAAAGGTGATAGTGACGATGTGATTCCACCACAAAAAAAAGAAGTGCTCATTGCCCTTCAAACTTAAGAGTAACTTCCAGTTTGTATATCACTTGGATTCTCGATTCAGTTTCCAATTGTCCCAACTACAAGCCATGGTGGAAGCGGCCATCGAAAAGAGAAAAGTTCAAAAACAAATTATGGATTTTTTGGTTTGAGAGACCTGTTTACATATAAGATTTTTTCAAGAATAAACAACTTTAAAAAATCTTTGGTTCAATTTATTCCTAAATTCTTTTTCAGGGTAATCTTTGAACTCTTTTAGTGCCCTTTGGTAATGAAGAGAAGGAACCATCAACTCTTAACCAGGAACTTTCCTCCGACCTTCAATTGCCCCGCCCTGTATTCCCTCTTGGAAGATCTCTTCTCCCAAAGCCTCTATTTACTTTCTCTTCTGTGCTCTCCCTTTCACTCACACTTCCTGGACACCAAACATACGTGTCCCCACCCCCCTAGGACAGCCCATCTTTCTGCTCCTCTGGCGAGGGCATTTGAAAGCGTCATCAAAAAACATGGTCCCCCAACTCAGCTGCCGGCAAGACCCTTGGCCCCTCACCCACCCCTCTTTCTCCAACCATTTCCTGACCCAACTCCTGCCTTGTCAACCCCAACATAAGGTCTAAGCCTCTCTGTCCCCACTTTGATTCTTCTTCTCTTAAAGGCACTATTCCCCCAGAAATGCATGGCTTGGTAATCTGTGCTACGGAAGCAAGTTTCCAGCCAGAGACCTGGAGCTGGAGAAGTTTCTTTCGTTTTCGTAGGAATTAAAAAAAAGAGAAACTTCATTATCCACTTTGATTTTATTTGATACAATCCAAGTTTTGTCATATCGTGACATATTCAGCTTCAGTATTCATCTACATCGACGTAATACCGTGCAGGCCACCACTAGGGTGTGTGGCACGGGGTCCCCTTGTGATGATTTTACAAAGTTACGTTTCAAAAGGTTCATCTTATTTGGTTTCCAAGTTTTATGCTCCACACCGAAGTCAAGTATAGAGTAAATCACAGAGAGGAAAGAAAATAACTAAATAATGGAATGAGAATGCTGGATCTGGAATATCTCCGTGATGCTCATTTGGAATGAAGTTTCTCTTTCAGACTATTGCGGGTAAAAAGTTCCGAAAATGGTGGAGTGATTCAGTAATCACTTTTTAAACATGAGGCATTTATGCCTCATGCCTCTATGTTTTAGCTTACCGCAGTACTCACTCTGAAGTTCTCTAATCCAAAGGGAGTTCTCTACCTTCAACCCAGCTCAATAGCTTGTACAAAGTATCCATTGTTTGCATGCGAGTTCTCAATGTCTCGGCCACAGGAGTGGTGAAGCTTAATGATTTATAATGAAATGTTGAGGATATCCGTATGATATATATGTTCCAAATACGTACTAAAGAATTTTTTGTCACCGTGGGGACCAGGACTAATGTTCGTAATTTCGTAATTGGGTCATTCCATGTCAATTCATCCAGGAAAATTAATATGTGACACCCATCATCTCAGATTTTGATGAAACTTGGTATGTTTCATCCTTTCATGTAGACATGAAACCATGTGAAGTTTTTTTTTGTCTATCTCTACTAGTTTTTTTTCACGACCATTTGAAGCTTAGGTGAAAATTGCAGTTTTTCTATGACCAAGGTATCAAAGGGCACTTGTACCTCCAGAGGAAAAAAAATTGTCTCAGTCTTATTTCTCATCCTATTCTTATGAAAATTTGGAGTTTTATCATAAAAACTATGAGGGTTTCAGAAATAAATTGAGTGATATCCTCAGAGATATCAAAAATTCTCTATACCCTTATGTTTCATAAGATTTGAGAAAGTTTAACGCAGAAAACAAGGTTCCATATAACATTAATTATTGAACAAAGGCAATATGTTAATCAAGCTATTTTTTTCTAATAATCCTAAGGATATAACCCACCACTTCTGAAAATATAATTCATGGCAATTTGCATGTTTTCTGAGATAAAAGATGTTAAAAGACTAATAAAAAAGTGTGTTTCACAATTGTGATCATCAGTGTTGGGCCTTACCACAGACATAATTAGACAAATGTTATACCTCCATTTTCAATGTTTTAACAAATGTTCATGAGAAGAAGTTAGTATTAAGTATAAAAATAAGAATTTTTCAATGTGCAGATTTTGTTTGGCTCCTAAGAAGGAAAAAAATTAATTTCTACAGTATTGTGATTGTTGTACTTACCACCATTGGTACACCATAAAACACACAACCTAAAAAAGTATGAAACTCAAATCTCCTGTTTTGATCCATTTAGCTGCCATTAAAAAAAATTAGGAAATCTCTAAGAACAGTATCACCAGAATTTTCACGCAAGATTAATAATATTCCAGTCATTACGAAAGTAATCCCTGGACTGAAAATTTGCAATGCATGTAGAGAGAAAGTTGACAAATATGGACACAGTAAAAAAGAAAACTATCACACTGAAGAGCTTGACACAATAGTAAACAGGGACTACAGTGTACTAGATTTGGAAAAACAATCATCCAAAGAAAAATCTTTAGAGGAAATCAATTCATCCTTAAACGAAATTGGGGTGTCTCCTTTCAAACTCCATGCGGTTGCATCCCATAGTAAATCTGCATATGCTAAAAGGAAAATTGACTCAGCAACTTCTGTTTTGAACAAAAAGGTTTGTTAAGTCTTAGAAAAAGATTTAATTCTAGAGAATATTTCAAAAATACCAAAATAAATACTAGAAAAGGCAAATGACACGGATAAGTTTGTCAGGTTAGTCAAAGAAAAATTAGGGACACTAGTCACTCGGCATGAAACAATACAACTACTAACACTTGCTCCAACTTCGTGGAGTAGGTTAAAAGTAGCAGAAGAATTTGGTGTTAGTGAATATGCCGTTCGACAAGCAAGGGAACTTCTAAGAATGAAAGGTATCATTGCCATACCTAATCCAAGGAGGGGAAAAAAGACAGAACAAACCACAGTTGACTTGGTTCAATCTTTCTATCAGAGTGATGAGTATTCCCACGTTATGCCTGGGAAGAAAGATAATATTAATGTCTCTAAAAATATTCACATGCAAAAGAGGTTACTACTGTGTAACCTAAATGAGCTGCATGCAGCCTTTAAATTTGAATACCTATCCATAAAATTTGGGTTTTCAAAATTCTGTTTGTTACGACCTAAATGGTGTGTGTTGGCAAGTTCCCCAGGAACTCATGCTGTATGTGTCTGTGCTATCCATCAGAATGTATCTCTTCTTCTGCATGCATGTTGCATAGAGAAGACATATAGTGACTTATTTGATTACTTGGTATGTTCCAAGGATAACAGGGACTGCATGTTAAGACACTGTTCAGAATGTTCATCAAACAAAAGCCTTAGGAAACACCTACAAAGTAAATTTGAGGAATGGGACCCTAAAGATGAAGTAACATATAGTGCATGGGTGACTACCGATCGAACACAACAGGTTAAATTAACTGTGGCATTATGAGAATATATAAATACTCTGGTTGATAATCTGGAAAAACCCCACATTCTTTTATCAACAAATCTCAGTCAAAATATCAGAAAGAACTAAAAGTAACCTCCAGCCAAATGAAGCGATTGTTTTACTGGATTTCAGAAAAAATTACACTTTCGTGATACAGGATGAGGTTCAGGGCTATCACTGGACTCAAGACAGTTGTTCCCTTCATCTGGTGGTAATTTACACTTGTGGACAGCCAATAGAAGACCTTGTTGTGTCAAGTTAGTGTGTTTTTTCAGATGACCTAGAACACGATGTGGCTTTTATGTTTGAAACACAAAATATAGTTAGTCAGTTTTTAAAGGACAAATTCCTTCAAATTAAAAAATTGCAGTATTTCAGTGATGGTTGTGATGGGCAATACAAGAACCGCAAAAACTTCCTAAACCTATGCCACCATCACCTGGACTTTGATTTAGCAGCTTCTTGGCCATTTCTTGCAACCAGTCATGGGAAATCTCTCTGGAATGGAATATGTAGGTGGAACAATGAAGTGAATTATCACCAGAGAAAGTCTCCAATTCCAACATATTTTTCATTGTTTCACTCCAATTTCAACTAATGTAATTGCGGCGAATAAAATTAGTATTGATGCCTCTTTCAGTACAATTCATAATTTCTCAGGAACTAATATGTGAACATAGTATGGCACAAATTTGCACTAATTCTTATGTGGCCTGTTATACGGTAATCGCTGGTTTTTTGGATTGGTCATGTCGAAGCATGTTGATGAATGTGACCTAAAAATAAAATTCATGTATCCTTATGAACCTGCAACATCATATTACTGGCCTAAAGAGAAAGAAGATATCTGTTTTGTTACTATAAATAATATAATTTGTACTGTGGAAGCTCCTATCACAAAGGCTCAGGAAGAGTGTATTACTTCTCAGAAAAAGACATAAAACGTTTGAACCATCGGTTGTCAGATTTAAAAAGAACACTTGAAATTAACATAATTGGGAAAAAATTACAGAACTAGTGACGACTGAAAAAAGAACCTTCTCAGTGCTAGAAATATGTTGAAGACTTTACATGTTGTGCTGTGCTAAACCAAGCAAACCAATGCACAGACAATTTAAGGTGATTATATTGTATGTAGTGATTTTTTATTTTTACATTCTTCAACGAAAATATAGCAGTGATGTGTGTATCGATACAAATTGGAGCAATTTAACTTGGAATCACATAACTTCCACATTTTGAGGTGTTTTGCAAAGCTACAAGTCAAATGTTCTTCTGCAATGATGGTAAGTACAACAATCACGCTTAAAATATTGTAGAAATTAATTTTTTTCCTTCTTAGGAGCCAAACAAAACCTGCACATTAAAAAAATTCTTATTTTTATACTTAATATTAACTTCTTCTCATGAATATTTGTTAAAACATTGAAAACAGAGGTATAACATTTGCCTAATTATATCTGTGGGAAGGCCCAACACTGATGATCACAATTGTGAAACCAGGGGCGGTCTGGCATCATCGGCTGGAAACGAATTTGGGGCCCCTTATTTTATTGGTGAATGGCAAGGCCGTAGCTAGAAAAATGTTAGGGTGGGTACATTTTGGGAGGCTGTTGTTGCAAGAATGGAAGGGCTATTATCCACGCTATTTGGACACCAGACGAACTCGCAAACAAAATATATTTGTTTAGTTGCCAGATAAACCAGATACATAATATACAGATATGTATTTATAAATATTTAATATGGGTCTGTAAGAGGCAGCTCGACAAACTGGTTTCCAAATATCGGCACGTCTACTGTTCCCTTGATAAATGAATTGAACTATTTATAATGACACAATATGGATACTATTCAACAAATAAGTATCAAAAATCAATCGAGCGGGTGTAAGTTGCACTGTGTTGAGAGAGTGGAGACAGTTCAAATAGCAAAACGATCTCGCAAGTTGTGGCACATGTGCCACACCCTCTCTCTTTCTGCCGCTGCTTGAGTTTTCCGAATTAGTGTGAACCAAGTATCTGTGTCCACGATCGTGTGAAACATCCAAGAAAATTATTATTATTTTATTATGCGCCCGCACCACAATACTGAAACATCAGAATATTCTTTTGTAGTGCAGGCCCAATAGCCTACTTGTAATTGCGGGCCTGGCATAAAGTAGGAATTTTAATCAAAACTTGGATGCTATGTTTATTATGAAAACCTAATTCTTCATGTATATCAGGTAGAAAGGGAACTAATAAATAGTTCTACAGTTAGGTATAATAATTTAATTGATTATATGAACTGTACTTACAGTACATTTTGTCATAGATTGCAGTAAAAAAACAGACATTAGTATAAATAATGCAAGAAGAAAATAAATTTCAAAAGCACTTGATTCTGATTCCCAGAATTTGTTTTTTTAACACACTCGTTGTTCTGAAAAATCAGCAATTCACCAAACCAATACATTGTTATATAAATAATAATGATTTTTATTCTGTAAAACCTAAATGATTACCAAAAATAAATTAAAGACAGTATTTAGTTGGAAAAAATATTTTTTGAATTACCATCCTGGAAAATATCTTGTGCACTAATTAACAATTAAATCAATAACTTTTTCCTCAGTTGCTCACTAGTATTAGCTAATTTATCAATGAAATGTCCTTTTCTAAATTGAAAAACAAATCTCGTTCCACATTCATTAGAAATAAATTGGAGAGAGTATCTTGAGTCGGTGTTGATCTAAGTCTGTCCTTGCCGATTTTTTAATTATAGAATACTCTTTCATGTAACCTTACTACAAGGAAGGGTAACAATAAGCTTATATGCTGTGTACAAGTTAATAAAAAGCTCAGATTGAGACAGTTCATAGATAATGGGGAAAGCATAGGCCAAACATTTGTAGCATTTTCTATTTTGGGTGCAATGAATGAACTCCTTTTCTTCCTCTTCTTAAAAGTTAACTTCATCATCTTCACTGTCTTTTTTAATGTTTCTCAGATTAGGCATGTCTTCTCCTTCATCACATTCAACTTTTTCTGTCTTGGTAAACCTTTGTACTGATCTGCAAACTCTATTTCAGTTCTATAAGTGAAGAATTTCTTTCTACTTTACACTAATTTGGAATGGCGCACATAATGTTGGGAGGAAAAGTATCTACCTTTGCTATTACGGGAAATTATTTAGGATAAAGCCAAAAGCGATCTTTTAACATGTATCGATTTCGTATGAATCTGTCTTCAATACTTGTTCTGGTGCGATCAATAATGCAAAAGTAGATCAAGTTACACTTTTGAGTTGCAGCAATTTCAGGTGCTTCTTCTTTGGCTTTTTCTCCAGACATTTTTTTCTTTCTAGAAGTCCTTTGTGTTTTAAAATCCAATTCCACTTCCACGTCAATTGAGTCATCTAGATCACTTCTCTCTCTTCCAGCATACTTTTCTGTTCTTTCATAAAGGAATTCAAAGTGCTCATCACATCTTTTAGAATTGAGTTGCTGCAATAAACAATCCACCATATTCCAGGCAGTAAGCATAGTCTACATTCTTACTCTGAAGGTACTTAGACTCAGCAGAGGTAACAAAAACTATTTCCAAAAAAACAAAAGATATAAAATGTTTTCAAATGCTGTCCATTGGCTTACTAAATTTCTGGCCGTGCATTTTGATTGGCAGTCAAAATTTCCAGTGGATATATCCCACAACACACATTAGATTGGATGATTTCCCTGAGTAACCATTTAATTTCAAATATTCTTCATCTACCACCGATGAAAGTTCTCTATGCTTACTCCACCACCTTGTAGCACCAATCTTTTGGATTCTGCAGTTTATCATGAGCATGATGTTTCCTTCTAGTTTCTGTCTCCCACACTGACATTCTCCTGAAGGACAAGCATAGGATACAGCTGATTCTTCGAATACACCAAATAAGTTAAATGCTTGCACCAAATTTAAAGTTGAATCGGCTACCACCAAATGTAATACATGCCCAATACAGTGGGTGTAAATAAAATCAGGATCTTCTCTTTTAAAGTGGGCTTGTAGGCCGTTGTAACAACCTCCCATGTTATTAGCTCCATCAAACAAGCTAGTAATAATGCTCGACGTTGAAACCCCACTCTTGGCAAGGAGAATGCGAGCAGTGAATAGAATGATGAAAACACCAGTTTTTCTAACTCATCAAGGAGTTTTTACTATAGCTGACCCTATTTAGCCCGCAATTTATTTCAAAAAAGCTAATCAGCAAATTTTCAACTTTCCTCTGCTATTTTGAAGAAAAAAGGTGTTTCCGAATAAATTTGCTCCACAGATATCGAAAATAACCTTTAAATTTCTGTATCACGTCTGATTTTTTGTAATCCACGAAAACGTTAAAAAATCCATTTTTTAATGTCAGTCTTACTAATATACAGTGTGTCCCACTGATCGTGTGTCATTTTTGACCTGTAATTTTAGACACTTTCTTTCAACCTATATAAATAAAATTTGGCACCTAGATAGAAAAAGGTTGTAAGTTTTGTTGAGTCTAAGCAAAATTTTATAAAGAAGACCTTTTGACCCCAGAAATAAGGTCCAACCAAAAATACAAATTTTGCCTTATGGGCTTTCAATGTTAAATTATTATTATTTTATTATTAATTAAATTATTATTAATTAAAACAGGCATCAGTAGGATCACCCCGAAGGAGCTCATACCACACCCTCGCAGCCCCTCAAATGTCAATGGTGAATACGTTCACGCTTCAACACGCCCGGAGATATGCATCAAGTAAACACCGCTCAATGTGTATCGATCCTTAATTTAAATGATTACTGATGGCAACTGAACAGAAATGATGTCCAAATACCACAAGTAGATATAATAATATTTATGCAAATGCATTGGAACGGACGCATAGCACATTTGTGAATAAGGTTCACCTCCGATTGTTTCATAAATTGAGAGCATTTTTACTCCACGTAAGAAATAGAAAATAATGCTAGACAGTGAAATGTTTTGGAGAAATTAATGGAATGGGAGAAAAAACAACAAGGGCCGTAAAATAATGGGTACATGTACATCTACATCTACGTAATACCCTGCGAGCCACCACGAGGGTGTGTGGCAGGGGGTGAAGATCACCAAACATGCACTACTGCCATGTAAGTAGGATATATAATGTAGACATGCTAGAAAATAGGGTCATAGTTTATTAGTTACTACAGTAGATTATTAGTTATTGCAAGTAATTGCAGTAGTTATTACAATAGAATATTAGTTACTACAGTATAGTACAGGTTAAAATCTACATAATAAGGAAGGGATTATTGGTAGTTATTACATGCATCATGCACTACAGACTATTCTAACTATGTTTCACCTACCTATCCCTTTTGCTACGTTGCCTATTGTTCTCTCTTATGATACGCGGGAAAAATGACATTTTAAATCTATCGGTACCACAATCTATCTCTCTAATTTTGTTAATATGGTCAAACCTAGCATAATACACAGGGGTTCTTAATATATATCTAACGTCATCTGTGAACAAATCGGTTTCGAATTTACTTAAAAGGTTTAACCTAAATTTTAACCTGCGTTCTGATAGTAATTCCCATCCTAGTTCTTCTATTAAACTTGTAACACTTATGCAATTATCATAACGGCCTTTAACAAACCTAGCGGATCTCATTTGCACACGCTCTAATATCATACCTTCCTCGTACGGATCCCATATACTAGCGGCATATTCTAAATGAGGCCTGACAAGTGTAAAATAGCTTCTTTCTCGGACTCTCTCATCGCATTTGCCTAGAACCCTTTTTACGAATCCTAATCTACGGTTTGCTACACTAGTTATTTCCCTGATGTGTTTCCCCCATGACATGTCTTCACTGATGGTGACGCCTAAGTATTTAATAGATTCTATGTTACATATTTTGTTTTCTTTGATGCAATAATTATTCCGGGGAAAGCCATTCTTTTTCCAAAAATTCATAATCGCGCATTTCTTCAAATTTAATTCTAGCTGCCATCTATCACACCAATCATCAATCGCATCTAAATCCTTAGTTAAACACTGTCTGTCCTCTTCATTTCTAATTTCTTTATACACTACTGCATCATCGGCAAAAAGACGGAGCTTGCTATTTTTTACTACACTATTCAAGTCGTTTACGTACAGAAGAAATAAAATTGGGCCTATCACGCTTCCCTGGGGAACACCCGATGTAACTTTTACTTTGCCTGAGCTGACACCATCTAATACCACCCTTTGAACGCGTTCATGTAAGAAATCTCCTATTCAGCCTACTATATTACTGTCTATTCCGTATGATGCTAACTTCGCGAGTAACTTACAGTGGGGAACCTTGTCAAAAGCTTTTCTAAAGTCAAGAAACGCTGCATCTACCTGTACGTTACCTTCTCCGGAAACTAAAATATCGTGAACAAAAAGACCTAATTGAGTTTCGCAAGACCGTCCTTTTCTGAACCCATGCTGGTTTGTTATTAATAAATCCTGGCTGTCGAGGTGTCCCATTATTGATGTAACTATTATATGCTCTATAATTTTACATGAGTGTGACGTTAATGATATTGGTCTATAATTACATGGCTGTTCCCTATCTCCGCTTTTATAAATTGGGGTCACGTTTCCTATCTTCCAGTCTTTGGGAACCGCGTGTTCTTCGAGGGATTTGTTAAATATTACTTTAAGATACGGAGCCATTTCGAGAGCTAATTCTTTATAAACACGAGCTGGAATTTCATCAGGACCTGAGGACTTGTTCGGGCTAATGTTACTTAGTAAGGATAGGATTCCGCTACAAGATATATCGATTGGGGGCATTGGTTGTTGAAATCGGTCTGGTATGGTTTCGCGGAAACTATGCATAGGTTGATTAAAAACACTCTGAAAAAAGTAATTCAAACAATTTGCCTTATCTAAACTGGAAGTTACTATTTCGCCTCTATCGTTTTTCAAGGAATTAACCGTTGACTTTTTAGTTCCCTGTACTTCCCTAACATACGACCAAAATGCTTTCGGATTTCCCTCTAGTTGTTCTCCAAGTACTTTTCTCTTGAATTCGCTAAACGCTTTTCTAAGGGCTGTTTTTGCGGCTGCTTTACAAATTTTATAATGCTCGATGGTATTTTTTAGGTCGCTATTAGCTACATTTTTCTTCATTTTTCTTAGTTTCGCATGGCTAACTCGTTGGCGTTTTAAACATTTTCTAACCTCCGCGTTGTACCACCTTGGTTCCCTATTCTCGCTCTTATACTTATGAGGTATATATCTGTTGACAAGTGACCTTGTAATTTGGAGGAACTCTTTCCATGTATTGTCTGTATTGCTATTTTTGCTAATGTTCTCAAATTTTTCAAAAGATGTCTATAAGTCAAGCCTAAATCCGTTAAAATCTGCTTTACTAAAAAGGTAAATCTTTCTTTTTAATTTAAAATTTTTTTCAGTGTTGAGGGAAAATTTTACGTATACTACCTTGTGGTCACTTATTCCATCGACATTTTCAACTTTAATTACTTTTTCAGGGATGTTTGTGGCAAGTAAATCGAGAACATTTTCCCCTCTATTAGGCAAATTTACTATTTGATGTAGAGCGTGTGATGCGAACAGGTTAAGCAATGACTCGCAGATTTCTTTGTCCCTACCTCCCGACTTATGACTGCATGTTTTCCAATCTATCGATGGTGTATTGAAATCTCCACCTACAATTATCTGTCGTTCGTTACTATGGGAATTAATGGACCTGATCTGTTTCTCGAGTTCTAATACTGAGTGTACATCGGAATGGGGTGGTCTATAGTAGGCACAAACATATATTACTTTCGAATTAGCACATTGAATGGAACACCATACACTTTCTATTATATTATGGGGAATCACTTCTATTTTGCTGACTATTGTGTTCTTAACTGCGATAAATACTCCCCCTCCCAGTCGACTCTCTCTATCTCTCCTGTATACCCTAAAATTTACTGGAAAAACTTCACTATCAGCAATATCGCTTGTTAATCAACTTTCGGTTCCTATAATTATGTCAGAATTAGTACTCTCTATAAGGTGATGAAATTCAGGTATCTTGCTTCTTAAACTACGACAATTAACTACTACTACTGAAAATTCCTCTATTTTAATATGTCTGCCTATTGTATTTGTGGGGTTCGTGTTTTCTAAATTATTGGGAAAGTTACAGTTTGGAAATTCATGGGTGTTGTTTTGATTTGTACGTTTTTCCTTTTTCTGTGCTTTCTTCCGTCCCGATAAACCTATACTGTGTTGTCTGGTCAACTTGTTATTCTTTGCTATCCTGGTGAGTGGCATGTTATTTAATGGCCCACTATTTGACCTACTCTCTTCCCTAAATATTTCTAATTTATTGTTATCTATTAAGATTTTCCTAGGCACTAAGCTTTGTGTACTCTTTATTATCTGACTAAATTTACTAGGTTTTAATATCGCTTAAGGTATACTTATACTTGTTAATGAATCGTGTCCGTGCCTTAACCCAATTTGAAACTGTGCACCGCTGCGCCACTGAATCTGCTTGTCGGTGTGACTGCCACCACGCTGTCACAGTCAAATTCAGATTGTGAAGCTCACAAATTTTACTCAGAATTAGGATGCATACTCAATCTTTGTTTTGAACCTCGAATTTCATGGAGTCAGTCGTCATGGATCAACTATCACCGTAGATATCAACGGCGTGGATGCCTCGCCGGAGCACCACCGCACGCCTCAAAAAAATATGCCACGACGCCACCATTGATGAATACTACAGTGTCTTATTGTCCAATGCGCAATGGGTAGACGAGGAGTATTGAGATGACGGATGTTCCCACGCTTCGACCAGAATTGGTCCAAATAGACCCTCCATAGGTGGTCCCTGATTTGATGACATACTCCGGCAGACTGCACGGCGTCTACCCAGAAAGGGAGCCAGGAGGACACCTAATCCCAATTATTTGGGCAATGGGCTCTTCCGGTTCTCAAACATGTGTGGTAAGTTTTCGCAAAAGCAAGATTGACGGAAACTTGTCTCACGTTGTTGGGGTAACCTAACAGATACAAGTACTTCCGGGAGATGGAGGCCCAATTGAGGACCTTTTGACCTCAATCCGTCTCATTGGTGTCGGCCTCGAAGGGGCTGTTGGCTCGCTAACCTTCCCTTCCCATTCCTTTCCTTCCCACTGCTTCCTTGCCTTGGATATAAGTGAGTAGCTTGAGTCCAAGGTGGAAGTTGTAATCCTGCAGCGAGAGCCAAAACACCTGTCCAATGCTCAGTTAACGATAGTAAAAGGACACGTGCTGCTGACGTTACAATGAGCCTAACCAAGTTCAGGTCTTCAATTTACATATTAATACCAACGCTAGGTCCATTACACCATGTACAGTTATCAAACAACATATATTTTATGGCTTTCACGGTTGAATAAAAATATAGAATAAGGATTTTTTTTCGCCTTGGAATGATAATTTTAAAAATTCCCGGATTTACCAGAAATTCCTGAATAATTCACGGAAAATTCCCGGATCAGAAATTTCCCGAGTAATTCCCAGTTTTCAAGGTTTTCGAGTCCGTGGACACCCTGTTTAAACTATACTGGGGCCCTGCAGCGAAATTTTTACGAGGAGCATAGCAATCCAAATATGATAAACTTTACTTTTCAACTACTCACGCTACATATAGTCTGGTTGAAGGGCAATTAGCTGTCGAGTGAGTTAGCAGTCGTGAGATGCAATGTTAGACTAACTTCTGTCCTTGCTAATATGTATTGTTGACACCCCCTCTCGGTGACCCCCCTGAGCCGCCTCCAGCCAGGGGCCCTCGGCGATCGCCGACCTGCCGACCTAGCCAGACCGCCCCGGTGTGAAATGCACTTTTTTTTAGTATTTTAACATCTTTTATCTCAGAAAGCATGCAAAATGCCATGAGTTTTAGAGTTTAAAGAATGAATTTTCAGAGGTGGTGGGTTATATCCTTAGGATTATTAGAAAAAAATAGCTTCATTAACATATTGCCTTTGGTCAATAATTAATGTTATATGGAACCTTGTTTTCTGCGATAAACTTTCTCAAATCTTATGAAACAAGTGTATAGAGAATTTTTGAAATCTCTGAGGATATCACTCAATTTATTTCTGAAACCCTCATAGTTTTTATGATAAAACGCCAAATTTTCATAAGAATAGGATGAGAATTAGACTGAGACAATTTTTTTTCCTCTGGAGGTACAAATGTCCTCGGATACTTTGGTCATAGAAAAACTGCAGTTTCACCTAAGCTTCAAATGGTTGTGAAATAAAACTAGTAGAGATAGACAAGAAAAACTTCACATGGTTTCATGTCTACATGAAAGGATGAAACATACCAAGTTTCATCAAAATCTGAGATGGTGGGTGTCATGGCCTGGATGAACTGACATGGAATGACCCAATATCCTCGCAATGCTAAATAAGGTCACCCCACAGTCTCACTCCCTCCTCTAACTATGCCTCTACTCGCCACCCTCACTAGGGTATCTCACAACACACCCTCCAAGGATCACAGAATAACTGGGAATGAGAAATCACACTATTATTTAGTATAATGTAAGAAGTACCCTTTCGATCAGCCTCTGCACAAGGTTGATGTTACCACTGATGCATGCACGATGCAGAGCAGTCTCTCCCTTTTCGTTGCGTTGCACAGACAAGCCCTTGCATGTAGTCTTGCGGCGTCGGCTACGTCGATCTCTCTGCTCATTCACCCCATGGACATCCACCCCACGCACCTCCTCCTCGTCACTATCCGACTCTGAAATGAGGGGGAAAAGGGAAAAAGCATGTAGGCACTTAGCTCAGAAGAACAAAAGATTAACATTTGCCAGCCACTGCAGAGGCATACGTCAGGACTGTTTTGGGACACCCAAAATTAAAAGAAGAGAGAATAGGGATAAGGAATAATTAGGGACCAAAAGTGAATAGCATGTATAATTTATTCTCTTGAAACACATAATATCAATTATGTAATTACAGACTTAGGAAATACAACAAAATGATCATTACACTTCATACTTTTACCGTACTTCACTGAAGCACAGTCTTGATAACAACTCTGTATCTGTCTATTTGCACGATTGCAAACAGAAAACTTTGCACTGTTTTCAGATGTATGGAAGAAATTTATTGATAACTGTATTGCATGCTATAAGCCTGGACCATTCATTAATATTGACAAACAGCTGTTTCCAAGCAAAGCTAGGAGCCACTTTACACAATACGTGGCATCAAAGCCTGATAAATATGTGCAAGAATACTGGCTTGCAGTAAATAAGGATAGTAAATATTTGATAAACAGATTTCCCTACCCTAGCAAGGACGACTCTCATCAAGCTGGCTATGATGTTGCAGATCATGCTGTGATGAAACTTATGCAGCCTTACTTGAGCAAGGACCGAAATGTCACAACTGACGATTATTTCACATCACTTGTGCTAGCCAAAGAGCTGGAAAAAAAGGTACAAGCCTAGTGGGAACTGTATATAAGGTAAGGAGAGAAATGCCTGCTGAAATAAAAGCTTTCCAGGAAGAGTTGTACTCAACTATATTGTACAAAAATGGTGACGTAATGCTTACCGATTATCAGGGCAAACTGAGAAAGTGTGTTGTTGTCCTCAGCTCTCTTCACCCTGACGTTGACATTGGTGACAACCCTAAGAAAATGCCAGAAACTGTAAAGTGTTATAATGAGACCAAGTATGGAGTGAATAACATTGATCAGATGGGGCGGAAATATTCGGTTAGATCAGGAACCAGGTGATGACCAGTTCATTCTTTCTTGAATACTCTTGACTTGGCCGGTATTAATGCCTGGATATTGTATAAGTAAATAGCTCTATAGAAGATATCCCGAAAGGATTTTTTGAAAAAGTTTGCAGAGGAGCTTGCAAGTTCTTACATTGCATCAAGAAAAGTTTGTCAACCTTCTGATGAAAGAGATGGAGTTCGAGAGCCAGAACTTACTAGGAACTGTCAAGTAAAGATAAAATGCAATAAAAACAGAACTATAGGCTTTTGCAAGCTGTATAAAAAATCAGCATGTTGCTCTTGTACGGCTAAAACAGAGGGAAAGTGCCAGAAATGTTAAGCAGTATATATGAAGTTTTTTGTAACCTTTTATGAAAAAGACCTTTGATTTCCTTGTGTGTTCCTTCACAAACTTGTAGTTTACATATAAATAATAAATGGTTTGACGTACACAATAAATGATTGAAAAAATGTTCAAGTGTTCAAAAAAAGTGTCTTCTGCTGACGCCCACTCGCTCCCACGCTTAGGGGAAGAGGTGAGGCGGGAAACGGGGAAGGAGAGCGGGAGCGAGTGACCGCGCCGAGCGGAGCATAAGCGACGCGTGGCCGGTGGGTGGCGTAATGGGGCGGGGAAGGCATTCCGCCATACTTACATTTAAATAATTATTTTGTAAATTAAAAAAAACGGCAAAAAAACAAAATAAAACATCTCTCACAGGTGCCTGAGTCACACACTTATTTATCAAGTTTTAGTCATGGATAATTTAGGTCTCGAGTGATGGGGAAAATGGTAGCGTGAGGGATTTTTCCCATATTTTATTTATGTTTTTACTGTTAGCTGTTATTTTATTTTTGTTTAAACTCTTAGCTGCATTTCCATAATGTAAACAATTCTCTTTTGGTTAAAACTCATGTGTGGTGCCATGTAACAACTCACTACCATGCGTAACTAGCATCAATTTCAAGCTATTGAGCGCCTAATCAGATAAATGATGCCATTAAATGAGGGGAAATAGGACTGGAATACCTGTCGCAGTCACTATCCCCAAAATCCATGGCTTATCTATGAATAAACCCATATTTACTCCCAACTTTGTCAATATTTCATGAGTTAATAGAAAAAAAAGTTTATAATAATTTGCGAGGGTATAGCCATTCCCGCAATTGATATAATTTTGCATCTAAAATGAATTATTTCAAATTTTGTAATAATTGACCCAATTGGGGGAGTGGCTCAACAATATAACATAATAATGTATAAGACCTATGATAAACAGCTTAGACACTTCAACCTGAAGAAGCCGTCGTCCACGAAATATCGCCCCATGAAATAAAGTTCATCGCATGAGTAAACCAGAAAAACTGAAATCTTTATAATAAAATCACCATGGAAGCCTTCTCTTTAACTTAATTCCAAGATGTTGTTGGGGCAACTCTATGAAATTTTACTGGAACAAACTTTCCACCATGAATTACTACAGTGAATTCGTTGAGTAACCGGGCCTTGATACATTACATTTGATCTATCATCACCACTGCCCCTGATTTCCACGAGATAAATGACCATTGAAGCCATGAGTGACTTTGAGTCCTAGGCATTACAATACACGGATACGACGAAGCATGGGCATTAATTGGATCCTGATGCACTCTATTTCAAAATCACCCAACGTTTAGAAGGATCAAATTATCGTGATACTACTCTGCAAGAAACTTGTCGCTATCAGGATTTTACCACAGATTTAGGTTTCAGCCTGAGGATTTAGGTTTCAACCTCAGCTGCAGCAGATTTTTTCTGTGATACGTACCTCTTCCTAAGTTTCCCATGAGTTAATTTCACAAAGTTATGCCTCAAATGGTTAATCTAACTTCATTTTCATGTTTTATGGTCCTCAGCGCAGTCAAGTAGAGAAATCGTTAGTCACAGAGGGGAAAGAAAATAACTACATAAGGAATGGAGAAGGCTGGATCTGGAATATCTACTCGATGCCCATTTAGGATGAAGTTTCTCTTTCACACTACGGTGAATACAAAATTCAGAAAATCATGGAATGATTTGGATATTACTTTCTAAATATGAGGTATTTCACTAGCTTCTATGCTTAAGCTTTCTGAAGTTGGCATATAGGAACGCCATTGGATAAAATGGCGTTAAGCATAACACCCAGAAAGCGAAGAGATTATGCATAGAAGGATAAACAAATAATCGCTTCTTTTATTTACCGGATTAATGTTTTGCGAATCATCAAAGTGAAAAGGAACTTGGTCAAGAGTGAATGGTTCTCACTTGAACTTCAATGAGCGGTGAAACCATTTGGCTTGGAATGAAATAATATTTCTTCCCAAGTTCATATATCCAGCAGGCAACGAGGAAGAAACCACAAATAATGACATGTGAAGGATTTTTTTAAATGGACTGAGTCCTTTGCTCATTTTACCGTTACCATAAACCGTTATTTGGATGACATAATCAGCTGCTGGACAGGGAGTGTCAGACAATTAGAAAGTTTCCCGAATCTTTTGAATGCCCAACACTACAAAATAAAATTCACTATGGAAATGGAATCCGGAAAACAGTTGAACTTTTCAGACCTTACTATATCCATTACAGACAATAAACACGGTGTTGGTATACACAGGAAACCATGCTACACTGAGGTCACTATTCCAGCTGATTCTTGCCACCCGACTGCCCAGAAACTGCCTGCTCTCCACTCGATGCTACACAGATTGGTAAATTTACCCTTAAAAGTATCTAATTTTAACGGTGAGCTTGACACCATTAAATCCATAGCAGTTTCCAATGGCTACAGCATAAACACTGTAGCCAAACTTTTAAAGAATTAATTAAAAGTAAAAGCTATTTCCCAGCTATGCCCCCTTACCCCGACACAGAAAAAACCGAAGAAGTGGTGACGATTATTGTTTGTGGGTGATCTTTCTAACAAGATCGTTTGGAAATTTCCCAAACATAAATTTAATATATCATTATACAACCCTACTACACTTAGAACAATCCTGTGCCGCAATAAGATAAAATAGAATCCCTCCTTCAATCCGGCATTTACAAAGTGAAATGTGACTCATGCAATATGTTTTTCATAGGCCAGATGGGTAGAAGTTTTACTACCAGGATAAAAGACCATGAAAGATGTTTGAAAAGTTGTGATGAAACATCACTTCTAGCTAAGCACCTAATAAATACTTCCCATTCCTGTAAATTTCATGCAGAAATTCTCCATTACAAAAATAAAGGCACAAGGCACATTTAGAAACAATTAGAAATTATTCAATCAAATGTAAATGCCCTGTTAAATGAAAAAAATTTTTTGTGAACCACTCTCCTCTCCTCAAGATACCCTCCTCGAAAGCAAACGGTCGAAATTCCCCTTCACCCTTTCTCCAATCGACTCCACCCTCCACGGTATTTTCCCATCCACCCACCCCTTCCCTCTACCCTTCGTCTTGTGTTGACCACCTTCTGCCAGTAATCCCTTCCTCGAACCCCTACCCACTCTATGGTTACTCCGTTCCCAGTTAACCCTTCCTTTCCCCCTCCTCTCCTTGGTGCAGACTACCTCCCACCTTTCCCTTTATAATGACCATGCTTACTTTTCTTCTCCCTCGACCCCTTCTTATTTCCCCCCCCCTTTTTTGCCTTCCCGTTTCCCCGGTCTTCCCTACTTCTTTATTCCCAGAGTATTCACTGGTTTCCCCCTTCTTCCCTTGGTTTTTCCATTTAAACGCTACTTCCCCAGCCTTATTTCCGTTCCTAACCTCCCCCTTTTTCCACAAACTGGTAAAAAAAATATATAAATGTGATGTGCTCTCTAACAGATTGTCTTGTACCTGATGATGGCTCTGTAAGTTGAAACGCATAGTACGTAATGAATACCCTGAGGAATAGTGCAATTGTTGTTTCTGTTTTTATGACAAACTTCCACGACATCTCACCTGCATCTGTTGATATTATCATTTGCAATGCCAAGATACAAGCCAGCTGTCGTAATTTGTTTAAACAATTACAGATTCTTCCTCTGACTTTTACTTCTGTGTTCTGTGCAGTGATGCTAATCCAAGAATATAAAGCTAAGTTGAAATTGGTATGGCGGTTTCCATGGCGTTTCAGCATTTGGAGATCAGCTTTCGGGTTTCCTTCCCCGTGTTGTCTTTCTGTGACAACAGTTTCTCCAGCCATCCTGCTGGCGTCTTCAGGTCGAAGTGGTCATGCATCTCATGGTCCGTTCTTATATACAGTAGAGCCTCCATCTATCGTTTTTTAAGGATATGGGAAAAAAAACGATGGATGCGGGAAAACAAACAATGCGGGAAAAGATTTCCTGGGAGCCAAAACGAGATGAAAATGCGAGAATTTTATGGTAACTTTTCACAGTAGAGGGGAATCTTAGAGGAATTTCTCTTAAAAGCGGGAGATATTTTAATTTAATGAAAATACTTAGTGCATCTCTAATTTTTCGTTTGACTACTAACTGTTTAAAATATTTTATTAGTATTACATATCCCAATGGTGCCTCGGATGATAAAAGTAAATAAACAAGGTCCATTATCATGTTATTGGATGATCCTCAAGCCCGCGCACCGACTTATCCATGCATACAAATTTATTCGTTTCAAATATCCTTGAGGGTGAGAAGCGCGCCTAAAATTTGTTGGGGAGGATGTAATCTTTTGTTGTGCTTTCAATTGTGCTCCGCTGATGGAGGAGTGCCACCCGTTAAAGATGGAGCAAGCTCGACGCTACCAAGTGTACTCTTGTTTATCTGGAGCAATCGCGTAAGCCACGAGGCATAGAGCAAAAGAGATGTGACAGGTTATCGCCATCTGGTTCAGAGAGGCAAAAGTTAGCAGGCAATCTGGTTGAAATGAGGAATTCCGATATCGGCGGTTGGAGTTCGACTTGGCATTACTAAATGAACACCAATTTCAAAATAATAAATCATTTTGATGGGCCACGGTGCCTAAAAAACAAAAAAACCATTTTTGGCAATGCAAGCCCACGTCAGACAACGGACGAGAAGGACCCTTGCCCACGCTCGCAGGACTTCTACTACGACAAACTAATGGTGTTTAACATTTGCGTTACCTTCGGCCGTCTTAAAACACCCATTTTGAACAGTTTCGGCTTTAGGCTCAGCAATAAATACTTCAGGAAAATGAATAGACATAAATACCTACTTTAACTGGCTAAACAAGGAAAAAATAAAAAAAGGAAAGAGCACAGAGCACGTAGGGTTTGGCCGCATTTACTAGAGGCCCGCGAAGTGACCATGACGAAGGTCAGGGAGTGACTGAATTGCCGAGGTTACAAGCCACGCCCGCTGCCCTCTGGTTGGTTCTGCAAGAGTCACATGATGTGAAACCCCACCTCCCTCCCTTCCCTCAGCCGTTCCCCCGTTTAAGCCCACTTGGCCCACGTCATTTGAAGTAATGCAGTGGTTACATACAAGAATTGGGTGAGACAGATAATTGGGGGACCCTGTTTTCCGCCGGGAGGAACAGGGCAGGTGGAAGACCTTTGACCCTTCCGACCCTTTCCGTGGAAAGGGCCCCACCCACTGAGGGGCGCATTAGTGAAACGTAGGTTAATTTTGCTTAAGTTTTTAATCGGCATAAATCTACAGAACAAGTATAATGTGAAGTTTGTCCGTTATTTTCTGTTACATTTGATACCAAACACCAAGGAAATCCGTTGATATTTACCCACATGGGTTATATCAGATCTCGATATGGTGCCGAGAGCGAGCGTATGACAACTACTGGTAAGAGAGCATTGAGAGGATAATAGGAAGAAAGGTTAGAAGCTCATCGCGAAGGAATGCGGCCGCTTTCGAGCAAGGTAGGGACTCATTTGGGTAGGAAAGGAGGAATGCCAACTGTCCTCTAGGAAGGAGTTTGGGCCATTAAGATGAGAAGGGACTTGGACGGCAAGGGGAGCCTGCGCGGAGCGTCGCCAAACTCCCTCCCCCTCCTCCTTTCCCACTGCGGAATGCCGCAAAAATCCCAAAATCTTACTTTGGTGTAAATTTTTGGTTTCGTCTTTTTCAAACAATGAATGCGGGAATTGCGATGTGGGGACCGTGATTTGGAAACGATCGAAGCGGGAAAACGATACTTCGGGGAACAATGGATGTGGGAATTATTAACGTTATCAGCATGGAACTACATTCGGGACCAAAGATGGCGAACGATAAAAGCGGGAAAACGACCAATGCGAGAACGATAGATCGAGGTTCTACTGTACCTGTTGGATCGATCGGAGCAACCTGGTTTCCCACGGTTTTTGGTGTGAGAACTCGCTTCCATGCATTTGATAGGTTGTAGCCATCTTCCCGGTTGCAATTATTCGGGTTTTTTGTAATTTCAATTGCTTCCTGAATGATTCTGGTAAAAATAGCATCTTTCACTGCTGGTGATTATTGGCTCATAAAAACTTATGCTATGGCCAGGCTCCGACCATACATGTTTGGCAACAGAGGAGAGTCGGAACTGCTTCTTTTCCATGGCCCATTCATGTTCCCTTACTCTGCATCTGATGGATCGTCCTGTCTGCACAACATAAGACTTCCCACAGGTACATTGAAGTGTATACACTCCCTCGAAGAGTGTGGAGGGAGATTGTCCTTAGGTTTAGTCAGGTAGTCGGCCGTCTTCCTGCAGCAAGTAAATCTCGATCTTATGTTTACCTTGGAGAGAATCCTAGCGATTCTCTCTGTGGTACCAGTAACATACGGAAGAGTGACATAGGCCAATGGCTTTTCCTCCATAGATTCCTGCGTTGTGGTGTCCTCCTAATCCCGAAAGGTCCTTCTCAAGGCCATGTCTATCGGGTAGCCATTTTTGTGTAGCGCCTTCACCAAGTGATTTTTTCTTTCTTGAGAGAGTCTTCATCAGAGATGGTGATCACCCGATGAATTAATGTTCTCACCAATCCAGCCTTCTGTATGGGGTGGGGTTGTGAGGAAGTATTCAGGTAGCGGTCCGTATGAGCTTTCTTCCTGTTCACCGAGTGCCCCTGGCTGCCGTCTTGTTTCTTTTTAACTAAAACATCCAGGAATGGAAGTTTCCCATTCACCTCAGTCTCCATGGTGCTGTGCATTCAGGTGTAACAGGAACTCGTCCAAGTGTTGTTTGCCTTGCAGCCAGATGACAAACGTGTCGTCTACGTATCTCAGACACAGTGAGGGATTCTTGGGACAGCTTGCGGGTGTTTTGCCGTGGAAACCTCCATACTAATTTTACCTGCCTCTACGGGGAGGATATTATTAGGAAGAAGAAGAGATTACAAAAGCTCCGGAGAAAGAAGAGCAGACTTCTCACATTGTTAGCTTTTCTCCAGTGCTGCAGGGACACAATACCAACTTGTGTCACCGTCTAACATCACATTTAAACTAGGAAGGCAAAGAAAATTCTTCACTGAACCAGCCTATCACTCTTGCAGGAAAGAGTGCAACACACCCAATACCAACTCGATAGCTGCTCCCCAGAACTTCGCAACCTTCATCAAGAGCTAAGTAATATCCTGGAACCTATGGAGTGGGAAACTGTTGACAAGATTGTTAAAGTCTTTCTATGAATCACTTAAAAATCTTTCATTAAATCATTCAATGTACATTCCATTTACAGTCTCTCTTTAGATTGTTTTTTTTAATTGTTTATTTGTCTCCATGACCATAGAGCAAAAAAGTAAATAACATTGTGATTTTTCCCAAACACATTCTAACACTTCCCCTTGGGAAACATCACCTGCACATCATTAACCTTACAAATGAAACTAACAACCAATCAGAAATATACATAAAATAACATTTCAATCTATAATACTTAAATCAAAGACACTAACACAAATTTTGGTTAAATTCCCTCACAATTAACTAAATCTATTAAATTTAACATGTCACAAAATTTCTTACACTTTGCTCTATTTACAGACTAAGTTTTTTTCTCCTCCCTTGCCCCTCCCTCGGCTGCTGTCTCCTCGTTTTCGGAAGCGCATATTTTTTATTTCTCTTCTGGAAGAGTTTCCCTTGAATGCTGATTGAGGCGGAAGGTTAGTTTTATTTTCATGTAATATCTCAGAAGCAATAAATAATTTTGCCGCCATAATTTTCATTTGGTGATAAACAGTAGATAAATGATGAAAAATAAATTTATGGAAGATAAATAAAATTAACAATTTCATATAATTTATAATTGTAAGAGCACTACTGTAACTTACCGAAAATTATAGAAATTCTTGGAATTATATAGAAAATGGCAGAGACAACCTGGTCCCTCAGGACTTCAGTCACGCAAGAGAAAACTTGAAAGTGAACGATCTTCGGAGGATCCCTCAGAAGAATTTATGTCAACTGATGAGGGCGATTCCAGCTACAGTGAAACTGATTTAGGAGAAGGCCATACTGCAGATGAGGAGGAGGAACCTGAGGAAGTCGTCCCCATCGTGACCAAAACGTCTGCTTCCTCTCGGAGGGATAAATAATCAAAGCAAAATGATATTGAAGAAGAATGGATTTTAGCCTCAGTTCAAACATGTGAACTTACTTGTTTAATAAGGTTTACCTTTAAACCTTAGATTTAAAACCACCTTTCCACTTCTTCTTCAGCAGTAGCACAATGATTTGATGTTTTGGCAGTGCTCATAATATGGCTATAAAATGATCACATTCCATGCCACAAAGTCTTACCATCTGATGTGGGAGCCTATGATAAGAAAGAGTATGGAAAGATTTTAACATGTCTACATAAACTATGAAAATAAGAAGCAATCAAATGATAAATTGCTTAAACAAGCCCACTTACCAGTTCTCTCCTTTCCTCAGGACATGTTCCAGTTAATCTTACGAAATAGTCTGCCATCCTGGCTATTAGCTAGATCATTTCATTAGCATACTTTCTTTAATGTACCATTGTGCAATTATTAGCAGTCTACAAATGTTTTCCTCTAATAATGGATATAAAATCCATATAAAAATGGGGTATGCAAAAATATTATGTGCTTTCATGCACATAGGTGAGGTGAGGATTGAATTATAAAGGCTTAGGCTAAAAAATATTAAGGCTCATTGAAAGTATGAATAGATGCATATTATCTTTACTTCTGTTTCTCCCTCCTCGTTAGTTTTGGCAACAAATACTTGCAAGCAATGCTTCTTCAGGTGCTTCTTCATTGCACTCGTAGTATGCAATTTTCTGCCGCTTGATATTGATGCCTTATAAAACTTGCAAATGGCTATACTGGAGTTTGTGGCTGATATGGCGAAATGCTTTCACACTTCACTAGACAAACTTAGGCTGCAGTTCTGAATCTGAGGGTGCTGTTTTTGGAGGATTCTATTTTTGCTTCACAATAGCTAGAGTACTCTTCTTCTCCGCTCACAATTGTTGGGTGTGAATTTATCAAATTGATCACTCTCGAAGAATCAATTCTATCCATGCTTTCTATTATGATGGCAATTCGATTGTGGTGGAGGTAAAGTTGAAATGAAAGCAAAGCAAGGATTTTCATCTGCTGAGGATGTAAGTGACTTGGATTTTTAAGGATTCGGATTCGAGATGAAACTCAATGGATTCGAGATTCCAGGATTCAAGGAAAGAGGCAATATTTGAGGGATTCGATGATTTGAATGTCCCATCCCTAGTTTTTATCTAATACTTCACCCAAAACTTTTTCTCAAAGTTTTACGAAGCCCTTTATTCACTTTGATCATTGAGCAAGGCAATTTTCTCCTATCATGAATTCAGTTGTTTTTCAACCAAATTTTGAAGCATCCCTCAGAATGCTGTGTCTACATTATCCACCCTTGCATAGACATAAAGGTGAAATTTTCTGCTATTAAAAAGGACATCAAAATACATATAAATGTGAGTAACATTATGTGGCAATGGAAAATCTTAAAAAAATGCTTATCACTATGATAGAACATTATCAATGAGGTGGACTCCAACCTGCCAGTTCATCAAGGTCAACAGAGGCACCAAACTCCTCTTCTTCTATGCCTCCTTCCTCCTCTTCATCGTCTGAGCTCATCCGAATACTGTGCTCCTTAGCCACATCTGAGCATTCCATCTCAGTTTTTTCTGCACAAAAAAGAGAAAGAGTGAAAGCTCAACACAGAGTGAGGAAAAAGAGAAATGTAACTTTTACTTATAACTTTAGAAAGCAGATACCAAAATAAAATGCAATATTTAACTTATATCTCAGCAGGAAATGTTTTTGGGTGGGTTACACCCATGGATACTCCACAAAAAAATCCATCACAGTAATTACATTGAGTTGCAAAATAATTAATAGGTTTTGTCGAAGAGATTTATCAACTGATCATGACATTAGTTTGCCGGACCAATTCGCAGACCACTACGCTATCCAGGCTTCCTAATTCTCATGGCAATGTTGGTGGATACTAGGCAACTAGATCTTAGGCCCTTGCGGTCCATCAAAGATGGCAATGCAAAGGAGAAGAGGGCTTCGAAGAAGCCACAACCAAGAGACCACAACTTCAAGACAACCAAGAGAGTACCCTTCACCTGCACCTATGCCGTGCTTAGCCATTTGAAAATGTACAAACATAGCAGGTGAATTTTTAAAAAAGAAATTGCCATGAGAAAATTTCGTATTGGTCCGGCAAGCCAAAAGTCCATTTTGGTTCAATTCCTTCCTTCCTTGTGAAAACATGTGGCAAGAAAAGAACTAAGGGAAGAACTCCACTGTTTTCCAGTGGCTGTAAGTGACAATCGAAAAACATTCTGATGAGTGGTGACTGCAACATGTGTTTAATATGGATGAAATTGGGCGATTTTGTCATACTCAGCAATCTAAATCCTTAATACAGAGCAGTGTACAGGTGGAAAAGCGGACATAGAAAAATTGACAGTGTGCTTCTGTGTGAGTCCTGATGGAGAGAAAGATGTACCTCTGGAGATAGGGAAGTCCCTTTGGCTGAGAAGCTTCAAAAACACCCTTATAACAAAAGTGGGCGAGTCTTGGTATGCAAACAATAAGGCATTGATGACTTCAATGGTTTTTGAAGATGGGTTGACGAGCTTTGACTGAGAGATGAGACAGCAAAATTGGGACATCATCCTATTTCTTGACAATGCTATGTGTCACACTCATCAAATCAAACTGATCAATTTTCAATTGCAGTATTTTCCACCCAACATGACATCTAAGTTACACCCTCTGTTTACCACTCTATTTACCACTTTGGTGAATAAATCACCAACATTTTAATTAGAGCATACATACATGAATTTCAAATTTCCTTTTTCAATTAAGGATCATAAAAACCGCTATTTCAGATCAATATGTTTTGACCTTTCTGACACCACTTCGTCTTTTGCCAAGCAGATTGCACCCTGATTATCACAAAAAATGAGAAACGGCTCAGGACAGTTTTTGGCTTGTTTCAATTCGTTCATCATACAAAGCCTCTTGTGCACCTTCACACGTTGACGCATATCCTGCCTCCATAGTTGACAGTGCAACCGTTGGCTGTTTCTTTGATTTCCAGCATATTGGGCCACCTGCTAAGGTTGCCGCATATCCACTAACTGATTTCTTATCATCTTCATCATTTCCCCAATCAGAATACATAAGAATATTCTAATCATTTTTTACATAGGTCAATTTAGTTTCTTTTGTTTGTTTCAGGTACCGCAGAACTGATATAACAATCTCTTTTCCTCAGATTTTTACACCTTTGACTGAGTTTCGATACTGTAAAACTTATATCTGGCCTTGTTGTATTTGCCAAATACAGCAAACTGCCTACATATTTCCTGTATTCCATCTGATCGTATTCCTCTTCCCCTACTCCAGTACCATCATCCCTGTTTTCTTTGAGTGGAGACCCTCCCCCATTTACTGTCTATCATTCCTGACTCTATCAGCAGTTTTTCTATATAATCAATCTGATCAAGATACACATAATCAAAACTAATGCTAACATTATGGACAGGAATCTAGAAATCTTCCCTAGTTCTCATACTTCTAATTTCTTCTTAAGTTCTGTCTTAAACCACAACACATCCTTCTCTGTTCCCCTTAGTCCTATATCATCCACATAGACTCCCATAATCAATGTTTTCTAGTCAGAGAGACACAGGGGTCCTTGGTCAGTGACTTCAATCCCATTCCTTTCAAAATTTCATTCAACTTCTGATACCATTCCCATCCACTCTGCTTAAGTCCATACAAGCTTTTCCTAAGCCTCCATACTTTATCTTTTCCCCCTTCCTCAAATAATAGGGTTGTTCAACATATATCCTCTCATGAAGAGAGCAAATCAAATAAGCTACTACAATATTCAAATGCTCCTGTACCCATCCATTCTGTAAAGCAATAGCCATTAGCAGCCTCAGAGTTTTTCTGAATTCTAAGGCTTCCGCGGAGTCGTTCAGATGATATCGAAGACTTTTCGGGTTCTCTTCTACGTGTTTCCATTGTCAAAGACGACAGTTTCGACAGCATTGCAGCTGTCTTCTTCAGGTCAGAAGTGACGATGCGTGTGAATGTGACCATCATATATAGCCGGTCATTTTCCTGCCAATTCAGTCTGGTGTGCTGTCATTGGTCGCTTTCTTTTCCTTTACGAAAATTCTCTTCCGGAAGAGATGAAACAATTCTGCTTCTGCTTTAAATTCTTTAAACTTGGTAAAAGCTTCTTACTTTTGAGAAACTTTAACTCACCATGTATAAGGCACCACCATTTGACCTTGTCTGTGACATAAGTAAGTCTCTAAGTACCAGTTCTAGAGGAAATGAAATCTTTCTTTCCGTCTTCTTTGGGAAAGTACGATAAGACATTTGACCTTGAATACAAATTGAACAATAATCATTTCTAGGACATATACCTTCTAGACCTGGGATTTTCTTAGTTGCATCCCCATGCAAATGACCTAGCCTTTGGTGCCATATACCAGCCATCAATGCCATGGCATCAACTTCATCAAAATTCTCATAGTTTTCATTGTTTCCAGTCTTAAGTGCATCTATATTGAAACGTTCCCATGAACACAACCATCAGTATCACTTTCAAAAATATACAATCCATTTTTTGCAAAGGCAGAAAATACAATCTCATCATTCAATATACCTTCTTCATTCTTCTTTGGAGATAAGAGCCATCTGTCACCCCTCAGATGTAGTTCCATGGAGTCGCCGTCGTTCTTCGTCTAGCATCCGACCCTTTACCTTCCTTGTCGAAAGATTTGGTTTGGCAAGCACATTCTGGATAAAAACCTCGTACTCTAATGGCGGTCCAGCAAGTAGAAAATTTGCAATCATTTCGTCGTCGAATTTGATGCCCCCTTTCATTACCTTCTTGTTTAATCTTTGAATGTTTGCCACGTATGACTGCATCGAGATGTCATCTGTCTTTGAAATATCACTATCTCTTTCAATAATTGTAGGGCATAGAATTTCATGGATGTTACGTGAATTTCTTCTAGAATTTTCCACGCATCTATTGCAAGTTCAGTGTCTTCGATGTCCAGAAGATAGTCATCGCTCACCGATCTGTAGAACACTGATAATGCCTTCCTGTTCAATCTGGACTGGTCAGCATTCAGGATTTCTATATCTTCGTATCCAGAAACAGTGGCTATCCAACGGAACTTTTTTTACTAAAATTGCATTTACTCTGAATCTCCAGCCGTTATAAATGCAGTCAGTTACTTTTTGAATATTTAGGGTCCCCTTCATATCATTTTCTTCCTGACTATAAGCCATGGTCCTTGATTCAGCTCATCCATTCTCAAATCTTTGTTGTCGCAATCTCAATGCGAAGCTCAATCTTTTCATTATCACGATTTCAATTTCGTTCGATTTTTTCAAAGCGATCACACTGTTCCAATTCTACTGATTCAATCATTTAAATAAGTGTTCTGGGCCCATAACCTGTTAAAATCTTTCTTTGAATCACTTAAAAATCTTTCATCAAATCATTCAACATACATTCCATTAACAGTCTCTTTTTAGATTGCTTTTTTTTACATTGTTAATTTATCTCCATGACCATAGAGCGAAAAAGTAAATAAAAATATGATGTTTATCACACACATTCTAACAAAGATAACCTTCAAATCTGCCCCGTGCGTGTTTGCTAACTCCCAACAAACGCAGAGTGAAAAGTCCAGTGCCTCATGGAGAAAAAATTCAATGAGGGCTTTGATGGTCCTGAAAAGGGCCGTTGTCACAATTTTCATGACAACCTCAACAATGAGGCAGACCATAAGGAGGAGAACAAGATTATCAGCCTATCTGGTTTTCAACTGAATGATGCGGCGATCTCTATATTGGCCAAAGGTAAGGTCTGAACTTCACCGTGGCTCCACAGACTATTCCCATGGAAGACATCGTGACTGCCGTGGAGACCGCAGTGAGGAAGCTTCCCAAGGCCAATGCAGATGAAGTGAATGAAGACGTAGCACATGTGCTGCACACATCATACTATATCTCCAAAACCCAACATGATGGTGGCAGAGAGACGAGCGCTGAAAACTCTGCATGACAACGACCAACTAGTCATCCTTCCTGCAGGCAAAGGAAACGTTAATGTCCTGCTGTCAGTGGAAGCAAGTGAAAATTGCAGTCAGGGAAAAGAAAGAGGCGTACAGGAATATGATTGCTGCCAAACCTGAGGAAGAGCATACTAAGGCATGAGAGATTTACAGAAAGAAAAAGAATGGATGCAAATTAGTTGTGAACAAGAGCAAGGAAAGAATGTGTGTGGATGAAGCTAGCAAGATGCAGAGTGATTTTGAAGGCAATAAAAAGCTATTTTGGAAATGGGTAAAAAGGGTTAAGATTGGTGAAGGCAGGGGAATGAATGTGATAAAGAACAAAAATGGAGAGATGTATGGGATGAGAGCAATATCAGGGACAGCTGGAGGGAGTATTTTGAAGAATTATTCAATAATGTTGCAGGCACTGAGGATGAACCTTGCGAATAAGTACACGAGAATGTGATGATGGAAAAGGATATCAGTAAGAATGAGGTCACAACGGCTGTGAGAATATTGAAAAATGGGAAGGCTGCAGGGGTAGATGGGATATCCAGTGAAATGTTGAAGTGTGGGTGTAATTTACTCATTCGTCGGCTGTGTGAAGTATATAATTTATGCTTACAGGCTTCTGTTGTTCCAGTGGATTGGAAGAATGACATCATCGTACCATTGTACTAAGGGAAGGGAGGAAAGACCAAATATAATAATTATCGCGCCATTACTTTATTGAGCATTCCGGGAAAAGTGTTGAGCAAAATTTTAATCGAAAGAGTGAGGAATATTACTTCTGATAGAATATGGGGTGTGCAGTGTGGCTTTATGCCTGGGAGAGGATGTAGCGTTTCGCACTTCAGCAAGTGATCGAAAAATGTATGGGTGTTCGAAAGAAAGTGTATGGTGCTTTTGTTGATTTAGAGAAGGCATATGACAGGGTAAATAGAAAGAGGTTGTGGAAGGTTTTGAAGGACTATGGAGGGAATGGGCAGTTATTGAATGTTATGATGGCGATGTTTGATAATAGTAAGGCAAGTGTGAGAGTCAACGGGGTTCTAAGTGATTGGTTTGTAATAAAACAGGGCGTAAAGCAAGAATGCTTAATGTCACCATGGCGGTTTAATGTATTTATGGATAAATTTGTTAGAGATGCATGTAGTGAAAACAACAGTTTTTTTTGGAAATGTAAACGTGCGAGTTCTGCTATATGCGGATGATGCTGTTTTGATCTCAGAGAGCCATTGTGGATTACTAAAGCTCCTAGATAAGTTTTGTGATTCAACAGAGAGAATGGAATTGAGGGTAAATGCATGCAAGACTAAAGTAGTAGTTTTTGATAAGGAGAGTGGGGAGAATAACTGTATAATGAGGGCAACTGGTGAAGTAATTGAACAAGTGGATGATTTTGTGTACTTAGGTAAGATGTTTGTGAAAGATTGACGGATAGATGAGGAGATAAAGAGACGTGCGAATGCTGGAAGGAAAGTGGTAGGTAGCAATAGGTGGAGCATATCAAGGAATAATAATAATCAATTCATTGGAAAAAAAATAGAAATTCAGATGATCCCAAACAATACCGACCAATTACATGCCTACCAACCATTTATAAACTTTTAACTGCAGTCATAGCTAACAGAATTTATGAACATTATGAAAGCAATACTATTATGGCAGAGCAGCAAAAGGGATGCCGTCGAGACCATCTGGGGCGTAAAGAACAACTTATAATTGACTCAGATGTGCTGAAACAAGCATATCATGATCGTAGGCAGTTACATGTGGCTTATATTGATTATGAAAGGCTTTTGATAGTATCCCACACTCGTGGTTAATACATGAGCTCAAAATTTACAAAGTACATCCAGTATTAATTGAATTTTTGGAAACTACAATGAAGAACTGGAACACACACCTCAGCATCAATACACCAATCAAATCAGTTACCACTAGGAAAATATGGATTAAACGAGGAATATATCAGGGTGATGCCCTGAGCCCGCTTTGGTTTTGTTTGGCATTGAACCCTCTGTCAAACCTCCTTAACTGTACAGACTATGGATTCCAGATTAAGAACAACAGAAAAAGCCAATACACCTTAAGTCACTTAATGTACATGGACGACATAAAAATTTACGCTGCCACAGATGTACAGCTCACAAAATTAGTGCTTACAACCAAAACATTCTCAGATGACATTTTCATGAACTTTGGAATCGAAAAATGTAAAATATTGCACATAAATAAAGGCAAGATAGAAAAAGGAGTTCACAGGGTAAATGATGTAGACAAAATTAAAGCCATGAGAGAAGGGGAATATTATAAATATCTCGAGTTCATCCAATCGAGGCTAACAGAACAAAAGAGGGTAAAAAATAAGTTAAAGACAGAATTCTCACAAAGACTGAATAAGATCCTAAAATCACAACTAGCTGCTAAGAATAAGATTAAAGCCATCAATTCACATGGAATACCCATCTTAACGTACTCCTTTGGCATCATATGCTGGAATAAAACAGAATTAGCGGAGCTTCAGAGAATGGGGAGAACCAAAATGACAAACTTTAACTGCCACCATCCAAAATCTGCTGTGGAACGCACTATGCTCCCTCGTCACCGAGGGGGACAGGGACTGATAGATATTGAAGCGTTACATGCCCGTTAAATCTCTTCCATTCCACACTTTTTCCTAAATAAAAAGATAACATCAAAACTTCACAGTGCTATATGCCTTGCCGACAAGTGTTACACTCCTTTATATCTCCAAAGAGGTCCCCTTGGCCCACATAATATTACAACAGATCAGCAATCACTACTGGATTCGTGGGCCAAAAAGGCACTCCATGGAAGACATCACCATGACCTAAACCAACAAAATGTTGATAAGGAAGCATCAAACAAATGGTTGGTATTAGGTGAACTCTTCATGGAGACCAAGGGTTTTATGATAGCAATCCAGGACCAGATTGTAAATACAAAAAATTATAGCAAATACATCCTCAAAGTCCCAAATACAACCGATGATAGATGCAGGCGATGCTATCAAAGTGCAGAAAGCATCCAACACATACTTTCAGGATGTAAAATACTGGCCAGCACTGATTATTTACAAAGACATAACTTAGTGTCAAAAATTATACAACAACAAATTGGCAAACAAAAACAACTAATAGATAAGAACTGTCCTCCATATTATAATTATAATCCTGAGTCCGTACTTGAAAACAAAAATTTCAAACTATATTTTGACCATGCTATCATTACCGACAGAATAATACAGCACAATAGACCAGACATCACATTAGTAGACAAATTAAATAAATCTGTGTACTTCATAGATATAGCAATTCCTCTGACAGAAAATATGGAAAGGACCATACTGGAGAAAAAAAGCAAGTACCAGGATTTAGCAGCTGAGGTTTTAAGATTATGGAAAATGAACATGGTCGAGATAGTACCCATAGTAGTTTCAGCCATCGGAATAATACCAAAACAACTTAGAAAAAGTCTGGAAAAACTAAATTTACATTACAAAATATGCATCCAAATCCAGAAGGCTGTCATTATAGCAACATGCCATATAGTCAGAAAATTTTTAAATTTTAGTAAAACAACTGAATAATGTATTTCTGGGAGTACTTGGTATATTACCCGTACCCTAGAATAAACCAGCACGACTGAGGAATGAAATGGAGAAAAAATAAATTCATTTTATTATTCTAGGAGTGCACTCCTTTAGAACAAAGTACTACGTAATGTGATGTGCAAGGACAAGTAATATGAAAATAAATCATATACTCCATCAAGAAATTAATAAAGAATAATTTGTTCATATTAAAATTAGCAATGTCATCATACAACAAACCATGAGGAATCCAATAAAGAATGATTTTAACATATAATAATTAACAATGGAATCGTACAACAACCAGAGTAAAAAATAAATCTAAATTACTATTTAAATCACATAAATTTACCACAGACATATCAATGAACAAAATCCATTACAAAACAACATGATCCATGTACATAGGTCTCAAACAAGTAAATGTTTGATAAGTTTTCTCTTAAATATTGCGAGTGTTGCACCGTCTTTTACTTGTTTTGGCAGGTCACTCCACAAATTTGAAGCTACTACTGTAAAGGATTTTTGAAATGTAGCTGTCCGGAACTGGGGGGCATACAAAAAACACGGGTCTTGTCTTGTCACTACATTTGTATATTTATACCTAGAGGGAAAAAGATCAAATAAATACTGTGGGCTCCCATATTTGAGGAGATTGAACATAAAGAAAGTCATATTGTATTTTCTCCTCGATTTGATATCAAGCCAGGAGAGCTTTTTGAAATACAGGGTAATATGTTCATCACACCGTAGGTTAAAAATCTCACGCATGAGTTCATCAGACGCTGTTGCTTTATGTTCAACTCCTCAGTTAAGTCATTATACACAAGACTACAGTAGTCCAAGTAAGGAAAAATTAGTGAGGTGACTAGTTTCCTTTTTAGCTGAAGGGGCAATAGGTTTTTATGGATTTTTAAGTGGTGTAATATTGCATTTATTTTGTAGGATATCCACATCGTGTGATCTTTCCAAGAAAGGTTCATGGTTAATATAAGCCCTAGGTTTATCACACTATTACTGAAAGGTATGCTCACTTGATGGACCATTATCATGGGCAGTACTGTAAAATTTAGATTAGATACTGCCTTGGTGTTACCAATGATAACAGATTTAGTTTTTGAGGAGTTTAATACGAGGAAATTTTGCTTGGCCCAAGATGCGATAGCGGATACATCTTCATTTACCTTTTTGATCATATCGCCAAGTTTATTTGGAAGACAATGGCAATAGATCTGCAGATCATCTGCATAGATCATGTATTTACAGTGAACAATACAATTTGGAAGGTCTCTAATATACAACGAGAACAACAGTGGCCATAGTACGGAACCTTGTGGTACACCACTTGATGATGTTAACCAGTTTGACAAGTTTCCTTTACAATCTTTGACCGATTGACAACGTCCGTTTAAGTAGGAAAGAAACCAGTAAAGGGATGAATTTGAAAAATTGAGGTTTCGCATTTTTTGTAGGAGAAGAGCATGGTTTACAATGTCAAAAGCTTTACTAAAGTCAAACAGGACCAGTATAGTCACTATCTTTTTGTCGATGGCATACCTCATATCTTCCGTGACCTTAATTAAGGCTGTGTCGAGTAGTTCTTGCAAAAACCAGATTGAAACGGATCTAATAATTGATGAGCGGTTAAATAATCTACAACCTGTGTATGAACTATCTTTTCTAGACATTTGGAGGCAGCACAAAGAATCGACATGGGTCAATAATCTCCTGGAGAAGTAGGAGTTTTGATTTTTTTGATCGGTCGAATCAGAGATGACTTCCAAACTTGGGGATATGTGCTTGATATTAGGGACAAGTTGAAAATATCAAGTAGAGCAGGAATCACGGTTGTAGATGAAGCTTTCAGGTATTTCACCAAAATTTCATCAATCCCAAGGGAATTCGATTTAGCATTTCGTAGGACAGTCTGCAGGACATTGGGGGTTTTGTACTTGACGTAGAAATTGGAGTCATTTAACGGAACAGATGCTTCAATGGAGTTGATGGTAGGGGTTTGGACATCACTGCCATTTAACAAGGAAGCGCCACTTGATATGAAGTATTCGTTCTTAGCATCTAATGAAAGTCTGTGGACTGAGATTTTATCAGTCTGTCTTACTAATCCGAGATTTCTTAGCTCTCTCCAGAGAACATTTGAATTCGTGAGGTTAGAGAGAGTAGTAGTGTAGTACTGTTGTTTTGACTTAATCACCAATCGCTTGACGAGATTGCATTGCTTTACAAATTGTTGATATATAGCATTATTTTTAGTTCGAATGAAGGTAATTCTTAGTCTATCCCTCACTTTCATTTGAGTCTTTAACTCAGGTGTAATCCATGGAGCTATCGGTCGCCTAAGCTGAATCATTCGTTTTGGGGCATGGAGATCAAGGCAAGTTATAAATGTTGAGTTGAAACATTCCAATTTCCAGTCGAAGCTGGTGGCGTCAAGTACTTTTTTCCAGTCAGTTTCAAGCAGTTCTCTCTGAAAACTATCAGGGTCAAAATTTTTATTAGATAGAAAAAGAGTGGATGGAATCATTTCAGGTATGGCAAATTTATATTTCAAGGTGATTTTGTGATGAGCCAAGACAAAAGGAACTGGAGTCTGATTGAAGGAGGAAACCTTTTCTTGCGAGTCGACAATACAAAGGTCGAGAAGCATGTGGCTGTGTTAGGTGTGATGAGTGGCATTTAAAGGGAGCATATACAGATCATTGCAGAATATAAAATCATGTAGAAATTAACTACAATAACTATTGCGGAACATGTCAGCATTAAAGTCTCCAACAATTACAATATTTTTAAAGGTTGGACTGAATTTAATAAATACATTTTCAATATCATAGATATGACCGACCTTAGGAGGTCGATATACAATTAACAATAAAAGTTTTGAAAGATTAACCCCCGTTATTTCCATTATGATGAATTCAGGTCTTGACTCGTATGTGGGTGCTGATGTTGCAAGGACTGTTGAGTAGAAGTAGTTGTGGACGAAGACTCCAACCCCACCACTGACTCTACCGACTATATCTTGCCGATGAAGGTGATAATTGTGAAGTTTGACCATTTCGTCAGTAATACTTGGTTTTAACGAAGTTTCAGTCAAACAGATTATATATGTATGATTTGAATTGAAGTGAAGTCTGAATTCCTCAATGTGGCACATTAAGGATTGGCAGTTAACATGGCAGATGTTGATTTCCCTATGAGACCTTTTAACCTTTGGGAGTAACAGGGGGGGGGCCTGATGTTAATAGAGTTTGTTTATATCTTCTTCTGAGGCGATGAGAAGTTGCTCGCTGCCATCGTCAACACAGGCAAGCACACGTCCATTTCGCACCCACAGATAATGGATTTTTCCTTCCTTCTTCAAGTCACGAGCAGCTGCGTATAACCTTTAATTTGTGGGGATAATGAGTCGTTAACGTAGATGTGGAGATGACCCTGGCCCAGACCTGTGGTTAAGTCCCCTAGTTTAAGGCTAGGTTTCTTCTTCTTAGCTTGAATGAGTCCTGTGGCAATTCGGGAACTAACGAAACGAGCTACTATGGTGGTTGTTATTGGGGCCTGAGACAGGTCAGATGGGTGTTTAGGTCGAATGTGGTAAGAATAATCAATTTGGCTGGGCTCTACCACGACTCCTAAAGCGGCCCCCACTTTGCATATGAGTTCATCAATGTTCTCACTGTCTGACACGGGAATTCCACGAATCTCGAGTGTATTACGTAGTCGTTCCTGTTCCACACAACTGAGGTGAAATTCCACGTCAGTGAGTTTCTTCTTCAAGTTTTCGGTGTCACTTGTTAAATGAGATAGAGTTTCAGTTATTTTGGATAAGGAGGAACTTATTTTACCAATGGATTGAGCATAGTTACCAACTGTTTCCTGAATGAGTGCCTGTCTAAGGAAGTGAAAATCGCCGTGTACAAAAGTGTACTTCTCTCCACTTGGTTGTATGGTAGTGAAACATGGGTATATCAGGATAGACATAAGAGTAGACTGAACGCCGTGGGTATGAGTTTCTGAGGAGTGTTTGCGGCAAATGTAGGATGGAAAAGGGTCAGGAATGAGTGAGTAAATAATGAATGTGCGTTAGATGCTCCAGTAATGGACATACATGAAAGGAGTGTGCTTCGTTGGTTTGGCCATGTTGAGAGAATGGATGAGAGTCGAATAATGAAAAAGATATATAAGAGTGAAATGAATGGTTCGAGAGGTAGAGGTAGGCCGAGAAAGTTGTGGTTGAACGAGGTTGAGGAAATTTTTACGAGGAGGAATATTTGAAGTCCTAAGTGGTATGCCTGGAAAAGCTCCGGGCCGTGCTCTACTGCCCAAAATGTTCTACCCCAGAAGATTTCTGTGGCCGACTTGATGTTCAGTTCGTCCACTACCGAAACATTTCCGGGCCAATTGTAATAATTTGGTAGTATTTCATATGTTCGCCAATGATGTCACCCCTCTTCAGTCAGGACTATAACTTTCTTTCAGTCAGGATTATTATAGTGGAGTTTTTAGGCATTTTTTAGTGACCATGTTACTACTGTCTTAAAGTCGCATGGTGTGTAGTGTTACCCTGAGTGATGGCTGAAAGAAAAGCAAAGAAACTTTGTATTAATGACATTTGTACCTTCTTAGAAAGAGAAGATGATTCAGAAAATGATTAGTCCTTCAGAAAGTTTAAAAATATTTTTTATAGGTGAATCTCAATCAGGATATGCCTGGGACTTTTTCATTTACACTGGCCAAGGGGAAAAAAAGGCTAGGCCGAGAAAGTGCTTCACAGAACTAATAAGCCATGCTTCTGTCACTAAACTTGTGCTGTGTCCAGAACTCTTAGCGAAAGGGTATGTTATCTTCATGGACCAATGGTTCTCATGTCCAATTCTATTCCAAGAGCTGCATTATCATGGTTTCGGAGCCTATAGAACAGTTGACTTGCGAAAGAAGAAAATGCCAAAAGAACAGCGGACAGCAAAAATTAAGAAAGGTGATGTACTTTGCTATACATCAGGAGTTTATTCTGCAATCAAATGGAGTGAGAAAAAAGATGTGACAATGCTATCGATATTTCATAGGGGAAGAGTTTGCAAGACAGGAAAACTAGACAGGAAGACCAAAGAAGCAGTGAAGAAACCCGAGGCCATAATTCTTATATGGGAGGAGTAGATCAATTGAACTGAAAAATAAAACCACATGAGCGCCTAAGAAAAAGTGTCCGATGGTATAGGAAACTGTTCTTCCATGTGATGGACATTACTGTTGTAAATGCTCATGTTGTATATGGGAAAAGTGGTAGAGAAAAATTCACTCTACTGCAGTTTAGACATGAAGTCATTCATGGGCTTTTAGAGAAGTATGCTAAAAAAAGAAAAAGTCAAGAGATGAAGAGCCCCCAAAAAACAACCCACTTGTTCGTCTCACTGAAAGACATTTTCCCACACATATCCTAGCCACAGCAAAGAAGAAGTTTCCCAGTAGTGTGTATAGAGTTTGTCCCGAAAGGAAAGAAATGAGGTGGGAATGTAAGCAGTGCGGCAATATACCATTACATCCTGAAGGCTGCTTTGAAACCTACCAAACAAGAAGAAAGCACTAGACTTTGTTTATAATATTTGTTCAATTTATGTATGTTTACATTAATTTCCTTAATATGTCACCGTATGATCTTCCTTTATGATAAAAACACCAGTAATCTGTTTATTACATCCTTAAATATATTTTTGTAAAACGAATTTCAATTTTCAATCTATTTCTAAGCTAACCAACTAAATACTGGGGGTATGAATACGGGAAACTTGAGTCACCACTGAAGGGGTTAAAAACAGGAGGGTGTGTATGAAGCAGTGTATGGGAGTAAATGAGGCAAAAGAGGTTTGCAAGGATAGGTCAGTAAGGAGGAAATTATTGAAGCAGAATTAGGTGTACAAATATGTATTTATGAGTTAAACTTAGTGACTGTGCCTACCCTGAAAGGGAACGGCGTGATTGGTATGTATGTATGCATGTATGGATATCACAGTGTGGTTGAACTGGCATGGAATGACCTGTAGCTTAAAAAGAGTAATTTTGTCATGTATTTGTGATGGAAATGATACTAATGTTGAAGCAGACCCAGAAGAGCCAAAAATCAATTTAAAGAACAGAAAGTAAGAGCTGGAACTGGGAGAAAGTTGAATAATACCATCCCTAATTGAGAGCTCTTGTTGTAAGTAATATCCTGTGATATTGTTTTATTATAAAATTATCTGAAAAAAATAATTTATCGTTATACTTATAAAAAATGGCCACAGCCAACTTCTATAGTCCGAGAGAAATGATGAAATATGTTTTTACCTGCAAGATCCTCAAGAGATGAGTTTCTTTGATATGATGCAAGGCAGCGTAGTGTGGTAACTAACAACTTCCAGTCCTTTCCCTGCACTGCAAATTCCTTTGCCTGCAGGTAAGAGCCTACCACTTCAACGTATGGAGCCTTCTTCAGCTCCAGCAGCTCACATATGGTCAACATGGTTTTACAAGCCTGTAATGAGAATTAAGTACAAGATCCATAGTTACAAGTCATATGGATTAATTGAATGGAAAGATATACCATTTGGGAAATGACGAATGCTTCCATGAAGAGCACCAATGCTTTTAATGGCATGGCTAAGCAGTAAATTAACGAAAAATCAAAGCCAATGGCTTATCACTACTAAGCACCTAAGCATTACGCCCTTACACCCACTACAGTGAGAAGCTAAGAGAAATTCATTTCTGCAACAATCTCCAGATTTCAATTAACAATTTCTACTCCAACCAGTAACTCAGGTAACTCAACAACTGTCACTGATAAAATAGCTTCTTATTTAGGCAAGCAAAACTTCAAACTAAGGATGAGTCGATCCCAAATGTTGATTCTCGACTCCACCAATTCTCAGGCTTAGAATCAGAATCGAGAATCGACCACCTAAAGTCGATTCCCATTCCATCGATAACGATCGCCATCTTTCGATTTAGAACGGCAACCGCCAGTGACAGACGGCAGTTTCGCAAATCGATCTTGCTTTGTTCGGCTCTCCTCATAGTGGAGAGCCACCGATAGCCGGCGATAGACAGCTATTCCACTAAATTGAAAGCACCGCAGCGTGGCGATCGCTGTCTATCGGTAAAGACTGTGAATTTACAAAGACCAGGATAATTTTTTTATAGTTTTCCTCAGGTGATTCCAGTTATAAACACAGTAAAAAATGTTGTGAGAACACGGATTTCCTAGGTTCTGGACTTCTAGGAGTGAAGAATGATTTGAAATCATCCCTGAAATGCCACTACCCTGATGTGGAAGCGAATCCAACGTATGCTTGTGCAATTATATTGGATCCTCGGTTCAAGGTGACACCTTTTCAAAACACTACTGCTTTTGAAACTGCAAAGGTAGAAATAATTGAAGAAATGGTGGCTTTGACACAGACTGATTCAACCTCATTTGATGACCCAGCGGTTGAAACTGCAACCTCCACCTCAGACACCTCTGGTGATAAGGCAAGTAAGGGGTTGTGGTCCTACCATAAAGACTATTTTGGCAAAAGAGCCGAGCATGTTGATGATAGTGCTTCTTCTTATGAAAATGAACTGCCGCAGTACCTTGGGGAAAAGAACTTAGATCCAAAAGATGGTGAAAAAGTTTCCCATTACTGGGCAAACAGTGTATTTATGAGACTTAAAAATGTAGCATTTAAGTATCTGTGTATTCCTCCTTGCACCGTATTTAGTGAAAGACTATTCAGTACAGGAGGGAATATTTGCGAAGCAAAAAGAAACAGACTCGATGCTTGTTTTCTTGAACCAAAACGTTGAGTAGATCTAAGACATAGGTAGACTTTTTTAAACACTTCCAAATCATTGATGAAAACATATTGCTTTCATTTTGCAATAATAGTGAGAGTGTATCAAGTTATACACTCTCAACATAACAATCAGAACTGAAATGCAATGTAATATACAAATAATATAACCTAAGCATATAATCACAACAAAGCATTTGTAGCCCTCCCAACTTAGTAACCAATTTAAGTCTATATATCAGAGCCTTCGATAGGTGGGGGAAAAAATGGTGAGGCACGGCACGGAGGCCCAGGAGCACGGGCTTTTCAAACGGGTGGCACGTGCTTATGAGAGCCCCCATAAATGTTACATGAAAAGCTGTGTGCGCGACCCCTAAATGTTATCCATTTCAGAAAATTTTTGCACACCTCATTTTCTCTCTTTTTTTTCTCTCAAACATCACCATCTGAGACCCTATGACCCAAGACTTTCAGACATCGATGCAAAATGCCTCATCGATGCAAAATGCCTAAGCTGCCTCATTTTGTTTAAAGATTATTTTGTAGTTCTTTATGAGGATACAGCAATTCCTCTCAGCCTATCTTGAAAAGCAAACTACGATCCATTTGGGGGTCAATGTCAAAGACAAAATTTGATAATTCCATGGCCATATCAAGCATTTTGTTGACATTTGACAATGTTATTTTTGTCTAAGGCTATTCTTCCTCCTCTTCTTCAGCCTCTTCCTCCTCCTTGTGTGCTGCAAGAAGTTTCTCCAACTCCTCCTCGTTTAACTCTTAATGAGAGCCTAAAAGTTATTCAACATCCCTCAGCTGCAAGTCTTCAAACCCTTCACCTTTTAGTTACTGTGCAAGGGAAACGATGTGATTAACTTCACTGTCAATTTGGGGAAATCCTTGAAAATCACTGAGAGCCTCCGGCCAGAGCTTCAGCCAACATGAATTTATTGTTGATGGCCTCATCTCTTCAAGTGATTCTTTAATTATATTTATACAAATTTTAAGCTATCCGAGACTAGCCATATGATGCGGGTTCGAATCCCGATCAAGGTGGATGATTTTTTCTCTGTTGAAATTTGCACATATATTTATACAGTTGGCAATGCTGAACTTTTTCCTGCAATCCATTACAGAGAGAATTGTTGTCCACCATCATTTCTATTAAGAAAGAGAAGGTGTCTGAATATACAGTAGAACCTCGATCTATCGTTTTTCAAGGGGATGGGAAAAAAAACGATGGATGCGGGAAAACGAACAATGCGGGAATAGATTTCCCGGGAGCCAAAACGAAATGAAAATGCGAGAATTTTTTAATTTTATGAAAATACTTAGTGCATCTCTAATTTTTCATTAGACTACTAACTGTTTAAAGTATTTTATTAGTATTACATATCCCAATGGTGTCTCGGATGATAAAAGTGAATAAACAAGGTCCATTATCATGATATTGGAAGATCCTCAAGCCCGCGCACCGACCTATCCATGCATAGGAATTTATTCGATTCAAATATCCAAGAGGGTGAGAAGAGCACCTAAAATTTGTTGGGGAGGATGTAATCTTTTTTCGCGCTTTCTATTGTGCTCCGCTGATGCAGGAGTGCCACCCGTGACGACGCCAAGCTTGACGCTACCAAGTGTACTCTTGTTTATCTGGAGCAATCACGTAACCCACGAGGCATAGAGCAAGAGAGGTGTAGCAGGTTATCGCCATCTGGTTCAGAGAGGAAAAAGTTAGCGGGCAATCGGGTTGAAATGAGGAATTCCGATATCGGCGATTGGAGTTTGGCTTGGCATTACTAAATGAACATCAATTTCAAAAGAATAAATCATTTGGATGGGCCACGGTGCCTAAAAAACAAAAAAAAAACATTTCTGGCAATGCAAGCCCACGTCAGACAACGGACGAGAACGAACTTGGCCCACGCTCGCAGGACTTCCACTACGACAAACTATTGGTTGACACATCTGAGTTACCTTCAGCCGTCTTAAAACACTTATTTTGAGCAGTTTTGGCTTTCCGCCCGACCCTTTCCGCAGTAAGGGCCCCACCCACTGAGGGGCACATTAGTGGAACGTAGGTTAATTTTGCTTAAGTTTTTAATCTGCATAAATCCACAGAACAAGTATTATATGAAGTAACTGACATTATGACAGAACAAGGAGGCGAATCTTGCAGTTCCGCATTGAAACTCACAAAGGAAAACTATTGTCAGTGGAGAGTTGTAGCACAGGTCGATTTAATTGAGAGAAACTGTCGGAGTGCTATTGACCCCAGTTATGCTGGAGAAGAGAAACTTAATGGGGAGCAGGCGAGATTGAACCGAAAGGCGTGAGCTTACTTGGTCAAGCATGTGAGTCCAGAGTATATTGAGGACATAAGCCATCAAGAAAGAGGGAATAATGTGTGGGATACGCTTAAATAGATACACACAACCTTCACTATGATCCATCTATGTATGTTGATGAAAGAAGAGAAGAAAAACAAGACCAGCTTCAGCGCCAATGCTGCAAGTCTTCATGGAGCAAGAAGCTCCAGGGAATGACTATCAAGAGGTTAAGTTTAAGGCTTATGTGTGTGCAACTGGATTGGTAAGTAGGCGAGAAATTGGTGTTTGGTATCTTGATTCCTGTGCCACAGACTTTATGACACCAGATAGGAGCATTATTGGGGACTTTAAGCCAGCATCTGGTAGTGTGATTTTGGGTAAAGGCAAGATTGTTGTAAAGGGAAAGAGAACTGTAGTCCTGAAATTGAAAAAGGAATGTGGTGGTTACACATTGAAATTGACTGATGTATTGTACGTGCCTGAATTACAAATGAACTTAATGTCTGTAAAAAGATTCACAAATAAGGGTACGCACGTGACCTTTAATGATAATTATGCTGAGGTTTTTGATGATGGAGAGGTTGTATTTAAAGCAATTGCATCTGGTGGTTTGTACATGGTGGAAACTGAGTATGTTAACCAATGTTCCAATGAGGTTACAGGTGTCCTTGCAGAGCAAGTGGAGAGTGAAGGTGAATATCATGAGAGCATTGCATTGAGAGCAGCAGTAATATGGCATCAGAGACTAGGCCATGTTCATGAATCAGCTATCCATGAAATCCCTGTATTGTCTGAGGTTAAAAATGAGAAGTTAGGTGCTTGCTCTGTCTGTGTTGAAGGCAAAATGACCAAGAAGGGTTTCCTAACCCACAGCACCAGGCAAACGCATCATCCCCTTGAACTAGTACAGATTAAGGTGATGGGAAAAATACAACCAGCATCTATTGGACGAGCTCAGTACGTATTGACCGTTATAGATGATCACACAAGGTACGTAACAACTAGGTTCCTTGAAAAGAAGAATGAAGTGTTTAATGCATTTGCTAAGTTTAAGGACGTCTGAAAATGCGTTAGGTTTTAAAGTTAAAAATGTACGAAGTGACAATGGAGGCGAATATTGCAATAATGAATTCTAGGCATACTTAAGTCACAATGGTATTGTACACAGAAGAACTGTACCACATTGCCCCAGCAAAATGGCGTTGCAGAAAGACAAAACCGAACACTTAGTGAAATGGCTGCTTATATGCTAATCCAGTCAGGAATGCCGAAAAAGTTCTGGGCTGAGGCAGTCAACACTGCCTGTCACATTAGAAACAGGTGTCCAAATTCAGCAATCCAGTTCAAAATTCCATTAGAAATGTGGAGAGGACAAAAGTTAAAGATTGAGGATTATGAGCATATGAGAGTTTTCGGGTGTAGGCCATGGGTTTCTGTGAATGATAGGAAATTTGATCCTAAAGCAGAGGAATGCGTTTTCTCAGGCTATAGTGACAATTAAATCAAAGGAAATTGAGCTCTACGGCCTCTCAAGATTTAATTAAATAAATAATTAATAAAGCAAAATTAAAAGTCTCCAATAGCTGTAAAAATGGCACCACTCATCAAACATGCAACCACACAACACTTACTGTGTTGGTTTGCGGGAAAGGGGATTCCACAGCAGGGACCAACCACAGCCTCTCTACCAGAATACCCTCCTGTGATGGTTTACGGGAATGTTACTTCCTCGCCAGTGACCACCACAGACACACACACTCAACCCAGTTGGGATCCTTTTCGAGGGCTAATGGGACCCTGATAAGGCTGCCTGGGTTATAACCTGAGATCCTTCATAGGGCTAATGGGACCCTACTAAGGATTCCTGGTAGTGACCACAATCACACTCACAAGCACTCAAATCACTCACTCACACACACAGACGGGCCCAACTTCTAGGAGAAATCGCTCAAAAAGAGCGTGGTCAAAATATAAACACATAGACAAACGAGGGTGAGCATCGGATATGCGTATTTCGGCCACAAGGTGGCCCTCTTCAACGAGCTGAAGGGAAAAGCACTTGTAACACGAGGTTGTAAGTGAACAAAAGGGGAGGACAGACTGGAATAAATACTGAAAGGGACAAAAGGGGGGAGGGAGAAGGGAAACTAATGACCAATGGGTGTTGAAGAGAGCAAAAAGCATTGGTGGATAGCAGAGAAGGGGGGAGGGTGGTGAAGAGAAGTGTAGGGCGGGGAGAGGGGGGGGGGGAAAGAGAGAAAGGGGGGTGGCGAGTGAACGCAAGTGGCCGTTGTAATACGGGGGGTGGGGGGAGTCAAACTGCCAGTTGAAGGAGGGGAGAGGGGTGAGGAAAAAACAAACTAAAACTAAATATCAAAACAAACCGTCCGTTGAAGTAAAGCAAGGGGATAAGGACCAAAATTTAAATTTGAAACTAAACTGACAGTTGATGTATGAGGGTAACGAGAAATTATGTGAAATATACAGAAGGAGAAAATTCTAAGTCTATAATAGAAAATAATGGTGAGTAAGAAATCGGCCCTTTGTCGCTATTTACTAGGTTTCTTCTGAGTTGTGTATGTATAAACTTTCATAAGCATCAAGTAAATTATTATCTGTTTGTTTAATGAGTTGTAGGCTGTGTTCCGATGTTTCATGTTCTGTGTCGAGTAAGTGTTGTGCAATACTGGATTTTTCAGGTCGATTGTATTTGAAATGTGCCATATGTTCTTTAAATCTGGTTTTAATGCTTCTACGCGTTTGCCCTACGTATGCCAAATCACATGATGAGCAAGATATTTTATATATGCCGGATTTATTGATTCCCCCATTCTCCCCATTATCTCCCCATATCCCCGCATTCTCTTAAGAATAACTTGGACTTTGTAAACAAAATTAAAGACTATATGTTTACTGAGGGAGAAATAATGGTATCATTTGATGTTACAAATTTATTCCCAAATGTGCCAGTAGAGACAGCTGTTAATTCAATAAAAGATTGGTTGATTTCCCTAAACATCGATGTTAAGAAAATAGACAAATACATTAGACTCACTAATCTAGTGATGAGCCAAAATTTCTTTGTTTTCCATGGTAATTTTTATCTGCAAGAATATACATTTTACATAACTTGGCACCACTGTCTGTACCATCTTGATGTGTTGTTTATTGGATTGTTGCGATGTTTTATTTATTCCTTTTCATTCTTGTTGGTTGTCACACGAATTTTGCTTCTTGTAAGGCGGTATACTGATCAAATGCTCGCATCGTAAATCGGCCTGAGTTCTTTTAACCTTTAAACTCATACAGAAATGATACCCTAAACTAGAGGCTGGAGGAGGGATGTCGTGTATGGCGGGAGGAATAAAACTTCTACACTTGGATGTGTAGATTTGAGTTCACGAGGATGACCTGGAGCAATGTCCAAAATGAGAAGCACTTTGAAAGTCAATTTTTTTTAGGCTAAGCATTTTTCGACTTCGGCAACAAAACAGTTCTGAAACCAGTCCATGAAAATATTGAAATACCCTGAAAAGTCCAAGAAGTCCATGAAAAGAAAATATCCAAGCCATTGAGTTGGACCGCCAAAACACAGGCATGTGATTTTTAATTCTCCCTGCCAGAGCTCGTGGGTTCTGTGAGCAGTATATCAGCATAGGTTTCACACGAAAATCACCAGCTGCATTAGAACATAACAGAAGGGTAATGCAGTCTTTGCTGACCTTGAATCCTGTACCAGTTTACTCGGACTTTGAGATAAAAGTCTGCGGAGGCATTCTCTTCCAAAAAAGTCCTGTTTCATCGGCATTGAAGACTTGCTCTCTTGAGAAATCCTTCTCTTCAATGAGCTTCCTAAAATTATTAGGATACTCATTTGCAGCAATGTGGTCCGCTGAGGCGACTTCACCAGAAATCTTCAAATTATGGGGATTATATCTCTTCTTAAAATTCTTGAACCATCCTTTACTTGCCATAAATTCTCCGTTACCACTGCATTCACCAGATAACATGACATGTTTATATAATCGCATGGCTTTTTCATGAATTATTAGTGTGCTTAACCCTTTGCACTCGGATGTAATTCTGTTGATTCCCGTAGGCTACTTGGTATTTAATTTTTAAATTAAAAAAACCTCATTTTAATGAGTGGCAGCGTCAGAATGAAAGACTCACTATTTTTTTTAAGAAACTTATTAATTTGGAGATTTTTACAATGAAAATGATTTATTGCACGAAACAGATATTCTAATATCTATAATTTTTCATCCAAAGGTCCGTGGTTCAATTCCCGGTCCATTCGAATTTTTTCCACTTGGAATAGGCTATCTTTCCACCTTCACACCACCATTGTGTTGTCTTTCTACCTTTCTGTTTGACAAGTTATCTGTATGTAATTTTTCGTAGTGTGATATTTTTTTACACATTCACCCACATGAAGACCTGGACTGTAATTACAATTCTCGCACTTATAAATTGTCTCTCTTCTACCACCTTTCACTTTCCAATTAGAAAAAACTACACAATCTTTATGTATTTTATTAGGGTGAGGAATGATTACATGGAACTTTCCATCTAAGTGCTGATCTGGCTTTTCAGATGATAAACTACCACTGGGAGTCTGTGCTCCACCTCTGACTTCCCCCACGATATCATGCACAAGTTTCCACATGAATTTTACATGCATGATTTTTCATTTTTCCTTTTTTGGCATTATTTGTACAAAATATAGGAATTCACAACACTGACATCAAGCCCACAGAAAAACACCTTACGCCTCCATTTGAGAGTCTTTCTCATACAAAAGTATGTGCTAGAGTAGTGATCTGCCAAATAAACTCCCCCATAAAGTTTGTGCAGCACAACCGCCCAACCCGGTGTCTCTCCGCGGTCGTATTTGGGCTCTCAAAGGATCATAAAATTTTCATTGCCTGGGAAAAAGGCTGCGTTTAGTAAAAGATTTCCAAATAGCATGGCCTTCGTTAAAACACAAATACGAGAAAATAATACATACAGCTAAGTCTGAAGTTGTTTATGTATCCGATTCAGATCAAGTAAAGATATGAGATGTTAGAACTGATAAATAATTGATGTGCAAGAAAACTCTTTCAAATAGCAAAGTCTGAAATAAAATAAAAGTAGGAGAGGGAAAATTAAAAATACTTTTGGATGAAAGTCAGAGGAAATAAAGTTAAAAAAAATACGATAAGGGGCAATGAGAATGCAACCCGCAAAGGCAGAAACAGAACTTCGCTACGAGATGCAAAAGTTCTAAAAAAAAAAAGTCGGAAGTTCCATCTACCGGCGAGGAAGTAAACTAATTGGAGACTACTATGAGTGGTAGCAGATGCGTGATGGAATATCACGGCATAAACATTGCAAATGAACATAAAATCAGTATGACGTATACCGTATTTTATGGACTATAAGATGCACTTTTTTCTTCAAAAAATTGCCTCCAAAATTCAGGTGCGTCTTATACTCAAAATTAATATAAAAATGTCCAGTGTTTGATTTAAAATTCCTGCCAGTCTTAAAAATGGCCATAAAGGTATTCGATGCTGCAGGAAATCTATCTCTATCTGGCAACATTGGATTCGACTGGCAGAAGCAGTGCACCCCTACTGAAAAATGAAAACTGCGTAAAAATGGCCGTAGTGGAAAGAAATTAAATAAAGAAAAATAAATTTTATTGAATTCTTACCTATTTAAAATTGCATTTTATAAACAGATTAGCACAGCTACTCTATAAATAAAAATGGTACAAATGTCATTTCTTTTATAAATTGCTTAAAAATTAAGGTGCGTCTTATAGTTTGAAAAAAAAATACATCCCCTCATGCTGTATATATATATATATATATATGGCATACCCAAATGAGTGGTTAATTGATAGTTTTCATGGGTCATATCTCGCTTGCTGTCAAAAAATTAAAAGCGTGTTATATTTATGCAGCGTGGGAAAAATCACGGCTTGAAATTGATGAGTGTTTTGTAAAAGACTTTGATTTTTGAATGTAAATAATTGTAAATAGCCACAGACAACAACAGTGTAAAATTAAATTACATTCCGCAATCAGCAAAGCTTGGTAAAAATTTGGATACCATATAAATTTGATCAGTGTTGTGGGCAGTCACACTGGGCAACTCGTAGACCGCGGTTAACAAAAGAAACCACCGTGGTTGAGAAGGCTAGTACTCAAAAAACAAACTACGGATACTCAAGGGCAGCGGTTGACAAGGGATATCTGTACTTCATTTCAATGCCCTGAGCTTAATTTTTATTTAAATTTCTTAAAATCTGCAGAATTTTGCACTCACTTCCGTTTCATTTAGAGGTAATGATAACACTCGACTTTGTTTTTCCACATATTTTTATTTGTAACGACCTGGGTTTCGACGTTCAACGTCATCTTCAGGTCTCAGGTGGAAAAACAAAGCCAAGTGTTATCATTACAATGTTAACAGATTCCACCAAGTTACGCCTAATACTACCAATCATTTCGAGGTTAATAAAAGAAATATCAGCCCCCATGAAATCTATTTAGAATTTGAGAATAAGGCTCGTTCTTCTTCACCATTCAATCTCCAGAATTACATTGTAAAATTACTAAACATTAGGTGGCATCTATCAATGCAGCTTTCTCAATATTTATTGATTAGATTTTCTATTTTAATGATTCATCAATAAAAACAGAAAACTAAAAGCTTCTTGCAATCTTTTAACATCACGACAATCTTAATGGATGATTATATTACATATTAAAACATATTTTAACAAATTCCTATTCCCCAGTTGTCATAAAGAGATTACTGAGTGAAAATGTAAATATATCTCATATGACCTAAATAAAACCACTCCCTGACGCTTTTATAGATGGGGCTATTGTACATTTTCCACAGTTAAAAAAAAGTAACTTTACCTACTTTCTTTTCATAAGGTTTAAAGATTTTAAATTTTGATTTTCCTGCATATCGGCAAATATAACAATGCATAAATAAATCATTACATAAAAAAAGTGTCTGAACTCATCCCTCCTTAACGTATTCCACCAATTGCTCACTAGTTTCTGCCAGCTCATCATATATAACATTATCCTTTCTCCTCCAGGATTCAAGGTACACATATGAACTAGCATCATAACCAAATTTGTCGAGTCTGCCTTTACCTCAATGACTGTCATCCTACCACTCACTTGATCTGCATAAAAAACTTTTCGGAGAGGTTTCTTTCTCATTGCCAAAGTAGCCGCAAGCTGGCTTTCATCCCCTCAACACTTTATGCTATATTGGAGGTTAGTGATGCAAATGGTGCATCAATATCACATTAGTCTTGACTCATCACCATATCATTATGTACACAACATCCAAATCACAGGGTCTAAAGATAGAACAATCTAAGCTAAGCTTTGCTACCAGGAGCATCTAACAGGTGACTTGTGACATGAATCCAGTTGTTTTTCCAAAAAAACATCTAGAATGAAACCCCTGATTTACATGGGGCCAATGGAGAGAAAAAAGAAAATTGAGGGAAATCATAATTTGTAGGAAATCGAAGCAAAATCATAACCAAATGTTTCATAATTTTATTTGATTTGAATGGATTAAATGGAGCTCAAATCTAAAGTCTGCAACTGGAATGCAGGGGCAACTGGAATGGAGAAATAATAATTTATTTCTTTTGTAATTTCAAGTAAACAGGATGTTGTCAGTATGTATCACCATCAGTGACTTCCCGATGCCGACCTTCATCCCTGCAATGGCAGACTTCCGCCCTCAACTGTCCCACGCTCTAAAGGTGCTGACATAGAGATGTACCTTGCACCTAAGGTGACTGCTGCCGGCCAATTACAATCTGCCAACCGGGCATCATGTGGTAGACGCCAAGAGAGCGAGGGAGTCAGTCGTCGAGGTGGCGAGCACTCGGGCTTGGGACGCACTACGATATGTATGTATTAATATCTAGATGATTCCTCTTCATGACCTCTTTTTTTATATGAATTTATTTTTCTTGAAATTGCAGGTCATAATAAATTTATTATAATTTGATATTCTTTCACAACACTTAATTTTATTTCGATTTTTTTAACTCCTAAATTTAAAACAATTGACAAACAAATAATAAATAGCAACGAAGGTATCAACAAAAAGTAATTCAAAAGGAACTCTCTCTGAGGTAATAACAAAAATCACATGTATACATATTTAAAAAAAAATAAATACCTATATTATAAACTGGATTCATTTGATGTACAATACAACTAGTAATTTTCATTGTAGCCCTGATGAAGCATAAATAAAGATGCGAAATGTTGGCGAAAGAGTAAAAGTTATGCATGAATTATGACCTACAATCTCCAGAAAAATAAATGGATATGTATTTTTGTATCTTTCATGCTAAGAGGTCTTCTTATTGCCACTGCAACTCCCAGGAAGAACCCAAGGGCGAGCACTAACAATGTCCAGATTACTGAGTCAAGGATACGTAAGGATTTTTCCGGTTGGCCCCCCAGTCTCTGCATCAAGGGTGTGCATTTGTCCTTTAAAAATACGATAAATCATCCATGCCTTAGTATTGGCAATATATGTTATAGACAAGGATATATAAGTTCCTGATGTTGTTGAAATAAATGTGGATTTCCAGATTTTCATAAAACAAAAGGCTTCAGTCTCTCATTGCCATCTGCACTGGCTAACAAAAATGAGGTGAGGTTTGCTGTGTTTGTCCCCGTGGCATCAATCCCCTTTCAACTCTTGGGTTTTGTGTAAGTATATATGTGCAGGAAACTAGCTGAAGAATATAAGAAATAGGGTCTAAAAATTAACTGGAAGAAAACTCAACATCTAACCAGCAGCAATGAAGATGTAGAAATTGATGGGAATAAAATCAAAAAAGTAAGGTACACCAGGGTGAGTGTAAATTTGGGGGAAGTGGAACCCATGGCTATCGTCGCATAAATAATATATATGAAGTGGTGCTCCTAGTGAGATTTTCGTTACACTACTTTTCATAATATGCGGGAATCGCTACCTACCCAAAACTCACAGTAAAGGAGCTGAAATACACTATTCTTTGGAAATGCGTCATATCTGCTCATAGAGTGGCCAAGTGCAACACATCATTTTACCATTACCACACCAGGAATTGTACAGATTGCATTGAGGTTAAATCAGTAAGTACGAGTCTAATAAGTATCAATAAGTCAATAATAAATATCTTAGCATGCCGTAATAGTGTGGTAGATGCAATTTTGTTACTATGAGTGAAATCAGTATAGGTTCCTTTTGCCCCAGATTATATTGTCACTGGGGCAAGTGGAGCCCAGTAGGTTTCACTTCCCCCATCAAGTAAGTAATCAAATAATTTGTTCCAGAAATGGTGCGTACGTATGTTCGGAAAACTCAACCTCCATCCTAATCCAAGGACAAGTTGAAGATTGCTGTGAACTGTGTTAAAAGTGGACAATTAACATTATATAGGGCTGCAAAAATATACAAAATCCCAAAATCAACATTGTTTAAACATGTCAAAGGACAAAGAGGTGTTAAAAGTGTGATGAAGAAGAAATTTCACAAGTGTAACGCAGAGAGATTTATCAAGAGTGCAGGTGGGTGACTGGATTCTTGCAAAATTTTGTCATAAGAAGAAAATAAAAAAGTATGTTGGACAACTGACGGAAAAGGAGGCATGTCTGGAAGTGAAATTCGCTCGAAGAATTCAATCAAAATCAACATTTCATTGGCCTAACATTGAGGACAAGAGTAAAATTCAACCTGAAGAAATTTTTCAACATCTACTGCCACCAGCATTTGAGAAGCGAGGCACATTCAAATTTGACATCTCATTTGATTCCTATAATGTAGGTTAACTGTATGAAAAGTAAGGAGAAATTACATTTATATTGGTATTGTATGTCACTGAATTATTTTTACTTACCCCAATGATATTTCTTTGTTATATATTACATGAACAGGCCTTTGGTTACACTTGCCCCAATCATCGGGGCAAGTGTAAATGCTGACTACGATTCATATTCTGTGTTCCAGAGGGGAAACCATTGAAATATGTCTGCATTATAATTCATCTGAAGTTAGAGCATATATTTCTCAACCAGAATATAGAATGTTAATAAAATTGAATGTCAATTCAATGTACTATACTATACTATGTATAGCTAATGAAACGTCAAGTATATAAATATGTGGTTCCACTTACCCCGGTCTACCTTATCCCATTTCAGGTATGTAGGATCAGTAGTACAAATTGATGGATCCTCAAAATTGGAAATAGAGATCAGATGTGCCAGAGTAGAAGGGCAATAGGAATACTGAATCCCTTACTATGGAGCACCAACATACTCAATAGAACAAAAACAAATATATTTTGACGTTCCACTCCTGTGAGCGCGATTCCTTCCTTGCCCGCAACTAAGGTGTCTGAGGTGTGGTAGACAGAGGGTGGACATAACTCACACAAGGGTTCAATTTTGCCGCCCTGTAGCCATTACACTAGTCTTTTGTTGGTTAGTTATAAGGTTAGTCACACGATGTAAGCGCGTGGAAAGTCGACGAGGTGAAGTTGATAAGCTCTGGTCGACAGAAAGGAACCAGCTTTCAAGGGAGAAGGAGCCCACCTCCCATCTCCCATTGGCAAAGTTAACTGACCCAGGGGTTGTCCAGAGAAGAGAGAGATAAGACGACGGACACATGGAGCCGGAGGATGGAGGACATATGGTTCTGTGAGGAGCTGTCATTGGGGACGACAAGATGCTCGGCGAGAGTATCCACACTCGCCGAAGGACGAGTACAGTGCGTGGTTCAACCCTCCGAGGTGGAGAGGCCTGCGTCATCCAAGCAGCCAGCGCCCGACTCAACTCTCCTAAGCATCCGTCCACGAATCCATTGCCCCCCGTTTTGACCGATAATTGGTCACGTGTTCCTTGCAATTACTCTCTCGGTGACTGTCCCAGTGTCGTGGGGAACTCGAAGTAAAAGTGACTTCCCCAAGAAGAGAAATCTAAGAAAAAGAGTTTATCTTCCTAACTAAGCCGCATTCACTGTCCTATAATTTCTCTTTTGTTGGACTTGACATTGCAAGCAAAGAGGACAAGGAATTTGTAACGCCATACTCTGAAAGGGAGTGTCAGCTGGTTTCATTTCTCATTTTTTTTGTTACGATCTGGTAATTCATGTATCTTTCATCACCTTTTAGGATTAGTTATTTTGGTTTGTAAGGGCCGATATCTTTTCTCCTTCTGTGGTTCATCAATCACCCATTCATACGTCATTAGTCAGTACGAGTGTATTTCTTTCCTATTTGTTGAATACAAGGTTCGCTCATTTTGTGTGTCTTTTTACTCTGGACGCCGTTGAACCTCGACGTACTGCGGGCAAGGTTGTTGCATCACACGCTCACGGGATCCCCCCGATAGAAATAACCTCAATTTTAGTCTGCCGACTGGGGAGCTCAGCCGCGGTTCATTGTAATCCCGACCGTAAGATTCTGCGACACCAGAACGTTCCGTCACAATAAATAGAGCAAAAGTAGAAAGTACAATGCTTTATGGAGCCGAAACATGGACTACAAATGAAAGAGAAAAAAATAAACTACGAGTCACTGCAATGGACTTTTGGTGGAGGTCGGCTGTGAAATCAAGAATAGAAAGAGTTAGAAATGAGCAGATAAGAGAAATCATGGAGGTAGAGAAGGATGTAGTGGAGACTATTGAAGAAAGAAGATTACGATGGTATGGACACATCCAAAGAATGAGGGATGAAAGAATACTGAAAGCTGCTCTAAAATGGGTTCTGAAATGCAGAAGAAGAGGAAGACCCAAGAAGTCATGGTGGGATGGAGTGAGGGAGGAAATGGATAGGAGGGGGTTGGATATGGAAGATGCATTTGATAGGAACTGGTGGAGAGTGGGCATTGGGTGATGGACCTGATGAGTGGACCCTACTATTTACGGAAAGATATATGTGCTGGGTTTGGGGAGGGAAACTGCTGTAAAGAGAAATATCCCTAATAAAAAAATATCTTGAAGATTCTGACCAATGTATACACAAGATATTAGCATAGTCACTGCGTAAATAATGGGGATCCTTCATTAATTTAGAAATTACGCAGAAAGCTACCTACTAAATACAGTATACCAAATGCAGCAATATACATGGGTCATTCCATCCAAATTCGACCAGGTGATTGCCCTTGGGGTAACCGATTTCGACCAAATTTGGCAAATCGTCTTCATTTGATTACAAAATGAAAACCCCAAAGCCAATTTGTAATCCATTCAACGGTTTACGAGATATTTCAATGTTGTAAAACAAGAATTTTACAAAAGCGTCGTCGCATTTGACGGCATATCTCCGGCAATAAGGAAGATAAAAATGCATGCAATGACTTATTTTAAAGGTATTAAATTGAGAAAGATAATTGATGGCTTATTACATAAAATTTAAACAATTAAATAAAGTTTATAACAAATTCAAATGTTCAAATCGATTTTTGACGATGTAGCTATGCCTTCGATTTTCCTCATTTTTTAATATGTTGTAGATACAACCCTCCTCTACAATTTAAAAAAATTTGGTAGGGGTAATATTTCATTTAAGAAAGAAAAAAATTTTTGAGTGAAGGCGTAACGCTGGTCTCCCGCCGCGGCGGCGTCCGGCTCTCGCGCCGAACGTTCAGTAGTCGGTTCTCCAGATCTCATCAGCGCGCTTCCTTTTCCATCATCTTTTCACCAATTTTAACTGTATACCGACCCTTTGATAACCCCTAACCCCTGATAAAAAACAACGGTAAATGCGAAGAGCTAACCATGATATTTTTTTCCCTCACTAACTATCGCATTTGCAAGCAATTCGTCAGTTGCCGTCTATCCTCCGTCAGTGACGTTTCAAAACTCTCCTTGGTCTCATTTTTAGAGGGCGCGTGTTTCAGTGCGAGTAAACATTTTTTGGTCTGCAGCGGTTGATTATGATATTTTCAGTTGGTGATGCTTTAAACCAGAAATGTTCGAGTGTAACAGTATTGAGGAGTTTTCGCCGCTTTCTACTCGTGAAATTGAGTTGATCGAATGAAAAGTGGTGTGGATGCTGTACTCAGTGTGTGCAACCGTCATTGTAAGGATTATTTACTCTTCTACGAGGTTCGTCAAGAGCGGTGCTGCAATCCCTTGAATTTGCATAGAAACATTCGCTCGATTAATTTATGGACAATAACAAGCGAGTTCCACAATTTCTACCATGACACAGTGCCTGTTGTAATAGAGGGTAGAAGGTCTGTGTTCAATGTAAAGTGGGTATAAAAAATTTCAACAAGCCAGAAAATTTTGCCGAATAGAACAATCCAGGTTGCTCTCAACATGTGCCAGAAAGTCAGTCAGAGGTCGCCACAAATGACGATTATCAGAGTAGGGTTTATGGTGCAGAAGGACCTTCAACCAGTGCTACATTCGCTATTAAATCTCAAGGTTCTTAGTCAGAGTTATCAGTTAGTTCTATGAAAGATAGCGGGACTGATGAAACCAATGGATGTCAGTACATTCCAGGAAAAGAAATTCGCTTGGGAAAACTGAACAAGACGTTAAAATCCCTGGATCAAACACCTGTAACAACAACAAAAAAATTGCAGAGGACAAGCAAATATCTGGCGAAGAAATTAAAAGTGGCAACCGCTGCTTTGAGATTATCTCTTCAAAAGGCTACTGGTGGGGAGATGAATATTCAAGAAGATATTCCTGAACAAGAAGATCTCTTCCACCAAGATGACAAGGAAATGATTATGAAGCTGAAGGATAAGTTCCTAAACGCTACGAAAATAAGTGAAAGATTTTTTATCCTATCTGTCCTACCTAAATCTTGGAGTATTACAAAGATAAAGCAGGAGTTTCAAACATCGACGTATTTGGTCAAAAAGATGAAAAAATACCTATCTGAGTAAGGAATTCTGTGCTCTGCGAACGCGAGACGAAACAAATAACACTAAACTGATAGTGATTGAGTTCTGCCGTGAACCAGAGATTAGTAGAGAAATGGCGGGCAAAAAATAGTGTAAAGGGGGGAAATGTGCGCGTAGTAAAGCAGAAAAGGTTAATTCTTTGCAATATGAGGGAAGCTAATGAAGCCTTTTAAGAGAGAAATCCTAATTTAAAGATTGGTTTCTCCAAATTTGCAGATTTGAAGCCTCCTGAGTGCGTGTTGGCTGGTGAACCTGGCACTCACACCATATGTGTCTGCATGATCCACCAGAATTACAAGTTACAATTCCTCGGGGCTGGATTAGGGCAAATAAAGTCGGATAACGGAGAAAAAATTTTCTAAACTTATCGGGATTGCCTGGAATTCTCACTCTGTCGCTCTCCGTTAGAAATGTGCGTCATGAGTGAGTACCCAGAAACACTGCCACGAGAAGAGGGCGAAAACGGTGATGATGTCGTCAGAAAATGTGGGAGTAGAGACTTAATGACAGAAATTATTTCAGAGTACATCAGGGAAAAAAGTACGGATAAGGTTTGTTTCAAGCAATGGACTTAGGAAAATCATTTTGCGTTCACCACACAGGTCAAGGACGTAAATATTTTTTGTGAGGCTTTCGCTGAGAATACCACCTAAGTAAGAAGGCATGACTACATCGCTTGCATGCAAACTATATTTTATTTAAAATGTCAGTGACAATCTGAAATTGCGTAAAGTTGTCGTTGTGGCCGATTTGTCTGAGAATTTTTCTTTTCTTCACCAAGATGCTGTACAAGGGGTCCATTGGTGTAACGATCAGACTACAGTACATCCATTTGCGTGTTACAGCAGAAATACCTGCGATAAAGTCGCACCTTTCAGTTTGGTTATTATTTCAGACTGTATGGAACATAACGTGAGTGCATTCTATACCTTTCAAGGGAAACTGATAACTTTTCTTCGAAGATGAGTACATTATCTAAGTAGAATAATTTACTATTCCGACGGTGCTGTGGCTCAATAGAAGAACCGCTACAACATGAATCAATCAATCATGATGTATCAATTGCATCACTAAGAAGATTTCGACGGTGATGCTGAATGGCATTTCTATGCAACATTTCAAAGAAAGTGCCCGAGTGACGGACTAGGAGGAACATAATAAAGGGTATGCGAGGAGAATGAGATAGGGGAAGAGAGGAAAGTAGCATTGGAGGTCAAAGACGGGGCGAGATTTGTCTATTGTTCTCCGAGCACGGCCGCTGGTGGGCCCACGGTCGCCCCCGCTGTTAACCATGTTGTCGCTAATCCTAGATTCTAAAGCGACGGTCACTTCAGTGGGAAGCAAATAGCGAATGATATGGGTAAAGGGAATCAAAGACGATTTGCCAAATTTGGTCGAAATCGGTTACCTCAAGGGTCAATTTTGCCAATTTTCTGGTCGAATTGTGGTGGAATGACCCACATAATAAACTCAATAACACTCTATAACACGTTTGACAACATTAAGAGGAGTGATGTTGTCAGAATTCAAAGATTCAATAGAATCTTATCAAATCCATGGATTTGAGATTCAATTGAATCCTCCCAAAAAAAATTCGATCATATTCACACACGATTGTGCGGGTTACATTTGAGCTACGTCGCTGTAAACTCTTCATCGTCTGTCATAAATTCATTCAATTTCTCATCTCCAAATTTATCACTACACTGCCTTTGTTCTTCTAAATTGTAGTTATTTGGGTGAACATTCATTACATCATAAAATATGCATAAGTGAGGAGAATTTAATTGCTACTTGATGCGTCCAGTTTAATTTAAAAATTGCCGCACATGCACATCACTGCATACATAACCTTCTGGAGCATTTGCCAAGGCGCGCACGGTGCAGATCATTCTGCCTGCAGTTTTCATTAATTGTTCACCTGATAGGCTGAAAATCTTTCCCTAGCGAAAATGATCCTTTACATACCTTTCCCATATGTGGCCTGGATCTCAGAAAATGTATCTCAACCTCTTAAAAAGTACAATGTAATCACGAGATTCAAACCCGTGCAGAAGACTGCCAGCATTCTACTTAATGCCAAAGACCACCAACCCGATGACGCAAACGAAGGCATCAAGGCCATTACACAAATACAACTCTGCGAGACACTTATTGTAGTTATCAGGATTTTACCACAGGGAGGAGCTAGGTTTCAGCCTCAGCTGCGGCAGATTTTTTTCTGTGACCCCTACCTCTTCCTAAGTTCTCCTAAGTTACGCTTCAAACAGTTAAACTTATTTCGTTTTCGTGTTTTATGCTCAACAGCGCAGTCAACTTGAGAAGGTGTAAATCGTAGAGGGGAAAGAAAATTACAAAATAAAGGAATGGAGAACGCTGGATCTGGAATATCTCCTCAATGCTCATTTAGGATGAAGATTCTCTTAACACAATTGTCAATAAAAAGTTCCGAAAATCGTGGAGTGAATTGTATATCACTTTTTAAATATGAAATATTTCATTGGCTTCTATGTTTTAGCCTACCAAAGTTGGCTATTAAGTATGCCATTGGATAAAATGGCGTTCAGCATAACACCCAGAAAGCAAAGAGATTATGCATAGAAGGATGAAAAATAACCGCTTAATATATTTACTGGATTAATGATTTGCAGAATAGAATTATAAGCACGAATCATCTAAGTCAAAAGGAACTTGGTAATGAGTTAATGTTTCTTACTCGAACTTCAATGAGCAGTGAAACTGTTTGGCTTGGAACGAAATAATATTCCTTTTTTCCCTCAGTCAGCCACGGTGGAATTTCTTCTCTACCCAAGAGAAAGGAGGTGAAGATTCTGGCGAGGTGTTGGTGGGTGGAAGTGAACTTCTTCCACCAGAAGTTATTCACAGTATCCATTCCAGGAGCCAAGAAATTCTTCTTGCCAGAGAAGGCCTTCTTCACGTCACTCTCTGTGACTGATAGAGGTCCATCCACTACATGTAGGTGGCGGACACAAGACATTTTAAAGAGGCCTCTGGCCGGAGTGTCTCCGTTGAATGGTTTCAACGTTTCATAGATATCCTTCGAGAAACGTTCCACCGCTTGGATGGGTGGCGGAGATTCGATGACAGATTGAGGTGGTCGAAAGAGACAGGACGGGTGAAGGAGGAAGGTTGAGTTCTCCCTCACGGCCTTAGTCCTCTTCAGGAGCTTTTTCCAGGCCCTGGTAAGTGCCCAAACTCTATCAACCACGTGCTGCTTAATGGTAAGCAGCAAGTCCTTATTCAGTGTGTGATGGTGAAATCTGAGGCTGCATGCTATGCACCAGACTTTTGGTGTGAAAGCCTGCCCAGATGTGATGTATTCCATCACACACTGAATCCTCAAAGCCTGCCGTCTCGCCAGCGTGAACTTGGCCTCCAATTGCTCAAGCCATTTCGCCGCTTTGTCCTCCCAAGAGGTGGGCTTTTGGGAGTGAGCCATTATTTTGGTAGCAGCGTAGACCACGCAGTTGACCTTCCAGAGGTCCGACATCTCCGTAAGGATTTCGTCAGTAATGCCATTCAACCTGGTCAGGAGGTTGCTCTGCAGTGAGATCCTACGATGGGTATCTCTCTGCCTGTCCTGTCGTACATCATATCCACCGCTCCTAGCCGCAAAGTAGTATCTCAAAAAATCATTCCATTCAGGCATATCTTGAATTCCTAGTCCACAAAATCGTATGTGTAAAATTTGAGACATATAATCGTATCTGAAATTTTGTCCATAAAATCATGTCAGAATACCAGTCCACAAAGCCATATCTCGAAAAATCAGTTCAGATAGCAGTATCTCGGCCAATAATTTAGTTTTTGTTTTGGGTACTCTATTTTCATTCATTTTTTTTTATTATAAATATTTTATGAAAAACATTTTTGTGTTTTATCTCAATATTCTAACAGTTTACTGAAAATAAATTTCACTAATGAAATTTGACTCCTTTCTGGGAAAAGGTCCTAAAAATCGATTTTTTCGGATTTAACCCGCTGATATTGCCAAAAAGGGTATATTTTATGTTAAAAATGTCCCCTCCGTAATAACAAAAAATTCTGATATTCCCGAAGCTATGCGGAGAAAAATTTTTTCCGATGATATGGACGTCTAATTTATGTTGGACTTTCAGCCAAAAATTTCATTGCACACAAAACTTGATGATTACTCAAAGAATTCAGGATGAGGAGGGGACAATTTTCTTCGAGGACGCATTTGAGAACCCATCCAAGTCATTTTTTGGAGCAATTAAGACTCCCTAATGCCCAATAAAACTTGAGGTTCATGGGGACCAACTGATTCGAATAGTGATCAGGGTCAGAAACAGGGAACAAAGTCTGTTTCAATCCGCCTTGGTTGCCAAGTAATAGAAAATATTTATTTATACTAAAGACACAAAGTTCAAATTCCGTGTATTTTTGAATTGTAATTAAGTATATTTCGAATGGAGAATTGGGAGCAGATCAAGCGGGGTAGTTGGAGAAGAGGTGTGAATTATTATCATGATCAAAGGAGAATTTATAATTCAAATCAGTATTGTTGCTAATTTCATGATGACTATTATGATTATTTTTTTTATTGGCATTTCCCATTTCAGATAAAATCACTAGAATACAAAATCCGGTGACGACGAACAAGTGTCCTAGATATGAGCATGTCCCAAGGATTCTGGCTATAACTACCAAGTCTGTTTTTGATAAAACAGAGAGCAGCCATTTTCCTGAAATTAGGAGTTCTCTAAAGCAACAAGCTGGTCTATGCGAAAGTTTGCGATTTTGCATTTCGGGCACAACCAAAATTTTTCAATAGAAATTTAATTCTGGGGTTCGACAAAAATGTCTGTAAAAAAAATAGACCAAGCGAATCAGATGAAACTTGTATATTTGTATGTTCGCCATTCCAATGAACACTTTAAACCCATTTCAAAAGGAACCCCCTTATGCGAGTAGAGTATTGATGCAAATATTTCAAATTTAGGCTGCACGGCAATTTTTTGTGTACCGTGGTTATGAGGCACTCCGAAAATCTTGACATTCAATTTTAGATAAAAATTTAGATCGCAGAGTCTTTTCTATGCTATGTACTTAAGTTGAAACAGGGGTCTATATATCATATATATTAGAACTAATTTCTGACCAAAATCCGCGAGGGAATGTCAAAACTCCCAACTCTCCATGTCCTATATATCAGGGGGTTAAATCCGAGAAAATGGTTTTTAAGAGATAAAACACAAAAATGTTGCTTTTTCATAAAACATATAATATTTTATGGGAACTCGATTTTCATTCATTTTTTTTAATATATTATAATTTTAAAAAAATGAATGAAAATCGAGTTCCCAAAACGAAAATTAAATTATTGGCCGAGATACTGCCATCTGGACTGATTTTTCAAGATACGGCTTCGTGGACTGGTATTCTGACATACGATTTTATGGACGAAATTTCAGATACGATTATATGGCTCAAATTTTACACATACGATTTTGTGGACTAGGAATTCAAGATACGCCTGAATGGAATGATTTTTTGAGGTACTACTTAGCGGCTAGGAGCGGTCGATATGTGATTTCAGTCATCAACCGCAATCGGAGTTCAGAGTCGACCTGACCGGCTTCCTCCCTACTTGTTGGCGGTGCCGACATTGCAGTGGCTGTCAAAACAGCCGGTGGAGAAACTGCTTGCATCGGGGAGGGTGGTCTGGCCGGTGGTGTATTTCTCTGAACACGTGGTTGTTGGGGTGTTTCCTTTTTACACAGGTGTTTGGCATAGTCGCGCAGATTCTGCTGCGACAGGTGGTTATGTTCAGGATGCATCTCACACCACAAAGAGTGCATTCTTGCCATATACCCCCTGCGATTGGGTTTGCTGGCAGCATAGCATGCGAGGAGGTCGCCCATTAGGGATTTCGTCCACTCCATACGAGCTCCCTTCTTGGTGTTGTTATTATTGCCACACCCAACTCCACTGGGGTCTCCATCCGAGAGGGGCCGGTTGTGGGTGGTATTTCTGGTCGACTTTCTCGGAACCAGTGGATCTGCATGCAGACATCCACCACTGGCCGGCAGAGCCATTACCAGGTATGCCTCGAGGAGGCTGGTGGTCTACTTTTGTACCCTTATTATTATTACATTAATTTGTCCTAAGATTCGTGATATACATAGCATATACAAATATAGGACACATCTAGATATATAGGCAAGATAATTATAAGTACACATATATATACACTATCACAGGCATTAATTACAAATACAGAAATCCATATACTGAATGAACTGAATGAACTATATGAAGAAAGTTCAGCAAGTTTTTCTTGAAGACCAACATCCATAGTAAGACAGACATAGTAACCCTCTTCAATTCTGGTAGAAGCTTTTCATAGAGTATCAATCCCATAGATTTTTGGCCTAAAACTGCATTATGGGCTCTGATAAACTGTTGGCACAGATCTGTATATGACCTTGTGTAATGTGAGTGGCCTTTATATGACCTTGTGTAATGTGAATCATTGGTTTTATATTGCAAAATATTTCTCTTTGTGAACATTATCGAGATATAAATGTAAATGCAAGGAATTGGTAGGATATGCAGCTTGTTGAACAAATGGTGACAAGTTGAGTTGTAACATTTGTAAGTTGTTGTATTTCTTCCCAAGTTCATATATCCAGCAGGCGATATGGAGGAAACCAAAAATAATGATTTGAGAAGTATTTTTTAAATAGACTGAGTCCTTAGCTCTTTTAGACTATTTTTGAGCAATAAAGAAAGGGTGATTGGAAGCAAGGTCAGCTACCGTCTGAACTGCGTACATGTTAGAAACATCAATAAGAATTCGACTGGAGAAGCACCGTGATTGAAATGAAGGCATTTCCTGAGCGGCAGTTGAAGCATTTGTTCAATATCCACGAACCATTATTTGAGGTTCTATTTTATTAGGAATCATTTTACACGACCTTTCCACATTAATATTCCATGTGTCCAAAAAATCTTGCCATTTAGAACCAGTAACATAGTATACTCTGAGCTATTAGAGATATAGAAAATGTCCAGGTCACGCACACATTATCATCCAGCGATTAGTAATTGGAATGAAATAATATTTCTTCTCAAGTTCGTATATCCAGCTGACGATGTGGAAGAAACCACAAATAATGACCTGTGAAGGATTTTTTATAGGGTCAGAGTCCTTTGCTCATTTTACCTATGATTGAGCGATAAAGAAAGGGTGATTGGAAGCTCGGTTGGGCCAGCTACCATCTTTACTGTATGTATAGATGTGAGAAACAAATGCCTCTTTTAAACGCCCATACCATCTGCACGTCCTGATCAGCTGCAGATTAAGAAAGCTAGTCTCATACAAAATGCAGAACTTGCTTTATATACGTCTTCTAAACTGGAATAAAAGTTTGCAAAGGAAATGATCACCAACTAAAGATCATTTGCATAGGAAACTAAGAGGTGATAGTTATTTTATGATCATTTGATCATGACATTTAGCTTATTATATAAATGTGCGAATTTCCACAGAGAAAAAATCATAAGCCTTGACCAGCATTCGAACCCGGATCCCTCGATTTCCGGGCGAGAGCTTTAGCCAGTTAAGCTACCGAGGCATCCTCTGCCCCTGTGGATTTTTGTGACCTTTACAGGACTAGATTACATAAAGGCATTATAACGCATGCTGTCACGAATAATGAGTATAAATTGTTTTAAAAACATGACCGAATACCAGAGAAGTCAGGGGGGGGTAGGGGAAATATTTTTTGCAATTCTTTAAAAAGTTTCGAAAATAAGAAACTCGAAAATATGAAGTGCTAATTTTTCGGTCCTGTCAAATTCATTTTATCAAGTTGCTACTGTATTTGATTAAGTACCAAGAAGAGGAGACAAAAAATGTCCATTTACTGTCAAGATTTTCAATTTTACTCGTTGACTTAACAAGCAACTTAAGCATTATTTTAAATTCATGATTAGAGTATTTCAACAATTTTTGTTATTTATTGATATCACACAAATTTATATGCGATAGCATGAAGAAGTTAGATGTAAGAATCATGTATGGATGAATATCATACTTATTAATGAAGTATTCGACTGCTTTTAGACAGTTTTCATTGAAACTCAGTGAAAATCTCCCAGGTTTACAAAAGCAGGTACATTTCTGCTCCTAATATTTCCATCATGTAAGAGTACATCTCATTTACTCTGTAAACCAGCCTATCATTAATTATTCTACGCGAAACTCTTGTCACGTAAGAATTGTCTATACTGATCTAGTTGCTATAAGTGTACTCCTCGCATTATGATGCTTTCTCCTTTTTCAGGTTAATGGAGAACTTGCAGAGTTTTTGAAAAAAAAATAGAGGTAATAAAGGATGATGAATCTTGCCCAACGCAAAAAACCCGAGGCGTGAGTAACGCTTAGTTTCCGAGATATAAATTCTTAAAGTTGTCGAAATTCCAACGACGCGAAAAACGGGCGAAAAGGGGGGCGTGGTCAGATCGGGCAGGTCTGACGTCACACCTGTCGTTCGGAGGCCGCAGCGGTGGCAGGCTCGGCGTCTGTCTCGGGGATTCCGGGCGGCGTCACCGAGGAACTTAGGGCAGGAGCGCTACGCTTAGAACGGTGGAGTATCCAATGGATTCAAGTACATACGCAAACATCTACGCTGCTATCTACGATGGAAATTTCGCTTCCTAAGTAACGGAACCGAAGCGAAATTTAACCAGATACGTTAATTTAAAGTCACATGTCATCGGCATTGTCAGAACTTCTTACACTGAAGAGACTGGTTTAGGCTGCTAACGACACAACTTTTTTCTGAAACAGGAGAGAAACGTGGAAAAAGTGTAAGATTTTTTCCCATACGCCTGGGTTCGCGATAAAATTGCAACTATAGGATTTCTTTCCACTATTTTACCTGTCATTGCATTTATTTTTGTAACATTTTGAGGAATCGAAACGGGGACCTAGGGAGAGAGGAAGTTAATACATTCCAGTTAATTACAAATGTAGGGCATGATAGCATAGTATTTTCTTTACCTTGTTACGCGTATTGTAACTCTAGGGATTTCATCTTACGTTCACATCGTTATGCATCATGATTTCAAATGATATGCATGTAGAGAAAAAATGACTCCACAATAAGCGCATTTAATAAAGTTATCACCAGATGCTTTGCATCTGCACGAACGCTGTTCGTGTGGTAACATAAATTGAGACCAATTTTGTTCGTTTTCGAACATAAAGGTCTTCCGGGTTTTCAACCGCGTTGGTTGATTGTGCGAGGAAAACACTCCATGATCCTTTGATCCACGTTTCGCTTACATGAAATACGCCGTTTTAATTGAACCTCTTTACAAACCTCTGCTTTTACATACCCTGTTATTAACTCTCTCACGTCAGAAAATTCTTCACGGTGAGCGAAAAGTTGATTAACAAATATCAGCATTCGAGTATAATTGCTAGGAAATTCAAAGTGAATACGTCGCTTTACGATAAAAATTACACCTTTGTCTATTGTGAACACTCTTCAAATAGACTCATGACCGATCGGAGCTCTCTCTCTTCCCTAAAATGTATCCTCGGATTACAAAATGTGCGGCCAACGACACACCTTCCACCTATTAATAGTAAATGCAGGCGAACTACAGGTTCCCAAAATTTGCTACTAGTTGTACTCTCTTTGAAGGGTTAGTTGAAGATCCAAGTAATAGTTAGAAAGTTAAAAATGATGCAAAGACGGTTGTACCTGTTCGGGATTGGGAAATCTACTTTAATTCTGAAACATATTAAACCGAAAAATAAATTACGCAGTATGGCCACGATCCTGTACTACACTGGAGTCCTGTGCACCCAATGCCTTAACCCACACCACCACGGTAAATAATTATGTGACGAGCGTAAAACTGTTGTTAATTACGCATGAGCAGATGCGTAAACAGTCACCAATAAAATTGCATCGTATTTACACCCAAAATTGCGCCAATGCATGAACTCGTGGACATAAAAAAGCTCCTGTTATCATACGATACTTTGTTCATGCATCTATCTATCAACGTATATACTTGCAAGGACATGCATTGTGTGATCATGTCTTAATGCGACGAATTGAAGATGAGCCAAAATCTCGAGCTACCTACAATTTTCTCGCGAGGCCGGGCCTATGACCCTTTTTCTACATCTATCCCCAGTCGCAAAAAAAATAACGCCAAGGAAGTTGGCACACGTTAACAGCACACGGTAAGGAAACAAGAGAACATGGCGATTGGGTGCCAATTTATAGAGAGCGCAGAGGCAAAGTGTCGAGATAAAATGATAAAAATTCGTAAAAAAAAGTATTCTGTATTTGAAATAGATGTAACAGATATTAAGAAAAGTATAACCAATATAAAAACATATTGAAATACATATTTATAACGTAAATAGGGAGAAATCGATAAAAAGATTATTAAAGAGAAAAGCATTCATTCAGGGACAAAACGGTCATTTGCACCTACTTTATTTAAAGAAAATTAATGATAATAAATAACAGCATTACCATACCAAATGACGACAGAATGTGATACCGAGAAGTATAAAAATTAAGCCGCAAAGTGGTTCTGTACCGCTTTAAGACCGCATTACGGGAAGATTATACATTAAATGTATAAAAATCCGGGAATTTGCACGAAGTTTCTCTGCGTCAATGTAAAGGTCATACGCAGAACTACAAGCACACCGAATTTCAACGGGCCATGACACCTAGTTCACCAAGATTTCAGCCTAGGAATCTGAAATTTCCAGCCGGAACCCGACTGAACTACAGTTTTTCAAACACACGGTAACGAAGCGGGGCATTTGCACTTATTTTCTTCATATCATCCTTTACAAAAGAAGTATTTCTACGGGCTTGTTGATTTATAATATTCTGTGATACCTAGTTTACTAGAAATCAGGGGTCGAAAATTACTAATTTCCAGGGGAACCACGACTTCAACGTAGTAATTCCATCACACGGTATAGAAGTCGGGTATTTGCACTATATTTCTTCTTCGGGCAGGTCGATTTATATTAGTCTGTGATACTAGTGTATTAGAAAGCAATTGTCAATAATTGTTTATTTTCTTTATTATGTTTCTCTATTCTAACGTATAGAAGGCTGTTAGTGCTGTAATCTTACGGAATTTCGTTGGGCCATGTTTGCAAGTTCACCTAGATTACACCCTCAATATGTCTAATTTTTGGTTGGAGACGGACCGAACCGTAGTATTTCCATCATATGGTGAAGAAATTGAGCTCTTGCCGTTTTCGGGGTTTTTCCGTTTTCTTCTCATCTTCCGATGAGCCCGAAGGTCTTTACCAGTACTCACCATTGTGTCCTCAAACTCTTTCTTTCCGGACCGATAACACTTTTCTCCATATTAGTTTTATTACCCCGCCGCCATTTGGGCCCTTTAACCGTTTCAATAAGGTCAGTGTCCTTTACTTCGTTAAAAGTAAGCTTAGACTCTTCGCAGACGACGCGGTTGTGTATAGGGATATTAACAATTCCGAAGATAGCGACTCGTTAACAATCGACCTACTTGCTATTCATGCTTGGTGCGAAAAGTGGCAGATGGAACTAAACATAAAAAAGTGCGTAGCAGTCAGCTTTTGGAAAAAGAAAAATTGGCCATTTAGGGCATACAGAATTAAAAATACAGAAATTATTCACGCCGAGTCTGTTAAGTACTTAGGAGTCACAATTAGTCACGACCTATCTTGGGGAAAACATATTAGGGAAATATGCGGTCAAGCATATAGGAAGCTAGGCTTTATCAAGAGAGTACTCGGAAAATGTGATGAGAAAGTGAAAGAACGTTGTTATTTTTCAATCGTTAGGCCTCATCTGGAATATGCTGTTAGTGTATGGGATCCATACGAAACGGGCTTGATATCAGAGTTAGATCGCGTACAGCGAAGAGGAGCTAGGTTTGTGAAACGATGCTACGATAAGTTGGCTAGTGTGTCTGGACTGTTAGAAGAATTAGGATGGGAATCGCTATCACAGCGTAGATTAAATTATAGGCTTAACCTCCTAAATAAATTTCAGGAAAATCATTTTACTGACGACGTAAAAAACATACTATTAACCCCTTCGTACTACGGCAGATTAGATCGCGCCAATAAAATTAGAGAGCTAGATTGTAGAACCGATAGGTATAAAATGTCATTTTTTCCGCGTACCATTCGGGACCATAACAGCTGTGATCGTCGTCATGAATAGTTCGAGTATTGACAATAGGCAGGCAGTTAATCTTTCTCATTATATTCTCCTCTTTCTTATTTATGCATGATGTAAATAATGATGTTCTTATTTATGCATGATATTTTGAATCTGTAGTAGTAGTCTTTGTATCCCTTGCATGTTAGAACGATTGGAGATACAATGTTTCTTGGGTATTAGATTTGTAATTGGCGCTTTGCATGTGTGGTACGCGGGTTTTTAATGTAATGTCGGTGTTCTACCATATCATTCATGCATGCCTGGTGCGAAAGCACCCCCTGCCACACACCCTTTGGGTGGCTTGCAGGGTATGACGTAGATGTAGATGTAGATGTACTTTAGACCTCCGCTCGTACGCCAGTGAAAATCCCGCTGGCAGTTGTTTTTTCACCCAAAGAACTGACCGCGGAACCCACATGGGAATCCCTGCGCCTGGAAGGGTAGCTTTCAATCTTCCCCACCCTCCCCCCAAAGTATGGAAGGAGAGAAGGCGGGCAGGGGTTGGGAATTGAAAGAGTTTACACTTATAACTTTAAAAATACTTGGTCACTTCACTTATTCTTTACTTATTCATTTGTTTACTTATTCACTTCTGTGAATCAAGTTCACTAAATTCAATCAAATTCACTAAAAGTGAATTGCTACAACAATTTTTGGAAATAAAATTTCACATGCTACATTAAATAATAATTTGGTTTTAATCTCTTTTTACTCATAATGAGTACGAGTTTAAAAGCTATGTAATTTTAATGCAGTAAACATGTGTGTGTGTGGAAACAAATGTGTATGGAAGATAGAGCGTAAAATCGTTAAACTATGGCAGACGTAAATTGGCGAAGAGCGCACATGTTCACTTTCAATGTAAATAATTTACGAAAGACGAACAAGGTAGAGTATGAGTGATTGATAACTTTAAGTCTTGAATTTAAGAATGGATCAATAATTTCCTTTTCAAATAAATTTAATAAAATATCCCACCATGCTCTTATTAAAACTATCCTGAAAAATGTTAATGTCAAATTTTACACGCGTTGCTATATCATAAATACTTTCATTTAACATTGCGTATTGAACGTATGCGTTCCTGATGCTGAGATTAATAAATACTCTGTTGTTGAGAATCGTAAAATGTTCCCTGTTATGGTATCCTCAAAGTTACATCGTTGCGCTGTTTCCCCGTTTAATTCTTTGTAGACCATAAGGATTGCAATTCTTTGCGCTGTTGCTGTGTGAGTTACGGCGACGATTTCCTGACATTAGTCTTTGTTAGGCGCGGAAGCATGAGTGTTAACGGAATGTCCATCCGCCAATTAACTTGAGGGTAAATTACTCGAGATGAGTTACGGTTCCGGAACTTTGTGCTTCGTCAAAAAATCCTTTTACTTCCATTAAGGATACTAAAGTGACGCCTTGTATAAAGTTTCTTTTTGAACGGAAACTATAATAAAAAAAAGTGTACAGCTTCGTGCTTTTCACGATTCATGCAGAGGATTTGGTAAGACAGGCATGGGAAGAGCTTGAGGCTGGAGTCAAAGTGGGAGGGCATCTTATATAATCAATTACATTCGCCGTCGATCAGGCGTTGGTAAGTGGGCCTTCGAAGGGACTACAGGCTTTGGGAGATGAAACGCAGCGCGGGATATTCGGATTGAAGAAAAATCATAACAAACAATTGTAATGAGATTCTTTAGAACGAAGATGGCGAAGCCTGTAATAAAAGGTGGAGGACACAAACTCCAGCAAGTGGAACACTTTCATAACTTAGGTAGCCCGGTAGAGGAAAACGGGAATTGTGACAAAGGCAAATGGGAGAGAATAATGGTAGCTAAGTAGGCGTTTAGTAATGGAAGAGCGTTGATGACGGGGAAAATGGGTAAGGATGTGAAGAAGAGGCTGGTGAAGACCTTTAAATGGAGCGTAGCGTTATGTTGGGCAGAAACGTGGACCCTGAGGAAAGAGGACGAGAATAGGCTGCAGGCATTTGAGAGGTGGGTGTGGAGAAGGATGGAGAAGGTTAGGTGGACGGAGAGGAAGACCAACGAGGAAGTGATTGAGATGATGGGCGAGGAAGGGAAGCTTTTGAATGATAATCGGAATAGGTAGGGTAGATGGCTGAAGAATGAAGTATAGGGTGAGAGGTTGCTGAAGAGTGTGATAGAGGGAAGGATGTTGGGCAAGAGGGTTAGGGGAACGAAGAGAAGGGTTTAATGGACGGAATGAAGTTGGGTAGCTCATATGCAGAGGCGAAAGAAGATATACTAGAGGGAGATAGGCTCCTGAATGTGTAGGAAACCGGGAGAATATTCCCTGACATTCAACAAAACCTACCTTTACCGGTTTGATACATGTTATAAATAATATAATAACATTGTTCCGGAACGAAAGAATACGCTTGGTTCCGGATTCTGTCAACATCCGTGGCGGGGTGTGAAATTCATGCTACCCTCCTAGATGAGAATTGGAGCGGAGGAAGTAGGATACGTTGGACTTCTGGAGAATACTGAGGGGCATTAGGATAAGAGATTAGCTATCCATTTACTCCTTTGAAAAATGATTAATAAGTGTTTGAAAATGGTCATGAGTTTTTCGACGCCCGGAAAAGACGTGATGTGAAGATTAAGGACGTCCTGGGGGAACGTCGTCTTTGATGCGTGGTGTGAAGTTTGCAGAGGGCGAAATAGGTTTTTGAAAGTCGTTCGGGATCATTTCTATCGGTGAGAGTATTGTAAAGCTTGCTAAGGTATTTTTGAATTATCTCTTCAGAATTACAAATCCGGTGTCAAAGGATCGAAAGCGAATAAGGAATGAAGTGCTTTGTGTGTTTGTTCTGGCAGCTGTTGCAAAGTAAATGTAATTCTTAGTTTTAGGGGTTAATGAGGACCGAAGTGTCAAAGGCGTTTTTATTTGCGAGGTTAAAGTGTACGTGTAGAAAGGTGATTTAACAAGGGGAAGTCACAGATATAAAGGGTATGGAAGGTAATTGGTTCAGAGAATTGAGGAAATTCGTCCGGGAGAGGCCGTCCTTTTTACAGGACGGTCGGAATCGCAAGAATTATGGGATATTTTAAGGAAATGTATGAGTATTTCACAATTTTACCGAGAAATAAAGGTTTAGCCTACAGTGATGCACATTCTCATTCAAGGAAAACATTAGTTCCTTCATTTATTGCCTACCGAACACATCGCAATTTTTTTTTTAACCCTTTCGCGCCGAATGCCGCAACTATGCGCAGAGGAAATTCTTCCCTAAACAACGAATGCCTCATAAATGCGGCGTGAATTTTCCTACCTTAACCGACGAATGCCGCCCTTATGCGGCACAGGTCGGAAGAAAGTGACCGTGGCGGAAACAATAGACCCACGTACGCGGTCGCCCCTCGAGATCCGGCTTAGCGCGAGCCCAGGCCCTTCCTCGGCCGCTCAGGTCGCCGCCCTTCCTATTCTCTCCACGCGGTCTACTACTGTTATTTGCATTGTTTTTTGCAAAAAGTAATTGTTGCTTACTTTAGAAATCCAATGTTAGAAATGAATTCATCTTTTTGTGCTTACCACATGGAAATTTCAAACGAAATTCTAACGTTAATATCAACGGAGTTATAGAACAGCAATCGAAGACGGCATGAACGTACGCGTTTGGAAAATTTTGTCAATATGAACGTTAGAACTTCGTTTAAAATATCTGCACGCTCAGAAAAACACAATAAATTCATATAAAATGTAAAAAAATCGATGCGAACAACAAATATTTGTTTATATTAAGCATTGCAATTTCAGTCAGTTGACCGTGGACTCGCGCTGTGAAGGAGTATTTTAATCCTTCGAGGGTCTGGGACAGCGGCCGAGGAAAGGGATCGGAAACCCGCTGAGTTGGGTCCAAAAATGGTTTGGGAGGGAACCTCTGCCATCCGTCGACGCGAGGAAGCTTCCTACAGGGGAGTGAAGAAAATTTTCAAGAGACTCGTAACGAGGAAGAATTTCCCTCCACGAAGCTCGGGCTCGAAAGGGTTAATTAGTTGTATTGATCCTTTAAGAAAGGGTGTTCGTGTAACTTGTACTTTTTCTGTTAAGCATTTAGCTGTGAGTAATGTCCACTGTTGTAATATTATTGTTTGTGTACATACAAACATTTTTTTCTTTTGCAGAGGACCTTATTTCTGACCGTCGCACAGTGGGATGAATTCGAAAAAAGCAGGCCAAAATTGAAAAAAGTGGATTTCTTCACTCTGGAAATTGCAATTTGGCATAGTGACTCTCCTACTTATGGTGCATATGTGGTGTGATAAATTTTACGTAACTATTCCCCATTAGCATTATACAATGGTTTAAAGTTGAACAAATTTCGCAGAAAAAATCGAGAAATGACATTTCCCTGGACATCTCCCAAACGAAGAGTCTACAGAACCTCATGTAGGAGCTTATTGAATAAAATGTGACATCATTTTCAAGACCTAACTTTAATCTTCACATGCTGAAATTTTAATAATCTAGAGGGATATTTGCTATTTTAATGGGACAAATTGGCGGACCCTAGTTTTCACTGATTTTCAGGCTTTAGGTAGAAAAATAGTTGAGAGGAACACGAAGTAACCGTAACTTACTTACATAACCGCATTTACTGAAGCTTCTAGAATGCGAATCCATGGAGAAAGTCAGCGGCCGTCCGCGGCGCTGAAATCTAACTCGGTTTTTCGATCGCGCGGCGGGGTCCAGCCTTGCGCGCCAGCTAATCGGAATACAGTGACGCAGCGAGTATCATCACACGCTATTCAGTCATGAACTTAATAATGGCGATTTTCTAACTGTATATGGTGTAAAGGATCGCCAAAGGTGCTATACTAGTAGTTTCTAAAGACAATCTAGTCTCTTTCACACGGTCTGATAGCCGTTGTTGTCTCTCTTCGATACATTCAAGGAGCTAAACCAGACACTTCACGGCAACATTTAACGCTGTAAACAATTTGTTCAGCTTCTGTGGGCAACATGCAGAGCCCATTGAACGTGAACACTTTTTCCCTAAGGTATCGGCTGGAAGCTGGTGTCTCACAACAATTCTTAACCACCCCCCTCCCCCCGCAGCCACTTGCCCGCTCAATCCCTACGTGCCACCCAGAGAGTGTTCGCAAAAAGGACGTTTTATGACACCACGGGACCGTTCGTGTGGCCTGCTTGAGGCCACGATTTTCCTTTTGCTTAGTTGTACTCACTTACGGAAACCTTGAGTCTAAACACACAGTATTGTTTGCTATTTATTTCGTTTTTACCATTCCACACACTGAAATACCATCCACTGCAACATAGTGTACAAAAACAGCCGACTGACTTCTTTGGAATTAGCGCATCTATTTAATAGGGCATCTTACTCAGTTTTCATTACAGTTATTGCATTTAAAGAATTTTTTCCCCATTAATGTTTATTTCTAAAACGTGTGAAATATTTGTCCTGATTAAGATCCAGTGTAGACTGAAAACCCTTCAAATACACAATTTTCAATTTGAGTTTTAGATATTTTGTCACTCTGAGCTATGTGAAGAGCCATCCTCTTCAATTGGTGTATTTTGGTCTTCTCCATCACTCATAATCAGCAGATCGCTGACTTCCTTTAGCATTCTCCTTGGTGTCTTTAATTATGAAATGGTGGAGTTGGTCATTAAAGGGATCAGACGTCAGGAGTCTTCCAAATAACTCCTCGTTTGTGGCCACTCTTTAAGTTTTCCTTGTGAAACGCTCTCGAAATCTTCTTCTACCTTCGGTCCTTGCCTCCATAACCTCTTCCGATAATTATCCCAACGGAAGAATTTCCTCTGTAGCAATTTCACCTCCGTGTATGGGGACTTGGTGAATTGTGGGAGGCATAAAAGGTAAGGGTATAACTGTAGAAACAGATCGGCAGTCCCTTAGCTGATGGCGTTAAATGGGGTTATACTTATGTGCCGACCACTTGATTATGCCTTCAATGCTGTGGAGAACCTTTTGATAAGATCTTCCTCCATACCTGAAATTACATTACCCGAATAAAACTGCCTGAAATAATGCCTAAAAAATACATGCCTTCTCTGATCTAGTGAATCGCTTACACAGTGTTTCACTGTCGACTGAGCGGCACGAATTGAAATTTGCTTGCATCTTGAGCGAAGGATATATTTCGCATGAGTGGGAGTATGATATTAGTGTAATACGAATGAAGAACTTGGGTCAGCGTATTTATTTTTTGGTTTTGATAACATTTGATTTTTGTTGTTACCACTGCTTGAAACCTATTTATTTCCACTTCTGCACGTGGGACGATACTCCTCATCCCATTTCGTCTAAATATGTGATTTTGCACAATAGGTTAGAGCAATCACTTACGGTATGGCCTAGTTGTATATTCCTTGGAACGAGAAGTTATCTTTTAATTCACTTACTTAAATAGCTACGCATGAAAAATGTGTTGATCGCAATGTTTTTACCCGTAAGGTACCCAGTCGCATATCTAGTGAAGGCTCTCTACTATGTGGATGAAGGGCATCTCTAAAGAAACAAACTGTCGTGGGTGAAATGAGGGCATTATTGCAATATTGGATGAAACGTCTACTGACAGTGAAAACAACGGAGGAATTCAACTCAATTTATTACCCTCAGATGTGGATGACATTACAGATTATAAGGATAAAAATTACCAACTTTTACAAGACTCAGGAAATCTGTCGAATGATACGTGTAGCTGGATCTGTTGAAGAATCATCCCCATTATGTGATGATGATGGTGATGATCATTCAGTAAAGGAACGGGCGTCCAATTCATCAGTGGATGGGTACTGTAATTACTAAAAATCAAGATGGTTGAAGAAACATCCCCACTGTTCTAGGTTCCTACAAGAGGCTACAGGAGTAGGAGAGGAGTTTGAAACTGTCGATCATGATGCGTAACACCTATGTACACGAAGCATAATTCGGAAGGTACTCTGTAATGACATTCTGCAATATGTTTGCGATGGAAGTGTTTCCTATGCTCACCAAAAATTCATCATATGTTCCATGTCAATGTAAATGAAACGATAGCATCATCGCTGTTCCACTTCTTACAGAGTAGCATACATTACCTCAAGAATTAAGGTAACGGTCTCTTAATGGGATTTTGGGATGATGTTATGTATGTGGACATAACTCGATACAGATACTTCGAGATTAAGCGTTTTTTTCACTTGCCAATCAATAATAAAAAAACAGACTGGAAGATGAAATGGTAAACATTTTACCTCTCTTGAATATGCTGATCTAATGATTTCCCATAAAAAGGTTCCTATAGATGAATCGATAGTTAATTACTTTGGGCACAAAGTGGCGAAGCAACTTATAAAAGGCAAGCCATTCCGGTTTGGTTGCTACAATCGGATGCTTAGTGGTTCTGCAGGGTTTTTTTACAAAACTTTTGTAACGTATTTCAGGTGTATTGCGGCGAAAATTGTATCACCCCAGAGAATTGCAAGTTTCCCGTAAGAGCGCAAATGGATACTGATTTGTTCACTTATGTTCGGCATCCTTCACATCATGTACTTTGCCTCGATTAATGTTTCATTACGCACGTGTATATGGTGCCCCTCAAAACGAAATATATCCGAGCAATTGGTTCCGTAACAGATGACAGAGTTCATAAATGCCGTTTCAGTCCTTCAAAGGAGATGGTGAAGAAATTAAGGAACAAAAGATTTCCGCTTTGATGACAGTGATGATATTCTCCGCGCAATGGGGAAAGATAAAAGCATTCGTTAGATTCTTACAAATTATCATTTTGTTGAACCACTAAAGTACGTAGAACGCTCGCCAAAAGTGGAAAAGACCTAAATAAATACCCCACAACCGGCTCCTTTTGTGCCATACACGGTTGGCATGGGTGGCGTTAACATTCATTTTCAATGCATTACTTTGTACAGAACAGCAGTTAAGGGATGGAAGTAGTGGTGGGTTTTGTTTACATATATGCTACATATGACTGAAACTAACGCTTGAAAATGGCTTTTAGTCGCCGCAGAAGAAAAACTGAATCCAATTGCACTTTCGAATAATTATTGTCGGAATCTACCTGAGCAATGCAAGTCCTAAGAGGAACAAAGTACGAAAATGTGGTATAAACCCTGAGTTAGGCAATGTGCATCTTTTTTCGGGAACGTTAGAAACAATTGAAATGTGTGTTATGTCGCATGAAGGCTAGATGGTCCTGCAAAAAGTGCTCAACAACCCTCTGCTTGAGAAATTACCTTGGAAGTATCTGGCGTCCTCCTTTGAGGAGGGCAACTTCTAAGTAATTATTCCATAGGAATTCAACATTTTCATAGTATACATCGTTAAATTTACCATTCCTTCCCAAGTAGCCTGGATTTGATAGAAATTTCACTATCCCTTTTCTTGCCGGCGTTTAGGGGTTAATATCTTTTCCCGTTACATTTTGTTCCCCATCCTCCCCCCCCCCATCCCTCGCCACACTTCCAAGTCTCACTCCGGCCCTTTCCCTCTTTTCCGACCCGACACCACCGGGTAAAAATTCCTTTTCAAACCGTTTCATGACCCCACCCCCAAACACCCACCAGGAAAGACCTGGAAAAACCCTTTTCCCCTCTTCCAGCCTACTTCTCCTTCCCTCATCAGTCAGCGCGCACGAAATTTGCATTTGTGTCTTGAATCGCCTTTGAGACAGACGCTGTGGCAATTGAGACGAGTGAGTGAGCTGCAGACGAGAGTGAGAGAGTACGAGAGACACAGTAAGTGCTCGTCTCTTTTTTGAGACTCTATCTGTCGACCTATCATCATCTTGTATATATATATATATATACATACATATAGCTAGAAACATTAAATTTGCCTTATTTATTAGATTTCTTATAAATATTTCTATATTTAATATTATTATAGTTCTTAGTTCAATATTATAATACATACATATATATTACTTTCATTTTTTGGTGAAGGGTTTCTTTATTTCTATCATTAATAATGCCTACGAGTAAGGGAGCACTCACTCCGAGTGCTCTCAGTGAATTCTTTTTGTCGCGAGGGTTAAATTTGTCAGCTTTGAGTTATTCATCTCTTGAGGATAGTAGTGTAATTGCAGAAGCTGCTATAGAGTTCCTCGGGAATAAAGACAAAAAAAGTGTGCGCAAAGTTTATGATTATTGGCGGAGGAATAAGGAGGCTCGCCTTTTGTTTAGGAATAATTTTAAAACGCGTTGCACAGGAAATTCTTCCAGGCCCGTCAATTTTGATGAAAGAAAAGTGCATAATTATAGATCGTGGCGTTATGCGGATATTAGGAGTAGGCGCGTAGCTGTTGAAAAAGGGGAAACGCCTAGGGCCATGGTACCGACAAATGCGGAACTCAAGGGAAAAGAATCGCCATCGGTTGAATTGACCCTGGGAGATGGTTTAGTCCGCAAAGAGAGAAGAAGACGGCTATATCATCCGAAAGGGTTGTTGGAGGGCGAATTTCACTTTAGCAGGCAGGAGTGGGGGGAAATTTTCCAAAATGGTTCGCTTGTTAGGGGGAAATGGACTAATGTATTGAGCATGAAATTTTACTTACTTAACGTAGCATGTGTTCTGTTAATTCATAGCCACCGCTTTCGATGGGATGACACCATTGTAGTCCGAGGGTATTGCAAGCACGTTAATTGCAAACGTTTCACGTTGGTAATAGATAAATCTTATACTGAGGAATGTGATAATGTCTTAGTTTGTGTGTACAGCCAAGGTAGTCAGAATCATGGGTCGGATAAATTGTGTCGTCCTCTTGTAGGATCGTCTAGGTGTGAAACGAAGAAAATGTTGGAAAAGGAAATGCCGTTGTTGGTCAGAAGCCGAGCCGTGAGAGAGGCAGATGTAGACGCCATCTCCCAGGGTCACCTTGTTTCCATACATTCCTTAGATGTTTTAAGAAAAGCGCGACAGGAAGTGAAAGCCGCGGAGGATTTCGACAATGACTATGCTTTAGATTTAATGAAAATGCTAGTTAAGGAACGACAGCAAGGGGAAATTTACATTCAGCAGGCAGGGTTCCCGTTATCGGTCCCTCGTTATTCACCCGCCCAAATGGAGGTATTGGCGAATTTAGGGGGAGGTATTAGGCCTATTCTATACTTTGATGCCACAGGGTCCGTCGCTAAAATAAAATATATAAAATATATAAAAAAAAATAAAAAAAAAATCACCCCGCATTTCGAAAGCGCGTTCTGTATTACACGGGAGTTATCAATGTTAACCATGTCATTATGCCAGTCATGGAGTTTTTGACCGATTCTCACGACGCGGCTAATATATTTTGTTTCCTCACTAAATTCAGACATTTCGCTGTGACCGTTTGTAAAGTTAAATACCCTATGTTTTCTGCTGTAGTATGTGATTTCAGTGTCGCTCTCATTAATGCCTCGGTACGTGCTTGGACGGACGGATTATCACTTACTCAATACCTGCAGGTCGCTTACTCGATTGTCTACGAAAGCTCACCCGACACTATTAACGTCCCTGTAGTCATTTACTGCGCACATTTTCTTCATTTGGTAGGAAAATCATTAGCTAAATTTGTGCCGTCCAAGGGATCAAGGAAGTTTATAAAGGCCGTTGTAGGATTAATAGTATGTAGTAACTCTGTTTTTGTTGTGGAAGATTTATTTCGTAGGTTAGCCATTCTTTTACAAAACGAGAGGATGGGGGAAAACGTTTCTGAAGCGCTGACCGAAATCAAGGAGTATGTTAACAGGCACACCGTAGACGGTGAAGTTAGTAAAAGAAAGGAATTCGATCTTCAGCGCGTACCTAAGGATAGATTGTATAAGAGAAGCCCTTTCTACCATACATTTGTAGCGTTAGCCGATGACGTCCCTATAGATACCTCCGGAGGTAAGAACGATTTTTTCTCCCCTCGATTCCTGTCCGTTTTCCTGAAGCGCTACGTTCCATATCTTCCTCTATGGACTAATATCTTGAAGGGTAGAAATGAAGGAACACCGTTTGGACCGCGATATAGCAATGCGGACGTAGAATGTTGGTTTGGTATAGTGAAGAATGTAGTTCTCGAATCTAAATTACGTTTGCGCCCCGGCAGGTTCATTAGGCGGATGAAAAAAGAAATATTGTCTAGGGCTAAGCAGGTTCTTCTTAATATACCTAGGACTCAAGTTAACAGTAGAAAACGGCGCAAGGGAGAGGACTTGCACGCGTTGTCAGTGGAGGAGGGGTGGGGAAAGCGAAGTAAAAAGAAAGGGAAGAATAAGGGTACCTCATTCTCAACGCAGGTAATATCAGGTTATGAGGTTAAAGTGGTTGAACGGCCCAAAGGGGAAGATTTGCAGGAGTTTAAGGTGGAGGAAGGAATGTTACCTATAGAATATAAAGAGGAAGAACAAGAAAGGTCCTTCGCAATAGAAGAAGCATGTGGTGAACCGGAAGTGCGGGATGTGAACGATTCCAAAGAGTGGTTAAATAGGGGAGAGAAATTTGAAATACGAGATTCAGATCTTCAGTTCTACGATAACGGTTTGGTTTCACTTGATAGTTATTATGAACTTTGTCGTGATGTGCGTAAGGTAGTTGTTTTGGGTTACATAGGTGAGAGGACCCAGTTATGCTTAGAGGATTTCGCAACTCTTTATGGGCAGACGTGGTTGAATAACTTTGTTATAGATGCGTTTTCGGAAGCTGTTATACACAATAGGAAAAGTGCTATTATCTATGTCCCGTGTGAAGTTGCTACTCATGCGTTACATTTAAATTTCAATTCCAAATCCGTCTTAGTGAAACAAACGCTTAAAGATAGGAAAGTTTTAATGCCGTGCAACATAGGGGGAAATCACTGGTGCCTTTTTTTTATTAATTTTAAAGATTTAACTTTAGCTTTTTTCGATCCTCTAGGGAACACGAGTTATAAATGGAAGAGCATTATGGAGCAATTCCTTAATTTCGTCAGGAAGCGTAATGTGATCAGCGATGAAAAGATCAATGTCAGGGGATGGAAACTCGTTACAACGTCCTTTCAAAAACAGAGGGATGGTCATAACTGTGGGGTCCACGTCTGCTTTTTCATAAATCAAATAGTTAACGATAGGGGGACCGGCGATGAAATAATTGCGGATGAATATCGAAAGGAGATTAGACGGACGTTGTTGAAGGCTGCGAATAAGGTTTTAGACATATGTGGATTATGCGGCGGTGGTAAATGTAAAGTAGGAGAATCATGGATTGCTTGCGATGCCTGTAATCGTTGGTTCCATTTAAAGTGCGTAGATGCGTCAGCAGAAATGAGTGAGTTTGAAAATCTATCGTGGACTTGTATTTTATGTAGCAAATGGTTGGTTCGGCAAGATGTACAGACTTCTTCTGATTAGGTTATTAGCAAATAAGAGTGGAGGTCTACAGGCACCGCACTCTGCAGCGGAAACTGTGGAGGTGCATTCGTAGGTCTTTTTCACTAATACTTGTAAGTGGCACTCTGCTGCGGAAACTGTGGAGGTGCATTCGTAGGTCTTTTTCACTAATACTTGTAAGTGGCACTCTGCTGCGGAAACTGTGGAGGTGCATTCGCAGGTCTTTTTCACTAATACTTCTAAGTGGCACTCTGCTGCGGAAACTGTGGAGGTGCATTCGTAGGTCTTTTTCACTAATACTTGTAAGTGGCACTCTGCTGCGGAAACTGTGGAGGTGCATTCGCAGGTCTTTTTCACTAATACTTGTAAGTGGCACTCTGCTGCGGAAACTGTGGAGGTGCATTCGTAGATCCTTTTCACTAATACTTGTAAGTGGCACTCTGCTGCGGAAACTGTGGAGGTGCATTCCTAGGTCATTTTCCCTAATACTTCTAATTAATAAAACGGCTAATTTCATGTTCTCCTTTATGCAGAACATTTCACTCTTGTGAGCAGTGCTCTGCTTATTCGTAGTTCTGCATGTCCTTGTAAAAAGGCATGAATGCAGTTGAGTGCGAACTGTAGATGTTTAAACATTATTTGTGACGCATTGCATTGTTATCCTCTATTTAGCAGCGGAGTGCTCTCCGCTTATTACTTTATAATTTTCTATTTCTATTGTGAATTGTAATTACTTCTACGTTTCCATTACATGAACAGAGATACTTGCTAATTTTATGTATTGGTGGAGGAAAAGAATATTATGGATGTATGGTGACTCGACATTAAGGCATGCTGTAGACATAGTGCATGCCCCCCTCAAAACCTAGCTGCTGCCTCAACGTGGCGAGGGGGTGTAACGGGCAAAAGTTGTTAAGAGTGTAAGGCTAGTATTTTTAACGCGGAACAACAGTTTTCACTTGAGGAATTTCCAGTTTCTCATCACCTTCCTTAATGCCATCTCCTGTTCCATTTCAATGAGAAATTTGTATTTGGAGATGATCACCATTCGTTCCAGTGACAGGATATCTCCTCAGTACTCTTCAGCTCCAACTTTTGCCCGGCAAATGCAGTGGGTACAAGTTCGAAAAAATCTGTCGCCTTGTGGATTACCTCCGTATTAATGTCTATTTCCCTATGTGTACTGGTAAAACACTAACCTGCCCTTCCACAAAATCATCGACACATTTCATAATTCCCTATTTTAAAAAGTGTTTCCAATCCATTGTTTTACTGTTATAGTTCACCTAACGCGTGACTTTATCGAATCAGTCCTGTGGGTTAACCACCTTTTTATTGTAAGGAAAATGTAGTGAAAGGGAATGAAAGGAAAGGTATTCGTACGCATAACTGTAGAAAAACACGAAGCTTGGAAGGGTTCGTCCGTTTTCCAGTTTTGCCACAGCGAGTTCATTTCAGGAGTTTCCGTATGAACCACCACCCCTATATAAATTAATTCCTCCTGATGAAACGCTTTCCACTGCCGGCCCGAAAACAACCTTTGTATTCTTCTTTTACATTTGCATTATGTGTCAATGTTACATTTTTGCGTGTATTTTTGGAGCTATTTCTTTCCAGCGGATGACAGCTTCTTACGATTGCATGGAAAAAAAACTATTACTGTTCGGTAATTTATTACATTGTTCCATACCATGTCTTATTTTACTCTGTTACTCTTCCTCTTTCTGTGCGTGTACGCAGCTCTACGATGAAATGGCTCAGCCCTTACTTTTTCAGCATTATTTAATGCTGAGAGATTCGCACTTAGTGCGATTGGGTTCCCTTTTGGGGTACCCTCTGGAGAGAGGTACGTATGTTGTTTATAACTTTAGTGAATACTTTTTCATTGTTCACCATGCTGACGATTTCCAACATTGCCCCAACAAAAGCACGCCCGGCCACAATCGGGCTGTGCATCTCAGGTCAGACCTCCGGGAAGTTGCGGAGAAGACTGGGGGATGTAGACCGCTTCTCCATGCCCGTAATACTATTGATAGGAACGAACGACCTACGCAATGTGTGAAAGCACAAACAGTCCAATTATCCCCCGAATCTCTAACTTACCTCAAAACCATATGCCTCAATGCCGACCTCCTTTCCTTTTACATGGCCAACTATCGCATACTGCGGGCGCATTTGAACGCCATTATCTCGCGGCTGCTAAGTTTGGCACCAGGTGTAGTGGTGCTAACGGTCCTGCCGGCGGCAGCATTATGGCATAACATACTTTTCCGCCATCATTAGATGGCAATAAACCGCTGGCTGCAGTGTTATTCCCTTCGTAAGATATGACGTTTAATGCAAGATTATATAACAAACGTATAAATTAGTCACAAATCTACAGTTCCGTTTACGCTGATAACCCTGTCTCCTTCTCCTACCGCAGGCGAAGCCGTTGTGATCCACGTCACCACTCCCTTCCTCCGAGAGGAAGGTGTACGAGAGGAGTACGTCGAAAAGGTAGTACAATGAAATGTGTAGCAATCAGAAAGTGAAAACATAGGCTCAAGTATTAACTCGCTTGCGTTCCAGGTACATGGGCCGGGGGAGGAGTATGCGACCAGACGGCATCCACCTCAATCGAGAGGGCATGCACCTCCTTCACATTTTGCAAAGGGAGCTGATTTATGCGTAAGCGGAAATCAGCTCAGTACGGTTTCTCATAGGCCTACTGGGGATCTCTTTTCCGTACGGGTCACTCCCTAGAAAAAGAGAAACGCGTCATGCTGGTTACCCCTGAGGTGACGTGGAAACACCAGCGATAGAAACATTTCCATTATCCTTACAACGGAAAGCGTAACTGTGATGACATATTGTAGAGGAAATGAAATGTGAAAGCCTAATGTCGATAAAGGTACGTAAAACCCTACCTGGGAGAGTGACCTTTTAACGCACTCTATTGTACCATATAATTTGGATGAAAAGTGGCAAATGACTGACTGGTTTTGTAATGGGTTAGCAACTAACAATAATATTTTATAAAGTACATGGGTTTAAAAATGTTGTTGTAATAATTTGAGACTTCGTCCGTCGGACACGATAATGAACATTTTTAAAATGTAACTTGCACCTAAGGGGGAAGCTTCCTTTATTAATTTGGGCCAAGTTCTATTTTGCACCTCAACAAATTATACTTACGTGTCAATGTATTTGTTAAAGGTTCGCCTATCTTAGTCATCGGAAACCCATACCGCGAGGGCCTCAAATACTTCTAAACAAAATAATCCTTTTTCAGAGAAAAAAGGCGCTGTCTTTCAGTGAAATGCAATGGTTAAGCCCTGTACACAAAATAAGTCGTCGGATTCCATGCACCTTTCCGCGTTTCGAAGATATGGTCCAGCGCACCTCCAGCCACCCAGCTTCACTGTCGGAACGTGACATGTTCAACACAAAACCAGGTATTTCTTCCACCAGCGGGTAATTACTAGGATTTTTTTACCTTCCCAAGTTCGCGTTGATGTGACTACGCCGAGCCACGCCCCCTCGCTCGGGAAAGCAAGAAACGCACAAAGGAAAGGAACGTTCTCCGGGACTCACTTTGCGAGAGGGAACACCCTTTGACGAAAAGTTTTGACCAGCGAGTGCATTATTTCCGGGGAGGAGAGGGGTGGGTTGGGTCCATGGTGTCCCCCGATCCGGGGTCTAACTGCACGCTTATGGGTGTGAAGACATGGGGATAAACAAGGTCGGTCGGCGAACGAAGAACAACAGAAAGACGAATGGCAAAATTGTCCTTGTTTTCGGAAGCGACAAGAAATAAGGTACGACTAGCATGTCTATTTGTTGTCTTCGTCGGCGTGCAGGAAATATTAGCTACAAGTGATGAGTATTCCCTTCAGTAGTTGGACAGAAAAAAAATTTAATTCTTACCCGCGATTTCATCAGGAAAAACTCAAGTGGGTCACATTGGAATATTTCTATCATCTCATGATTCAAAATAATTTTCATTATTAAAGTTCTGCGTAAACAATTGGAGGGTTAAATCAGTTTTTCCAATATACTCGGGGAAGTATGCATCGTATGGAAAAGTGATGCACAGATCAACTGCCAGGAAGATAGTAATCTACAAAATGAGAATACTCGCTGCAACGATTGAAAGACCAAAACATAAATAAGCCTCTTGCCCAAATACTGCTTCCCTTATACGTCGCTTTGTTCAAAGTATTCTCCGTAGTAGGCTTTTTAATGCATTATTTGCGACAATTATTTTAGAAAAGGTCAACTTTTCGTAAATAGACTATATAATGTAGTCTTCCAAATTAAAATGCCGGTTTCAGATTCATCCTACGTAGGAAATTGACACCGGTAGAGAGGGTTGAAGTTAATAACTTTAAAGACCTTCGGGATACATAATGGAACTGTGCAAAATAGTACTGCACAATTATTAGCACTCCATTAGTGCTCCATTGTTAGCACTCTTATAAAGTATGGGAAAACAGTTTTTTTGTAGATTTCATTCGATTCCTCCTAAAAATGTTCAAATTATAAATGATGTTGGATAATAGCAGTTGTTCATATTTTTACACATTTAAAAAACCATTTCACTTCCACGTGTGTCATTTTGTTGATAATTACATTTCCTACGGTACTTTTGCGAATTACTTTTCTCTACCATGCCAACTATTCCCACTACATGGGGAAAACTCATTTCACCCTCCACCTCTCTATATAGAACGCGAATCAAAAACAATGTTATATACCATGGAAGGACAGGATATTTCCAATACGTACCCTTGAGTATTTCGCCTTCAAATCGCGTATAAGAATGTCTTCCAGTTAACTCGCCAAATTCGGGTTCCTGGCATATAGGTGATAGATAGGCAATTCTCGTCGCTGACGAAAGTGGGATCGTATCTAGTCAAAGTAATACTGCCACTTTCACTTTCAATTTTTAGAAAGCAATAAATAATCACCCAAGAAACGATAGTGAAGCATTTATCCCGCATGTGTCGCAGCTGATCCGCGATGCAATATCCAAATTTGAGGCATTTTTACTCGTGAACTAGGTATCCTAGAGTTTTGAAATTTTGGATTACAGTAGATATAGTGTTATTTACCGTGTGCTGGAAAAACAATCGTTCAGTCGAGGACCGGCCGGAAATTTCAGATTCCTAGGCTGAAATTTAGGTGACATAGGTATCATGGCCCTTTGAAATTCGATGAGCTTGTAACTGAAAGTATATCCTTTATATTGACCTAGAGAAACTTTGTGCAAATGCCCGTCTTCCCTACCGTGTGACGGAAATAATTCGTTAGGGTCGCTTGGCCGGCGAAACCTGAATCCGCGGTGAAATATCTGAATTTGAGGCATTATTACTAGTGAACTCGGAATCTAAGGGCTAAGAAAATTTGCATTTCAGTAGATATAGTATCGTTGCTCATATTTACGTGAAAAAATATAGTACAAATGCCCGACTTCTACGCCGTGTGATGGAAATACTAAGTGGAAGGCGGGGTTCCACTGGAAATAATTAATATTAGACCCCTGATTTCTAGTAAACTAGGTATCACAGTCAATTGTAAATCGACATTCCCGTAGAAATACTTCTTTTGTAAAGGATGATATGAAGAAAATAAGTGCAAATGCCCCATTTCGTTACCGTGTGTTGGAAAAACTGTAGTTCAGTCGGGTTCCGGCTGGAAATTTCAGATTCCTAGGGTGAAATCTAGGTGAACTAGGTATCAGTGCCCATTGAAATTCGGCGTGCTTGTAGATCTGCATATGACCTTTACATTTACATAGAGAAACTTAGTGCAAATGCCCGGCTTCCATCCCGTGTGATGGAAATACTTCATTGAGGTCGCTTAGCCGGCAAAACCTGAATTTGCGATGCAATATCCGACTTTGAGGCACGATTGCTACTGAACTAGGTATCCAGGGGTGTTGAAATTTTGGAATACAGTAGATGTAGTATTACTTGTCATATTTTCGTGAAGAAATATAGTGCAAATGCCCGACTTCTATACCGTGTGATGGAATTACTACCTTGAAGTCGGGGTTCGGCTGGAAATTAGTAATTTTCGACCCTTGATTTTTAGTAAACTAGGCATCACAGACTATTCTAAATCGACAAGCCATTAGAAATCCTTATACTCTAAAGGACGTCATGAAGAAAATAAGTGCAAATGCCCCGCTTCGTTACCGTGTGTTGGAAAAACTATAGTTCAGTCGGGTTCCGACTGGAAATTTCAGATTCCTAGGCAGAAATCTAGGTGAACTAGGCATCAGTGCCCATTGAAATTCGGTGTACTTGTACTTCTGCATATGACCTTTACACTTACACAGAGAAACTTAGTGCAAATGCCCGACTACCATACCGTGTGATGGAAATACTTCATTGAGGTCGCTTTGCCGGCGAAACCTGAATCCGTGATGGAATATCCGACTTTGAGGCACAATTGCTAGTGAACTAGGTATCCAGGGGTGTTGAAGTTTTGGAATACAGTAGATGTAGTATTAATTGTCATATTTACGTGAAGAAATTCAGTGCAATTGCCCGACTTCTATACCGTGTGATGGAATTACTACCTTGAAGTCGGGGTTCGGCTGGAAATTAGTAATTTTCGACCCCTGATTTCTAGTAAACTAGGATCAACAGACTATTATAAATATACAAGCCATTAGAAATCCTTATTCTCTAAAGGATGACATGAAGAAAATAAGTGCAAATCCCCCGCTTCGTTACCGTGTGTTGGAAGAACTGTAATTCAGTCGGGTTCCGGCTGGAAATTTCAGATTCCTAGGCTGAAATCTAGGTGAACTAGGTATCATGGCCCTTTGAAATTCGGCGAACTTGTACTTCTGCATATGACCTTTACACTTACACAGAGAAACTTAGTGCAAATGCCCGACTACCATACCGTGTGATGGAAATACTTCATTGAGGTCGCTTAGCCGGCGATACCTGAATCCGCGATGCAATATCCGACTTTGAGGCACAATTGCTACTGAACTAGGTATCCAGGGGTGTTGAAGTTTTGGAATACAGTAGAAGTATTATTACTTGTCATATTTACGTGAAGAATGTCAGTGCAAATGCCCGACTTCTATACAGTGTGATGGAATTACTACCTTGAAGTCGAAGTCGGGGTTCGGCTGGAAATTAATAATTTTCGACCCCTGATTTCTAGTAAACTAGGCAACACAGACTATTATATATCCGCAAGCCATTAGAAATCCTAATTCTCTAAAGGACGACACGAAGAAAATAAGTACAAATGCCCCGCTTCGTTACCGTGTGTTGGAAAAACTGTAGTTCAGTCGGGTTCCGGCTGGAAATTTCAGATTCCTAGGGTGAAATCTAGGTGAACTAGGTATCAGTGCCCATTGAAATTCGGCGTGCTTGTAGATCTGTTTGACCTTTACATTTACATAGAGAAACTTAGTGCAAATGTCCGGTTTCCATCCCGTGTGATGGAAATACTTCATTGAGGTCGCTTAGCCGGCAAAACCTGAATTTGCGATGCAATATCCGACTTTGAGGCACAATAGCTACTGAACTAGGTATCCAGGGGTGTTGAAATTTTGGAATACAGTAGATGTAGTATTACTTGTCATATTTTCGTGAAGAAATATAGTGCAAATGCCCGACTTCTATACCGTGTGATGGAATTACTACCTTGAAGTCGGGGTTTGGCTGGAAATTAGTAATTTTCGACCCCTGATTTCTAGTAAACTAGGCATCACAGACTATTCTAAATCGACAAGCCATTAGAAATCCTTATTCTCTAAAGGACGACATGAAGAAAATAAGTGCAAATGCCCCGCTTCGTTACCGTGTGTTGGAAAAACTGTAGTTCAGTCGGGTTCCGGCTGGAAATTTCAGATTCCTAGGCAGAAATCTTGGTGAACTAGGTATCAGTGCCCATTGAAATTCGGTGTACTTGTAGATCTGCGTATCACCTTTACATTTACATAGAGAAACTTAGTGCAAATGCCCGGCTTCCATACCGTGTGATGGAAATACTTCATTGAGATCGCTTAGCCGGCGAAACCTGAATCCGCGATGCAATATCCGACTTTGAGGCACAAATGCTAGTGAACTAGGTATCCAGGGGTTTTGAAATTTTGGAATACAGTAGATGTAGTATTACTTGTCATATTTACGTGAAGAAATATAGTGCAAATGCCCGACTTCTATACCTTGTGTTGGAAATACTACGTGGAAGTCGGGGTTCGTCTGGAAGTAGGTAAATTTTGACACTTGATTTCTTGTAAACTAGGTATCACAGTCTATTGTAAGTCGACCTTTCCGTAGAAATACTTCTTCTCTGTAGGATGACACGTAGAAAGTAAGTGCAAGTGCCCGGTTTTTTATAGTGTGCTGGAAATACTACAGTTAGGGAAGGTCCCTCCTGAATACTTGGTTTCATTTGGCTAATTGCTAGGTTACTTTATTTTCCGAGCTCATTTTCTTTCCGTATATCAATACAGTTGTTATTCCTCTTTACATAGACGTAGAATAATGTATGCAAATGCCCGTTTTCATACTGTATGGTGGTGTGTTTTCTCGATTCCTTATCGTGTGCTGTTAGCGTGTGCCAACTTCATGCCGCCAAATAAATAAATCTTTGGCGTCACCTCACCTCACCGTAGGTCTCGCGATGTCTCCTCGGGAGACTCTTCGCTGATCATAAGGCTAGACTCACAATTTTTTACCGTTACTTTATATTCCGGGAATATTTCGCACTTCACTGTGCATACATTTTTCAATATTTGCTATCGAACGCGTCCTATTGCACCATCGATGTCATACTTCCTCATGGAACTGCAATAAAATTTTACAATCGAACTTTTCGAAAAGATCACATTTCTAACAATGTCGAAATACTGCAATAGAAATTTCAAACAATTAATATATTAATTTATCGGGAAAATCACAGGAAATAATTAACGAAGTGATTTAACAATTTGTATTTCCGACTATGTCTACATGTCTAATCTCATCATAAGTACTTCATCATCACTAGAGCGTCGACTTCATAGGCAGATTATCTGAGTTGGCACAAACTTTCATGCACATGAAACACTAATAAATCGTTAAAGTATTGCACACCAAAATACATATATACTTTCCGAAACTCAGACGCAATATTTCAACGAAATATCACGAGGCAACAGACAAATGAACGGTGATACTCGCCGAGGTATTCGCCGGTATCTCGTATGTCTCGTACGGCAGACGGCAGGTGTGACGTCACGCGTATCACTTCCAAAATGGCGTGCAAAAAGCAGCGTTTGAAACGACATCATCTTTTCCATTGACTGTAGTTCAAAATATGGGTCGCTCAGATGAAAGGAAAGAATACGTAGGAAAAATTTTTGGTTATCTATATGATGCATGAGTTAAAACAGCTGTAAAAAACATTGCAAGTTCTCCATTGTTAAGACTTTCCACAAAATCCTCAGGCCATGCACCTCCCTTGTTGACCCAACAAATACGTTTGAAAAGTTTCATCTTCACTTACTCCTATTTATTAAGTAATTCATTAACTATGAAGGTATACTATCTACTCCCATGGCTAGAGAATAGGTCAATCAGTGGGATTAGAAAGTATAGACCCGATAACAGCCTCCCAGAAAATTCGAGTAACGTAGGCCTTCACTGCTGGAAAAACTTCAGGAAAGCACTATTAAATGTCACTACCATTGAGAAAATAATTCCAACACACACTCTCAAGACATCTGCGAAATTTCAAAGAAAAACTCACTCCTCACTGGTTTCAGAGAACATCAAAAAGAAAACACGCAGAACTACAGAAAACCTCGAAACGACATTCATCTCACTAAATGCAATATAAATTTAGTGATAGTAAATTTCTGTAGCATAAAGAAAAAACCTGCCAAATTTGAGCATATTTTTGAAAATTCAGACATAGTAATTGGAACAGAGAGCTGGCTTGCAGGGGATATTAACAACAGCAAAGTTTTTCTGACAGGACATAAAATATATAGACATGATCGACCAGATACGACTGGCGGTGGAGTATTCATAGCAGTAAAATCGTGTTTGAATAGTACCGCACACATATTAGACGACAATGGAATACAGAACGTTTGGTGTACCATTAAGCAACAAAACAAAAGAAATATGCATGGGTCATTCGACGTCAGATCAGCAGTGAGTTGACCCTTGGTGTCTCCAATTCGAACCAAAATTTTTGTGTGGGTTCCATCTGGCATTACATGAAAAAGTGTAGAAGCGTTTTTGGAAAAAATAATTTTTGGCAGATCTAGAGACGATCAAAGTTTTGACCATTTTGCTCTGAGACCTTTTTTCTTTTTGCTATATCTCCTAAACGAAACTAGCTAGAGAAACGGTTGACGCCTAATTTTGATGCAAAACAATGTATAGCAACAGTGTGTTATCATTTTTGTAAATAAACTAAAAGACAAAAGACTAAAGTGTCAAACTGGAAAAAAAATTCAAAAATAAAAATGGCTGTATTTTTGTTATTAAAATTTAAACATTTTAAATGTAAACAATTTCAATGACATTTAGTTGATTTACAAAAATGATAACACACTGTTGCTGTACATTGTTTTGCAAACAAAATAAGACATCAACCTTTTCTCTAGCTATTTTCGTTTAGGAGATATAGCAAAAAGAAAAAAGGTCTAAGTGCAAAATGATCAAAACTTTGATCGTCTCTAGATCTGCCAAAAACTTTTTTTCCAAAAACGCTTCTACACTTTTTCATGTAACGCCAGATGAAACCCACACAAAAATTTTGGTTCGAATTGGAGACACCAAGGGTCAACTCACTGCTGATCGGATGTGGAATGACCTGCATATACAATCATTTTACAGGCCAAGAGATTCCAAAATCGACGTTTTGTACAAATCAGAAACTCAGCTAACATCATTCACCTCGAAAGATAACAAAAGCGTGATGATTATCGGTGGGGATTTCAACTTCCTTGCAACAAATTGGAAAACCAATAGCATTGAACCAAGTTCAAGGAAACATGATTTAAGAGAGGCCTTACTTAATACACTTTCACACCACTCTCTTACTTAAGTAGTAAACTAACCTATGAGAGGTCATAAAATATTAGACCTTTTATCTGTTAGTCACCCAACAATGATCAAACATGTTGATATCACTGAAGGCATAAGTGATCATAAAGTAATTTTTACAACTATAAAAAAACAACAGTAGATTCCACTGTAAAACCCAAAAGTAAAGGATACTTATTTGAAAAATGTGATTAAATAAAATTTGAAGACACATAAAAAGCTTCTTTCACGAAATTCATAGCCACAATGAAGAACGAGAGCACCGAAGTATCATGGCGATATTTTTTTGAAATACTACGTAATGGAATTGATGAATATATTCCTCACAAATTCATACAGGAGAGTAATGAACCTCGTTGGTATAACCACGAAGTAAGGTAAGAGCTCAGGAAACAAAGGCAAATACATAATCTACATAAAAATTCTATTAAGTTTAGTAACAAAACAACGGAGCTCGCAGCAAGAGCAATATACGTTGCTCAACGCTCAAAAACAAAGAAAATGCACGCTACTCTACGAAACTTCAAGAAAAAATCCTTGGTGAATTACTAGATGAAGACCCCAAGTCATTCTGGTCTTACACGAGAGAGCTCCAGGGCAAATCTTCGACATTTAAGTTTTTATTCACCTAGTTCGCCTAGTTCATTGCCATTCGCCTAGTTCATTTTAATACATTGTACCAATCCCTTCCCGGGAGTGTGAGTGACTATTGTGTTGTAGGTGCAATGAGAGACATACTTTCAGTGCCGACGTACATGACCGTTCACTTTTTCGCGCACAGGGACTGGAGAGTCTCTGCAGTTTGAGCGCAGCAAAAGGGTTAATGACCTAAGTTCCAGCAGTAAATTAAGATTATTTGCAGACAACACAGTAACCCACCATTAAATAAGCAAAGACGTGGACTTTGAAGCTTCTGTCATCGGACCAAAACATCGCTCATTCGTGGCGCTAGGAGTGGGTGTTAGAATTAATAATCAGTAAATGCACCACAGTTCACTTCCTGCGAAAGTCATCACAAAAATGCCATACTTATACTGTGGGTGGAGTAAACATAAAATCTTCTGACACAATAAAATATCTTGTAATTTCCTTAACTTCTGCTATATCGTGAGGATTACACATACAAAACATATGTGGTGCAGCCTTAACAAAACTAGGTTTTGTTAAGCGTATAATAGGAAGATCCTCAGATAAAAAAGTAAAAGAGAGATGCTACTTCACTCTGGTTAGGCCACACCTTGAATATGCCACAACAATTAGGGATCCAGGACAGAAAGATTTTACCAATAAAATAATATACATACAAAGAAAAGCTGCTTTTGTTAAAAACTTCTACGAGCGAACATATAGTGTTTCATAACTTTTAGAGGGATTAAGGAAGGAGGCCCTAGAGACTCCAAGACTAAACGCTAGGCTTAGGTTGCTTGTGAAATGCAGAACTGATATTTTTAAGAGCGTTACAAAGAATATTATCACTACTCTTCACTACATCTCTAGGTCTGACATAGGCAATAAAATAAGAGAGATAAAATGTCGAACAGATAGGTACAAAAACTTGTTCTTTCAGCAAACAATAAGTGACCACAATAAAAACTGAGCTCCTCTAATACACTCCTATAATACATGCCACCATTTCATCTCACAAGAACTTACATCTTTACACAACTGGTTACTTAACACCCCCTGCCACACGCCCATGCGGCTCACAGGGTATTATGTAGATGGCTTTTCTTGCTTTCATCTCTCGTAAGGTCCTATCTATCACTCAGTTAGTTAACTCTGGTCTGAGGTTATCCTGTTCTATTATTCTCTTATCCTCACTCGCTAGGTTCACAGATCCATTTTCGGCACCATACAGCTCCTCCTTGAATTCCGTCCACCAGATATCTCGTTCAGTTAATGTGTTCCCTTTTTTGTCCTTAGCGTATCAAATCTTTTGCCCTCTCTAACTGCCTGATGGCTTTTTCACTTTGGCATATAGCATCCCCAGCTTTTCCATTTCCATACATTGTCCTTTCCTTCAGGTTTTCTTTGCCTGATTGGTCACTCGCCAGAGTACATGATTTTGTTCTTGATGCATCCTCTGTCTTAGGTGAGGTTCCACTTTTCCATCTTGCTCTTTCCTTGACTCTCTTCATTATTCCTTCCATCTCTCATCACTCAATCTACTCCCCTCATTTACGCTAATACTATTGCTTTCTCTGTCGTGCTTACTATGCCAGTTTTTATAATCTACCATCTTCCCTGGACTGTTCCCATTTGCTTCCCTTCATCCATGTTCTTTTCCACTATCTCCTCATACGTATTCTCTCCTTTTCAACCCTTTCAATGCTTCCACATTCATCATCTTCATCCTTCTGCTTTAAAAATGCCTTCTGAATCCAACATCAGCGTTCATTATTACTGATCAAGTAATGATCTGAGTTCCCATCAACCCCTGGACAGCTTCACAAGTTTTTCACACTATTTCTTAATCTTTACCCTTCAATAATGTAATCAATTAAACCTCCCAGTACAACCCGGTATTTTCCATATGTATCTACACTTAGGTGATATGTCAAACAAATGATTGTCATCAATAATTTATTTCTCATATAAAATTCTACTCTATTCTCTCACACCATTCTCATATCTTGTCTCCAGCCTCCTCACTTCAAATCCATCCCTCCCTTCCACAGTCACTGAATTGCGGCCCCTCATCAGGTTTTTCTAAGTATTCTCCTTTTCTCCTCTAGTTGCTCTTATATCCCATCCAACTCTCATGGAAATGACTCCAAGATTACTGAGCTTACATTATCGCAAAGCAGTTTCATCTATGCAACCTCTTGAAAAAGTGGAAAATTGCTTGGCATAAACTGTGCCAGCAGTGTAACTCGACAGGATATATTCAGTCACCACTTTGGTGGATTACTGCTTCACAGACCACAGCCATGGATACCAGGCTACATTGGTGAGTGTGCACCCACTGAACGCTCCATTGCTATTGGGCCGTGTATTGATGATGCCACCGTGGCCACTCGGGTGGTGGAGGACTTGAATCTGTAATCTTTTAATTCCATATTTTTTCACTTTCACCTCAAAAAGAGACTGCCTGAAAAGAGACCTTGATTCCTCACCTCTGGTGGTGTGTCTCGACTGATTTCCAGCTCTTTATGGGAATACTTCAGAGCCAAATCATACTGGCAATTGTCCTTGTAGGTTTGTGCCAAAGAGACGTATATTGGACACAGGGCTCGCCCACTGTCACCAGCTGCCTCAGCACACTGCAATATTGAAGCAAAACCACATTAGAGAATTTCAATTAAATTTTAAATGCAATCACAGGGTGCATATATGATTCACATCACCCTTTGCTTAAGCATATCATTTACTAACATAGAGGATACCCAACTGCCAATACTATACTCGAAAGATGACCTATTGCACTTGACTTTGCTGAGTCAATGGATGATGATCTTCATTGAATATGTCTAATTAAGAAAAATATTGAAGAGGGGAAGACATAATATAGAACCCTAAGGTACTCCACAATTGGTTTCAACCAGCTTGGAGTTATATCTATCTGTAAGTGCCTGCTTTACATTGAACCATTTGCTTATGACTAGACAGATATGACATGACCCAGGACAAGGCAATACCACTAAATCCAATATTACATCAAACATCAGCTACTCTTGTTCAAACTGGGACAATATGGAATCAGAGGCATTTCTTACAAGTGGATTGAATCCTATCTGAACTCCAGGCGCCAACAGGTCATTCTATCAAAAAATGGCACTGCATTTGCCTCCTATGGCAAAGAAGTCACATTAAGTGTACCCCAGGGCTCAGTCCTGGGTGCTATCCTATTCTTAATTTATATCAATGACTTGCCAGAAACTGTACAATCTCTTCCAGGAGTCGAGCCAATACTGTATGCCCATGACACCAATGCCATCGTGTCAGCCTCGTCAGTGAGCAACTTGTCTCTTAGGACAGCCAGAGTTACTGAAATTCTGCATGAATGGTTCCTCTACAATTTCATTAAACTCGACCTTGAGAAGTCTTGTCTAATAGACTTTTCTTATAAAAATAAAGCCTCAGCTTCAATAGACATTGATTTAGGGGGTAAATGTCTCCTACAAATAACTATCACAAAGTTTCTGAGAGCTATGCTAAATAAAAGTATATCATGGGAAGATCACCTATGTGCCCTTAGCAACAAGCTTAATTTTACATCTTCATACTACCCCACGAGCCACCGCATGGGTATGGCAGGGGGTGGTAGGTCACCAGCCGTGTAAAGATGTAAACGTTTTGGAGGTGTAATGGTGACATGTACTACGGGAGTGTATTGAGAGGAGCACAATTTTTATTGTGGTCGCTTATTGTGCGTGGAAAAAATGAGTTTTTGCACCTAACTGTTCGGCAGAGTATCTCTCTTATTTTATCACTTCTGTCAGACCTAGAGATGTTGTATGGCCCCATGATAATATTGTCTGTGTCGCTCTGAAAAATATCAATTCTGAATTTCTCAAGCAACCTATGCCTAGTGTGCAGCCTCAGAGTCTCTAGGGGCTCCCACCTTAATCCTTCTAAAAGTTATGTAACAATATATGTTTATTCGTAGCAGTTTTTAACGAAGCATGCTCATTTCCTTTGTATTTTGTTAATTTTTTAGGTTAAATCTTTATGACCAGGGTCCCAAATGCTCAATGCGTATTCGAGGTGTGGCCTAACCAGAGCAAAGTAACACCACTCTTTTACTTTTTCATCCAAGGACCTTCCTTTTATACGCTTAAGAAAACCTAGTTTCTTTAATGCTGTGCCACATACGTTTTGTATGTGTGTTCCCCACGATATATCTGAAGTTAAGGTAATTTCAAGATATTTTACTGTATCTGAAGATTTTATCTTTACTCCACCTATGGTGTAGGTATGGCTTTTGTGTGATGACTTTCGCAGGATGTGAACTGTTGTGCATTTACTAATATTTAGTTCTAAACCCCACTCCTGGCACCATGAATGAACGTCATTAAGGTCAGATGACAGAACTTCAAAGTCAGCGTCTTCGCTTATTTCAAGGTAGATTACTGTATTGTCTGCAAATAATCTTAATTCAATTCTTTCATTCTTAATTCAATTAATTCAATCTGTTTCCTCATTAGGAGCATTCAGCATACTGTTAACACCACAACATTACTATCTAGTTATTACAGTAAATATTATTCCCTAATTATTTATAGTACATTACTTTGGGGCTCCTCCCCTCATGCTCATGTAATCTTCAAAATCCAAAAGTGTATTACATGCCTAATATGTTTTGCTCCTCATGATGCCCCTGCCATCAACTTTTTGAAAAATTATGTTTAATGACTGTTCCATGCATTGAAATCTATGTTGTAAGTACATTTACCAAAAATACTATGTCTCCATATATACGACTAATGACAAGTACCATGGATATCAAACAAGGGCATGTAGAGATCTCCACCAAATGTATATAAGGACTCTTGGTTACTACCCATGGGCCCAAATCTATGGGTTTAATGATATTTAATAGGCTACCTCTGGATATTAAGTGCAAAACAAAAACAAGAGCTTTTAAGAAAAAATTGTTAATGTTCCTACAGGATAAATTGTGTTATACTTTGTATGTATTTCTGTACTGTTGATTATGTTAACCCATTAGTGCCTGTCGGCAACTTTCGTTGCCATGCTACATTTTGTCTTACATAGCATTCACTTTGTAACCAAATCATTTAATTATTCACGTGTGCCTTTGTAAGATCTTACATTGTTGATTGGCATAACTAGTTGCTCGTCAGTTCCATTGTCTTTTACGTGCTAGTCGGATTACTGCAGTCCCTCCATGTGTTTTGTTGATGACTGGTGACAACCTTCTATAAAATGTAAGTTGGAGCCAATTTTTGTGCTTAATTCGCCAATTTTTTCATGTCAATTTCTAGTGAATTCTTTAATAAGTTATAATTCAAAATATTATGTAGAAATGTGGATTCAATATTTACCTGTGCCGGTGTTAAAATTGATGGCAACTTTAGTTGCCGATGGGCACTTGCATAGACAAATATTGGGATAAAATGCCATTTCTCAGATTTTATTCAAATTTCAAATACTATTAATAATCGAAGAGTAGTTTTTTTAAACATTAGTGAGTACTTTCATTCTTTCCATGCAACATTAGGGGTATTTTTATTACTTATATTTAAAAAATATCAATATTTATTATAACATCATAGGTTAGTGATGGCTTTACTTTGGGATTATGCAATATTGTTCCTAAATTATGACGAAAAATGACTATTTTAGATTTGGTTTAGTTTTAAGTTCATAATTGTCATGCTATTTAAACAGTCGTTGGCCATAATTCTGATTTCACCAGCCCAAGAAATATGCGAAACATGGTATAATTCATAACTCGAGGGAATACTTCCGTGATACCAATTAGGAATTTCAATCTTGAATTCAAATATCCAATGTTAATTTAATTTGCTTTATTACAGATCTTAAAAGTGCATAAATTCGCTTTTAGGTCCCAAGGAAATGGCATTGAAAGAAGCTTGCGCCTAAACGAGATTCAAGATGCCTTAGCGGAGGAAGATATTTCTGCTGACAGCAATGCTACTTGCCTGCTTATTGAAAAAAAAGGGAATGATTAGCAATCAATATTCCGATCTTTCAGACGAGGAGGTAGAAGGAGACTTCAGTCATCTTCCTACTCGCATATTGCAATCAGAAGCTCTTGCCAACTTCTCCGTGGAGGCTGAGGAGAGGTTATTCCAAAGTGGAAGAGGAAATTAATGTGAAACATGTGAGTCCTCAAAAACATTACCCCTCAAGAAAACCAAGAAGCGTAAGTGTTGTTACCCCACGCGATGTTGGAAAGAAAACTTTCACGATTTTACCGCCAAAATTGAAAATTCATTGCCACATTATCGGCCCAATGCAGAGGATTATTTGCGCGAACATGTAAAATCTGAGTATGAAGGTTTCCGCGGCGTTTCAGCATTTGGAGATCAGTTTTCGGGTTTCCTTCCGCATGTTGTCGTTTGAGTTTCTGCAGCCATCCTGCTAGCATCTTCAGGTTGAAGTGGCGATGCATCTCATAGTCCGTCCTTATATACCTGTAGGGTCGATTGGAGTGACCTGGTTTCCCGTGCTTTTTGATACGAGAACTCGCTTCCATGCCTTTCACAGGTTGTAGCTGTCTTCCCGGTTGCAATTATTCGGGTTTATTGTAATCTCAATGGTTTCCCCAATGATTCTAGGAAAATAGCATCTTTCACTGCTGGTGATTGTTGGCTCATTAAAACTTACGCTTTGGCCAGGCTCCGACCATAAGTGTTTGTTGACGGCGGAGAGTCAGAACTGCTTCTTTTCCATGGCCCGTTCATGTTCCCTTATTCTGCATTTGATGGATCGTCCTGTCTACCCAAAAGAAGACTTTCCACAGATGCATTGAAGTTTATACACTCCCTCTAAGAGTGTGCGAGGGAGCTTGTCCTTAGGTTTAGGCAGTTAGTCGGCCGTCTTCCTGCAGCAAGTAAATCTCGATTTTATGTTTACCTTGGAGAGAATCCTAGTGATTCTCTCCGTCTCTCCGATTCTCTTCCGATTGGAAAAAGGAGGACACTGCAGTGCAGGAATCTATGGAGGAAAAGCCAACGGTCTACGCCACTCTTCCAAATGTTGCCGGTACCATGGAGAGAATCGCTAGGATTCTCTCCAAGGTAAACATAAGATCGAGATTTACTTGCTGCAGGAAGATGGCAGACTACCTGTGATTATGTGATATTTTCAACATTTATGAGCAACATAAACATGTGTTATGTTAAAAAATTTCAAGTGAAAATTATAAACAAGTAATAGCGAGCGTTTATTGAATTCAAAGAAAATTATTATCTGACTTGCATTCATAATAACCCATTCGCGTGCATGGGAATGGTAAGCATTATATGAAATTATAGTGCCTGAATGTAAATACCTCATACTCTCATTAAAACATTGCAATGGGAGTATAAAATCAATTTCAAGAAAGTAAACTACAAAAAACTTCAGAGTAAATGGAAAAAGGTGAAGTTTTAGTGAATTTTGCCGATTTTGACTCTGCGAGTGCCCATGGGCAACTAAAGTCTAAAAATTATGATGAGGTGTTAAATTTTATATATGTTGCATAAAACCCTCTTAGGACCATTATGTAAAAAAATAGTACAAATATTACCACTTGGGAATTATGGGAATTAATGGGTTAATTTTAAACCTTTTCTGCATTTCAACTAAGCAATATTCTATTCGACATGTCCTATATTTGAACATTTGTAAAAATAACAAAAATCTCTGGACAAAATAAATTGAATTATTATGTATAGTTTCCATTAATATATATAGACTCAATCAACCAATTTGGACAAATAAAAAAAAGTCCAATTATCTCTTTCTGAAAGGAAAGTCCCTCCTAGTGATTTTATCAATCAGCTGAGAGGCAGTAGTTGTGTCTGACTTTCCCATAATGAAGCCATGCTGAGAAGAGTGTAGAAGGTCAAAATGGTTTAAATAGTTAATAATTTGATTAAACAAGCTTTTCCAAAAATATTAGAAAACACAGCGAGAATGGCAGTGGGTCAACCACTTTCTGACTCACAGTGCGGTCTACTTTTATGAATTGGTATTATCAGAGGTTTTAGAATATCAGAAAATATCCACCAGTGAGTGACATTGACAATGTCAGAGAGGGGTTGAGAGATAAAGCAAAAGGCCATTATTACGAGGGCGGGTTATAGCAAGAAGGCCATTATAGGAAGTGATTATTTGGCCATTGTTGGTCACAATGTTAAATGTATACGGATTTTGACAGTTATGAAGAGTGGCTATTTCTGACAGCCCTTCATAACGAGTCTGTTTTGCCATGATTGTCCTCTGGGATGCATAACCTGTGGGGGATCCTTAGTCGCTCATGAGACCTGGATAGGTATACAAAGTGTCAGTAATTCGCGACAACCTTTCACTCTAAATGGAAAAAAACAAACTTGAACGGAAGAGGTTCGTGACATTATAGCTTTTGATGATGTTGTTTATTTCATGATGTTAATATTCTAAATTTAATTTAGTGTTCAGTTCATCATGTGAATGTTCCAATTTTATTAGTAAATTTTCTAATTTCTGTATAAATACTGTGGGATAGATGTAGTGTAAACACTCATTTTATATTTGTTGACAATGGGACGTTGTTAAGTTCATTGTCAGTTATTGATCTGGCTGGAAGTCATTAAACACAAATTGACTTACAAGCTATGATGGATTTATTTAAATATACTACAGGACTAGTCAGAGGAAAACCCAAGGTTGCCATGTTTTAACGGTGCCATGTAATACTTCACTTTTTTTCAGTGAGTACGGACCGACTGCACCATGTAGTATATTTAAATAATCAAATCCATCATACCTAATAAGTTTTTATATAATATATATTTTTTATATAACTTATAAGTTATAAAGTCAATTTGTGTTTAATGACTTCTAGCCAGATCAACAACTGACAATGTACGTCACAACGTCCCATTGTCAACGAATAAAAAATTAGTGTTTACAATAGTATTTTTTTCAGTTAAAAGTATAAAATGTGAGAAATACTGCCAGCTATTATTAATTAATGTTTTTAATGCTGTGGAAGACTAAAAAGTCCTCGGAATACATATTGATCAACATCTTAAATGGAATATACGCATAACAGATGGTGACACCTATCTGTCTTCCTCTAAAGAAGTCATAAAAGGAGTACCACAAGGATCTGTTCTCATTCCAATACTCTTTCTGATTTTCATAAATGACCTACCTCTGAGCCTGAAGTCAAGTGCAGAAAATAATTGTGTGATCTTTGCTGATGATGTGAGTGTTGTAACTTATGGCAAAACAGTAAATGATTTGATTACTTCTGGTAAAGTGGTTATTCAAAAAATGTTAAGCTGGTGCAACAGCAATGATCTCATATTAAATTGTCAGAAAACGCACGCAGTATTCTTTTCAGTTAAAAGTGATAAATGTGAGAACTACTGCCAACTATTTGTAAATAATGGTTTTAATGCTGTGGAAGACTTAAAATTCCTCGGAATACATATTGATCAACATCTCAAATGGGATATACATGCAACAAACTTGTGTAAAAAGTTAAATTCAATTTTTTATCTGGTATCTACTCTAAGCATAAATGTACTTAAAACTATATTACGGTCTATTTTATTCTCAGATTTCATACGGTGTTATATTTTGGGGTAATTTCACATTATCAAACAATGTGTTCTTAATCCAAAAAAATTTGATGAGGACCATGTGTAATGAGTCTTATCGGGCTCACTGTAAACCTCTTTTTGGAATGTTAGGGATCTTGACTTTTCCATCTGTGTATATATATCATGCTGTTCTGTATGTAAGAAAACATTTGTCAGAGTTTGCCAAATAACTGCTACCATTCTTATAAAACAAGATGTCGTGATGATGTACACATGCTTACATCTAACCTAAGTACAACGATGAAAGGACCTTATTTAATGTACAAAATTATATAATCATTTGCCACTAGCTATAAACAATGAAAAAAGATTGATGGCATTTAAAAGGTTGGTTTTCTGTTATCTTGAGGAGAATTGTTTTTACAAAGTTAGTGACTGTTTGACTTCCCGTCATTCATATGTATCTGCTTACTTTTTTCTCTTTTTTTAATGACGTGCCTTATGTACTTACATTTGTAATGTATTTTACCTTTTGTAATGTATCTATTAGGCAAATAAATCTATTCTATTCTATTCCAATCTATTCTAACAAACTTGTGCAAAAAGTTAAATTCAATTTTTTATCTGATATCTGTTCTAAAACATACTGTAAGAATAAATGTACTTAAAACTCTTTATTATGGTCAATTTTATTCTCAGATTTCATATGGTGTAATACTTTGGGGAAGTTCCTCATTATGAAACAAAGTGTTCTAAATCCAAAAAAGTTGACACGGACCATGTGTAATTAGTCTTATCGGTCTCACTGTAAACCTCTTTTCTGGAAGTTAGGGATCTTCACTTTTCCATCTGTGTATATATATCAACATTTGTCAGAGTTTAAAACAAATAACTGCTATCATTCCTATAAAACATGAAGTTGTGATGATGTACACATGCTTACATCTAAGGCCGTTTTCGAACTTGGCAAATGCATAGTTACCTTGATATCAAGATATCTTGATACCTAGGCAAGCAAAGTGAAATGCTTACTTGACACTTTCGTAGCCCTTTTACGGTGGAAGAGACATCATGCGGCCTTCATCTCGTAAAACGTACGAAAAGCGCCATCCGTGTCCATAATTTTGGTGGATGATGGAAGTCCATTGCTTCTTTAAAATGCTTCCCATCCGTTTGCGACAAATTAAAAGGGAATATAATTTTTAAAATCTTATTGCTTATGAATAAAATAATTCTCGTATACCATTATGTGGTGAATAACTATTATGCTTCGATTGCTTGGGTCTGCTGAAGTGGACGACATATCACTCACTGTATTTCACCACAGACAACGTCTTTATGCACAAAAAGGCATTATAATATTTCTTGTCTACATGAAAAAACACGTAACAATATATTAATATATTACACTCCAAACAAAATACCCATGATCTTCGACTGATAACTGATAAATATGCGCGCTGTAACTAACATAGGTAATTAAGTTGAAAACAAATTACATTTACCCTAATGGTTTATTGTCCCCTTTCTTTAATGAATGCAGAGAAAACTTCTCCAATGTCAACGTTATTAACAAGTATGATGTTCGTTAGCTAAAAATAATGCAGCCAATGAAATTATGGCTACCATAGAGTACTTTCCATCGGACCATAATTCTTTCATATAATTTCTTTCATAATTTTTTCATTTCATTTCTTTTCCTCCCAGAGTAAGGAAGATAGATTTTGTAGGTTCAATGAAGTAAACAAGGATGGTACATCTACAATGTATGGAATTATTCACACAACTATTAGGTACCAAATCTTTTATTAGTATATTCACATTTCAAAAGCCTTTAAATATAGCGAATTCATCAATTTTTCTGCAAAAAATAATAAATATCACACAAATACACGTAGTAATGATAAAATAGTATCCATTTGAAAGTTTCTTCACTTCTATTTTCCATACAAGCCCATATTATCACACCCCGAGTTCTAACTTAAAACCTAGCAAGCATAGCAAGTCTCCTTTTTCGTTGACTTGGTATCTTTCCTCGATAGCTAGTGAACAAGCGCATGGTGATGACGCGTCCATGACGTCATAGCTTTCGATGCATACTAGGTTTCAAGGCAAGATTGCTTGATTTGCCAAGTTCGAAAATGGCCTAACCTAAGTACAATGTTGAAAGGACCTTATTTAATGTGTGCAAAATTGTATAATCATTTGCCACTCATTATAAAAAATGAAAAAGAGATTGATAGCGTTTAAAAAGTTGGTATTTTTGTTACTGTCAAGAGAAATGTTTTTACAAAGTTAATGACTACGATAGCAACTCGATAATACAAAATTGGCGGGAGTTAAAAATTAGTACTTCGTATTTTTGAGTTTCGTATTTTCCAACCTTTTTAATAAATCGTGAAAAATTTCCCCTCTCCCCCTTGACTTCTCTGGTCTACGGAAACGTTATAAAACTATTTATCGTCGTACTTCGAGAAAGTATTCGAAATAATGGCTTTATATCATGAATTAAATGTCACAAACGTTCATGATATAACTATCACTTCTTAGTTCCCTATGCAAATGATTTTTAGTTTGCTATCATTTTCTTTGCAAAATTTTCGCCCAGCTAAGAGGACTTATATAAAGCAAGTTCTGTATTTTTTACGAGACTTTAGCTCTCTTAATCCGTGGTTAATCAGGACATGCAACTGGTATGGCCGTTGTTTCTAACATCTAATCAGTTAAGACGGTAGCTGGCCCGACCACTCTCCCAATCACCCTTTCTTCATCGCTCAATGACAGATAAAATGAGCAAAAGACTCACTCCATTTAAAAATCCTACACAGGTCATTGTTTGTGGTTTCTTTCCTGTCGCCTGCTGGATATACGAACTTGACAAGAAATATTATTTCATTCCAATTACTAATCGCATGACGACAAATCGGGTGTGATCCGGACATTTTCCATATCTTAATCATCTCGGAGTATACTAAGTTTCCGGTTCTTCATGACGATACTATTTGGACAGATGGAATATTTATGTGGAGGACTTGGAGAATGATACAGAAGAAAATAGAACCTCAGATCACGGTTCGTGAAGAAAGAATGAATGCTTCAACTGCTGCCCAGAACATGCCTTCGCTTACAATGACGGTGCTTCACCAATCCAATTCTCATTGATGTAATTAACATTTACGCAGTTAAGACGTTAGCTGTTTCGACTGTGCTTTCAATCGCCATTTTTTATCGCTCAATAATAGGTAAAAAGAGCTTAGGACTTGGTCCTTTTAAAAAACCCTTTTCAGGTCATTAGTTGTGGTTTCTTCCTTGTCACCTGCTGGATATACGAAATTGGGAAGAAATATTATTTTGTTCCTAGCCAAACAGTCTCACCACTCATTGAAGCTCCAGTAAGAATCATTAACTCATCACCAAGTTCCTTTTCACTTCGATGGTTTGTGCTTATAGTTCTATTTGGCAAAACATTAATCCAGGAAATATATTAAGCGATTATTTTTTTTACCTTCTACGCATAATCTCTCTGCGTCGTAGGTGTTATACTGAATGTCATTTTATCCAATGGCGTCCTTATATGCCAACTTCAGTAAGCTAAAACATAGAAGCTAACGAAATATCTCGTATTTAAAAAGTGATATCTGAAACACTCCACGATTTCCGGAACTTTTTATTCACAATAGTGTAAATGAGAGACTTCATCCTAAATGGGCATCGCCGAGATATTCCAGATCCAGCGATCTCCATTCCATTAATTAGTTATTTTATTTCCCCTCTGCGACATAAGTCATCTATGCTTGACTGTGCTGTGGAGAATAAAACACGAAAATGAAATTAGATTATCTGTTTGAAGCGTAACTTTGTAAAATCAACTCCAAGGGAACTTAGGAAGAGGTAGGGGTCACGGAAAAAATCTGCCGCAGCTGAGGTTGAAACCTAAATCCTTTCTGTGGTAAAATCCTGATAACGATAATAACTTTTCGCAGAGTAGTATTTTCGAAGTTAGATCCTTCTAAACGATGGGTGAATTTGAAATAGAGCACATCAGGATCGAATTTCATGCCCATGCAGTGTCATATCTGCGTATGAAAATGCCAAGGATTCAAAGTTACTCATGCCATCACAATGACATTTGATTCCACTGGTTATTTATCTCGTGGAAATCAGGGATAGCAGTGATGATACATCAAATGTAATGTATCAAGGCCTGGTTACTATTCTTTGAGTTGCATGAGTTGAGGGCCATACCAGTTGCATGTCCTGATTAACCACAGATTAAGAGAGCTGAAGTCTCGTAACAAATACAGAACTGCTTTATATACATCTTCTAAGCTGGGCGAAAATTTTGCAAAGAAAATGATAGCAAACTAAAAATCATTTGCATAGGGAACTAAGAAGTGATAGTCATTCCACACACTTTTGTGACACTTACCTTATGATATAATGACATTATTTCAAATGCTTTCTCGAATAATGACTATAAATCATTTTAAAACGTTTCCAAAGACCAGAGAAGTCAGGGGGGAGGGGAGAAATATTTTTAGCAATTTATTAAAAAGCTTTGAAAATACGAAACTCAAAAATACGAAGTGCCAAATTTTTGGTCCTGCCAACTTCGTATTATCGAGTTACTAATGCATTTAGTCAGCCTATTTCGTGCAGAACAGAATAGCAAGACTGATATTACTCAAAAAATGCTATGAACACTCCTGTCCTTCGTTTATTGAGCTAAACATACTCCCACTGAGATATATGTGCTGTTTCAAAGTGTTAAAAATGATCTATCAGCGTAGTGGATATAACCAAAAATTGTATGGGAGCAAGAAGATGATTAATTTTCGCAGGGATTTCTTTGTCCCTATGCCTAAACCGAATTCAAAGCTGTATAAAAGGAGATTCTTGTATATGGGACCGATATTCTACATCATCCTATGTTATACAATCAAAGAAACTACTTGTTTTAATAAATACAAAAGGTTGCTTCATAAATGGATAGTAACTTTTGATAATAATGAAAAGTTATTGTAAAAGGTCTGTGTATCGTGTATATTATGCTTCAAGGCATATCTGTTGTGCATTATATTTTGTAATGCCTATTTTCCAGCCACTACAGTAGCAATTTCCTTTACACACTAAAATTCCTTCCAATGTTTTCGTAATGTATGTACCTAGTAAATTTTTGTTCTATGCCTGTTCATTTCCGCTTATAAGAATTTTGAAGTTAGCCAAATTACAAGCTTCCTGCCTTACAGGCTACCTCACTTCCTTGAGTGGAAATAATAACTGTATCAATATATGTATGGAAGAATAAAATATTATATTATTTATTATATTAAATAGGCATTTATAATCAAACAGAATGAGTCTGGTGAAATTGAAAAGTACAAAGCCTGAAGTGTTATTAAAGGATGCTCACAAAGTGAAGGCTTTGACTACGCACGAACTCATGCACATGTTGCATAAATAACTAGTTAGGATGTTACTCACAGCAATTTGCGAAGGAAATCTTACATCATGCCACATGCGTGCGAAGAATGCATTTCTACATGGAATTCTTAGAGAAAAAATCTCTATGAAGCAACCAGTAGGACTTTGTAACAGTCCCAAACTGGTGTGTAGACTGAAATGATCACTTTATGGGCTAAAACATGCACCAAGGTTGTGGAACAAACAAATCGATGATTTCCTTCTAAACTTAGTATTATCGAAGTCAGAAAATAACCCTTGCCTATATGTTAAGAAAGGAATGTATCACATCCATACTTCCTAGTGCACGTGGAGGATTGTCTACTTGCTGGAAATAATATTGAAGAACTGTCGAAACTGAAGTCAGCTCTCATTATGATCTTTTTTCAAGATGGTGGCCTCACAGAGTTCACAGTCGTGTAACTCCTATAAAATTGCGTTTAATGCAAAAGATAAGCTTATTTCTTCAAGTTCAATTATCATCCTTAATGTTTGGGCATAATAGAACTACCATTGAAAGTACTTTTAGAGAACCGTGACATTTCCTGGAAATGCTCTTTCTGTCGTTCTTCAAACTCAAATTTTTTAATCGCCAAAATGGCAACCAAAATAATTTACTAAAACAGGAGTTTAAGTCCATTAAAAAATAAGTAATGGAAAGAATCTGTGCAAATAGACGAAAACTGATAAGTTTTCTGAAGCTGTAAAAACTGAAACTGCTACATCAAGGTTGAGTGCTATGGCTTTGGAAGTGAAAACAGCAATCAGTCGATCAGTTAAAGATGTGGCAGATACAAGGGATGCAACAAATCAGGGCACTGAGGATAAACCAAGAGGATACTCTCCAGTTCCTGCTTCAGAGGACAACAAAACTGAACTAATGGAAATGAATGAGAAATTAAATGAATACAGTGAAGGATTCAGTACAGTGACAAAAAAGTTCAAGCGAAGAAAGCCACCTATTACAGGTTCCTCCAAAGTGGAAGTTCTCTTACAGGGATACCTCGACAATCACAGGTATATGTCTGGAACTTTCCATCTGAAACCACCATGGAAGACATTAGGGCGTATAAGAAAGAAAAATTACCATTGGTGGCTGATGACACATGTGATATAAAGAATTTTAAGGTAACTCATGGCAAGTAAGTGTCATTTAGAGTTTCCGTTTGTGAAAACTTGCAGGAAACACTTCTTGACTCGAACACTTGGCCAAAAAACGTACATATCAATAGTTATTCTTTTTAGGCATGCTGCTGAAGCAAACCAAGAGGAAAGTATTTCAATGTCCAACATATTAATGTCCAGTGCCTACGAAATAAACAGTTGGAGCTGGAAGTGTTGGCTATGGAAGAAAACGTTGATATTATGTGTTAATGAACACTGGATGAATGCCAATGAAATAAATCGGGTTATATTACCGCACATGCCAATTGTAGATATGAATATAAAAATGGTGGCATGTTAATATTAATCTCAGACAGGCTCTGTTTACAGCCAATAAATTTTTCATTAAGTTTTCTCAATGAAGACAAAATGTTTGAATCATGCGTCGCTAAAGTGAATTTTAATGGTGTGCTATTTCTTGTTGTGTCAGTATACAGATCACCTGTTGGTGATTTTAACGTTTTTCTGATCAAATTAACATGGCAATTGGAAATAATTCACAAATTTGTGCAAAGGCCGAACAATTTTAACAGTTGATTTTACTTGTTAGTTACTGGATGATTCTAATACAAAAAAAAAGATTTCATTGCTCTACTTCTTTCATTTAATCTACAAATAAATAACTATGAGCCAACTCCTATGGTGGACTCCTATAACCAAAAGCTTCACAGACAATATTGCGACTAATATCAATTTACAGTGTGTGAAAACAACTGCAATGTGCTCACAAATTTCTTATCACTTTCCTGCAATAATCTCTATTGCAGTAAATCAACAACTATACTATAAAAGCCTTTAAAAAAAATGTTGTCAAGGTAAATACAGTAGAAACTCGATAATACATCGAGTTAGGTTCATGCCGGGTTTTTATACTTGAGACCCATTGTTGACTGGCCATTTCAAAAATTCGATCACAGCGGTTGGAATTTGAATTGTCTCCGTGACCGTTGTATTTTATCAAGTAAAGGTCTCCATATTTGGCTGACGTTCTGCCCCGAGTCTCGATTAAGCTTTCTCTCCTCCAGACTGATTTTGATTGCCTCTTTCATTAATTGATCCCAGTCTCCAAATGACCGGCAGAGGATTTTGGCACCGTTAAAATTGATGGAGTGCGCATGATCGAGACTATGCTCCGCCAAGGCCAATTTTTCGGGTTGAAAAAGTCTTATGTGCCTCTTGCATCCTTAATTGTGGCTTCCACCATGTGAGACATCTCTCCAACATAGGCAAGGCCACACTCACATGGGATGTTAAACACTCCAGGCACTCTGAGGCTAAGGTCGTCCTTCACTCTTACGAGCCAATCTCAAATTTTCTCTGGAGGACTATGGATCGTCTGTAGGTTGTGCCTATGGAAAATTCTCCCTATTTTCCCCGAGATAGTGGAAATAAAAGGAAAGAGCCTGCATTGAAGAGAGCGCTCCTAGTTCAGCTCTCTGAGATGGAGTCCCTTGGCCGCCTTTCGCCATGAACTGGAAGCACTGAATCATGGGGAATCGTCAGGAACCACAAACGAAACTAAGGATACAGAGGCCCTCAGTCGGTACTTTGCTAGTGTCCAAACAACATAAAGTCCCCTCGGTTGAGATTACATGGGGAGTTGATCAAAAGTTTTTGGATATGGAGCCGTCACAATCGCAAAGAAAAAAAAAGAAGAATACCTCTGGATGAGAAGATAAAAATTATTCAAGAGGTGGAACTGAAAAAGTTTAGTAACAGTGCTATTGCTGAAAAGTTTGGAGTGTCACTTTCAACTCTGTCAACAATTGTCGCCAACCATGATAAATCCAGGAAAAAGGTGCGTTAGGAGTTTCGCTGAAAAGGAAAAATATGCACAGCGCAAAATTTACTGAAATTGAGGATGAACTCTACACATTTTTCTGCAAGCATCGTGAGCAAAATCTACCCATCAGAGGCCATATTTTGCTAGCAAAGGCAGATAACATAGCCTTGAAAGAGAAAATTGAGGACTTTAAATGTTCAGGTGGCTGGTCAAGTCTAGGTTCAATATTGTTTCCTTTAAGGTATGTGGAGAAGAAAACTCAGTGGATACCCAGATATTGGATCAATGGCATGTAGATGAAGACACTATATTAAGTGAATATAGGCCAGAAGATTGGTAAAATTTTGATGAAACTCTGCTTTTCTATCACATGCTACCAGTCGCAACCTTGGGCTTAAAAGGGCAATGGTGCCATGGATGGAAAAAGCAAATTATGAAGGCAAGCAACCACTAGGGTGTGTGGCAAGAGGTCACCTCAAGTATATTTTACAAAGTTATGCTTCAAGCAGTAAATCATACTTCGTTTCAGTGTTTTATACTCCTCACCACAGTCAAGTATAGAAGGCGTACGTCGCAGAAGGGAAATAAAATAACTAAATAATGGAATGAAGAATGCTGGATCTGGCATATCTCTGCGATGTCCATTTGGGAAGAAGTTTCTCTTTCACACTACTGTAAATAAAAAGTTCCGAAAATCGTGGAGTGATTCAGTAATCACTTTTTCAACATGAGGCATTTCATTAGCTTCTCTGTTTTAGTTTACCAAAATTGGCTATTAAATACGAAATTGTATAAAATGGCACTCAGCATAACATCTATGACGTGAAGAGATTATGCATAAAGGGATAAAAAAATAATCGCCTAATTTATTTACTGAATTGATGTTTTGCTGATCAGAACTATAAGCACGAATCATCAAAGTGAAAAGGAACTTGGTCATGAGATAATGTTTTTCACTCGAACTTCGATGAGCGGTGAAACCATTTGGCTTGGAGCGAAATAATATTTCTTCTCAAGTTCGTATATCCAGCAGGTGATATAAAAGAAACCACCTGAGAAGGATTTTTTAAATGGACTGAGTCCTTTGCTCTTTTAACCTATCATTGAGCGATAAAGAAAGCGCAATTGGAAGCACGGTCAGGCCAGCCACTGTATAAACTGTGTGGATGTTAGAAACATCGATAAGAATATGATTGGTGAAGCGCCGTCATTGCAAGCGAAGGCATTTCCTGGGCGGCAGTAGAAGCGTCCATTCTTTCTTCACGAACCATGATCTGAGGTTTTATTTTCTTCGGTATTATTCTCCATGACCTCCACATAAATATTCCATCTGTTTAAAAAATCTCGCTATTTGGAACTCGAAAGTTAGTATACTCTGAATATATGGAAAATGTCCAGATCACGCCCAATTTGTCATCAAGAGATTAGTAATTGAAACGAAATAATATTTCTTCCTACGTTAGTATATCCAGCAGGCGATGTGGTAGAGACCAGAAATAATGATCGGTGTAGGATTTAAGTGGACTGAATCTTTTGCTCATTTATCTATGATTGAGCGATAAAGAAAGGGTGATTGGAAGCGAGGTTGGGCCAGCTACCATCTTAACTGCGTAGATATAGGAAACAAATGCCTCTTTTAAACACCAAAATCAAATGCACGTCCTTATTATCCACAGATTAGGAAAGCTAGAGTCTCACACAAAATGCAGAACTTGCTTTTTACATGTCTTCTAAACTGGGATAAAATTTTGCAAAGAAAATGATCGCCAACTAAAAGTCATTTGCATAGGGAACTAAGAGATGACAGTTATTGTGACATTTAGCTTATGATATAAAGGCATCATTTTGAATGCTTTCACGAATAACAACTATAATTTGTTTTAAAACAATTTTAAAAACCAGAGAAGTCAGGAGGGGGAGGGGAAATATATTTGCAATTTATTAAATAGGTTTGAAAATACAAAATTCGAAAATACAAAGTGTCGATTTTTCGAGCCTGCCAATTTCGTATTATAGAGTTGCTACTGTATACAGTATTTTGGAATTATGCTCCAAAAAACAAATTCAAACCACTTTCTCAAAAATCTTTGAAAAAGTTTAACTACTTAGACAATTAAAAGAAAATCCTTGAATTGTTTCTCGATTTGTCAAAAGCATTTGACCGAGTAGATCATGCAAGATTCTAACAAAACTAGAACAAATTGGTGTTCGAGGAACTCCACAGGAATGGTTTAAGTCGTACACATGTAAATGTACTGAAGTTGTATCAATTACTATTAATGGAGTCAAATATCCTTCAGATGAGTGTCCTAATCCTGAAGGAGTACCCCAAGGTTCTATCTTGAGGCCACTACTTTTCCTGATATACATAAATAACCTTCCTGTCTCTTTAAATAGCATCCCTCTAGACATTAAACCAATTATTTATGCTGATGATACAAATGTTCTATTGTAGGCAAGTTCTTATAAAAGTCTTGAACATAACTCCAGGTCATTGTAGATCTGCTTAACCCTCTAAGGACCATAAGAATTGTAGGCCATTTTTTGTAGTTTCAATGATCAATTTACACTAAAGTTGACAAGTTGATTCCAAAAATCTTACTCTTAAATTGATATCTCGCAGAGTTTTTGAGATACAGGTTGGGACATATATGTCCCTATGGTCAATAACAGAATCGTGTGTTAGGAGGGTTGCACACCCAGCATAAAAATGCTCGTTTTAGATGGTTACCTCTTTTCGCCTCTACTGAGTTGAGTGAGATAGTTGAAGCCATTTAATATTTTTTATCAACGGAGATAGATTCATTTGTTTCTATTAATGCATTAGTTTTCTAATAAAGCTGTTGAATCTTTCAAATTAAAATAGCTAAATTCTCATTTTTTGGTAATATTCCGTTAGACGTTCCAAAGACTAGAATCCTGAACTACTAATTTCAATCCACTTGCAGTAAAGCCTGAACCTTCATTTAATATTAATAATAATAATACAACTTTATTTGCTCTGGGACAGATATGTCCCTTGGAGCAAAAAATTTTTTACAATCAATTAGTCACAGCGCTCAACATAGACATGGTACATCACTGTAAACAAGACAAAATATGTCACATCATTAATAATACAGTTGTGTGTACACAGCGCATTGAAAATACATAGCTTTACAAAAAACTACTGAGTTGAGTGCATATCAATTAACAATATTTTCAGATATTTTTGCCTTAAACACCTTAACATTTAGGTGTGCAAGAAATGAGTATTGATGCTGTTTTTGTTTTACGGCAAGAGAAATTGGTGGAGCTTGCATTACCTTTTGCGTGTGATCCGAGGAAGAATGGCGAGTACAGATATTGTTCATTTAGCCCGGCGTCGGGCTACACCTACTCCTTTTCCCCACCACCCTTCTTCGCAGCATATAATCACTTAAGTTGCTCAAATGCATATTGTATTTTAAATTAGCAAAGGTTAATTACTAATATGTATAACAAATGTTTTATTCACAAAAATTTGGTCAAAGATTAGATGAAATATTCATCTGTGAATCTATGAACATCTTTGGCAAGTTCAGTAAATCTATGGCCAGTATTCATAGTCCTCAATAATTACAGATTCGTTCCAATCTATGAACATATCTCTAATTAATTACTGTTTTCTATTCATAGATGTCCCTTAAGTACTGGAGAGACTGAGGAATGCCGATTGGTCTCAGTTCTCAATGAAGGGAAATATCCAACCGCACCTCCTCGTGGTGGGGGATGGGCAATGCTTCATGCGGCTAATGGTGGAACGGTGGATGGGCGGCACTGGAGACCGAATAATCACCGGTATAAGTGGTTGCCCTCTGCCAAGTGCCAACAGCCTCCTAGGAGGGCGGATGAGCGGGTAGAGGTACAGGGCACCCTCTTACCCTTGGAGAGGGAAACCCCTCCTAAAAAGCAGATTAGACAGTATTGGCCAACGGTATTAGGATGGAGAAAGCCAGTCTAAGAAACTACTCCCTTAAAGACCCTTATGGGTATCTTAGGATTAGCTGCCATGATGATTACGTATGTAAAGGAAGAAAAGATTACTGATCATGGAAGTCAGAAGCCAAGATCCGGCACCAGTAAGAGTCGTGAGGCTTCTCCGGTCGTTATCCAGTGAAATCCTCACAAAGAAGGAAATAGATTTAAAATTGAAACATGGAATATTAATACATTACTAAAACCTGGAAAACTAGAAGAGGTAAAAAACTGTATGGCCAATCATAAACCAGATATTTTGGGATTATGTGAAACAAGATGGGCTAGCAATGGTGATTTCAGATCAGAAAACTTCAGGATTATCCATAGTGGAAGTGAAAGATCAGCAAAAAATGGTGTAGCCATTTTACTTAGAGGTAAATGGTCATACATGTTTTGAACACATATCATGTAAGTGACAGAATACTCATGATCAAATTGAAAGCAGTTCCAACTAAAATTGTAATAATACAGGAATACTAATTTCCAACTACAAAGAGTAGAGATGATGAAATATATGAATGTATAGAAAATTTGCTCGAGATGGTAGAAGACAAAGAGAATGTTATTCTTATGGGGGACTATAATGTGTCGGTACGAATACAAGAAAACCAGAAACATGTTGGATGATTTGGATTAGGAGATGTAAATCCGAGAGGTAGTAAACTGCTGGAATTCTGTTTACAACATGAGTTGGTAATAACTAACACATGCTATGAGGTACACAAGAGGAGACGATACACATGGAAAGCACCTGGAGATAAAAAGAGTTGTATGATAGATTACATAATAGTAAAGCAAAGATTTAGAAACCAGGTTAAATCTAGTCAAAGCTACCCAGGAGCTAAGGTGGATAGCGATCACATACTAGTGATAGCAAACTGTGATATTAAATTTAAGAAGCATAAAACGGTTAATCATAGTAAATGGTGTTTAAATCAACTAAAAGATGTTGACACACTACAGGAATTTCAAGAAACAGCTGGCAAACTAGTGAATGAAAATGATGGATGGGACGGTATCAAATCTGGCTTAATAACAGCTGCTGACAAGGTTCTAAAAGTAAAGAAACTGAAACCTAAAAAATCTTGGATGACCCAAGAGATCTTGGAGCTCATTGAAGAAAGAAATAAGTTAAGGTCCAAAAATTATAATAAATAAAAGGCTGTTAAAAACAAGATAACAACAATGTGTAGGTTACAGAAAGAAATATGGATGAACGAAATAAGCAAAGAAATTGAGAAAGATTTAGTTGAGGGGAAACTTGACAAAGCCTACAGCAAAGTAAAAACATTACAATTTAGACCGAAAACTAAGAGCAACCTGGTGAAAGATAAACATGGGAAACTATTATTTGGGCATGAGGAGGTATGTGATAGATGGAAAGAATATATTGAAGACTTGTATGACGGTAAGGAAATTGAAAAAATAGAAGAGTATATTGAGGAGGAAAATTCTATTGACGCTGATAGCAAAGGGCCACCCATAACAAGAGCTGAGTTTAACGAGGCTCTGAATAAATTAAAGCAAAATAAAGCACTGGTGTGAATAACATTGCAACGAATTACCGAACAATAATGCTTCTGTCCCATGCTTCAAAAATTTAATTGGTTATAGTAAAAGAGAGAATAAAGAAGAAAATTGATGCAACATTAGATTGTGATAAGTACGGCTTCAGACCAGGAAAAGGCACTCGAGAGGCAATTTTAGCATTGCGACAAATCCTAAAGAGGAGGCTAGAAATTAACAGGAAAACTTATATAGCTTTAGTTGATTTGGAAAAGGCTTTTGACCATGTTGAATGGAGACTACTGTTCCAAGCAATGTGCAAAATATTGGATTGGATTGGGGAGACAAAAGATTGATTTTAAACCTCTACAACAACCAAAGTACGGAAATAGAAGTCAGTGGCACCAAGAAAGAAGCAAATATAAGAAGAGATGTTAGACAAGGTTGCCCAATATCGCCTTACTTGTTTAACTTATACATAGAAGAAGCAATGTCTGAAATGAAAACAAAGACAAGAGGAATTAAAATAAATGGCAAACAAATTCATTGCATTCGATTTGCAGACGACATAGCTCAAGTAGCTGACTCAGAGAAGGAATTAAGTCGAATGCTCAAGATTCTAAATAATATCTTATTAAAACTGAAACTTAAAATAAACATCAATAAAACAAAAATCATGGTGGTAGAAAGAAAGAGAAGAGAAAAGATAATGAATATATGTATAGACGGAGTGAGACTGGAGGAAGTGACAGAGTTCTGCTACTTGGGTAGCATATTAGAGAATCATAACAACTGCTCCTCTGAGGTCAACAGAAGAATAACGTTAGCCAAGAAAGCCTTTCAATTAAAGAAAAGTCTCCTAGTAAATAACAGCATTAGTATTGAGACTAGGAAGAAATTCCTGAAAACCTTTGTAAGGAGTGTGCTAACATATGGATGCGAGACATGGACACTAAGGAAGAGTGAAATGACCAAACTTGAAGCTGCAGAAATGTGGTTTTGGAGGAGGATTACAAAAACTAGGTGGACCAACAGGAAAACTAATGAGCAAGTACTAAATGAAGTACATACAGAAAGAGAAATATTGGAAACAATTAAAACAAGAAAATCAAAGCTCATCGGACACTTACTCAGGCACGACAACTTCATACAAAATATTATGAAAGGAAAAATTCTAGGCAAAAGACAGAGAACTTCGTACATAAAAATATTGGCGATGGAAATGGGATGCACCTCGTACAATTAAATGAAGAGGAAGGCTGAAAAAAGAGATTGTTGGAAGTCATGACTGCAACAACAAGGATAACCTTTAGAAGAGAAGAAGATTCATAGATGTTAAAGAATCAATGATTCATCAATCGTTGATTCTTGAATCAGAGATTCATCAATCTCTGATTAATATGCATTCATAGTCGTCAAATAATCACTGTTTATTGTTCTAGTATTCATAGTCAAGCAAACTGTAATTATTTGGCTAAATAATCATCGATACGTGAATTAAGCTGTCGACCATAATTAATTAAGAGTTTTTCATTGTTGTACATCAGTAGTTCTGTGGTTGTTTACAACATATTCGTGTCTTTACATTCAATCTGTACAATTTTATAAGGTGCAAAAAAAAAAAAATAGAATACTCAATATGACCGTCTATTACCTTGAATCGATTAGGAGTTTTGTGCAATGGAATTTCGTAACAATATATTGGCGTATGTGATTGCCAATGACGATGTACCAGCGTACCACTAAAGGCTGCGAAAAACACATATTAGGGATCCAACAAATCCACTGAATTATTACTCACAAGGGGAGACTATGCACCTTAACTCGCCGATTTAAACGCCATATTTTCTGTGTCGTGCACGAGGTAAAAGGCAACGCAAATTTGCCTTGGACTTCGTCAAACGTGTCCTAGTTTTATTGCAATTAATCAATTTATAATTGGCAATATCCGCCCTTAGTATAAAAACGATGCGAAAATTTACTCTTGCAAGGTTGGTCCAGAGCCTCACATTACTCGTCTCAATCACCCTCAACGCCTTCATTAATGTTGAATAATCATATATATTATTTCTACTGTATAGATACCTTTTTCTCAACTTATACGCAACCAAACTCTACAAATGAGGTACCAAAATGCACAGAATTTATCAGAGAACATGCGACGGCATATCTTACTTCCTAAATATTGCTATTGTTTCCTAAAATTGGTTTTAAAAAATGGCCCTTGATATTTCTCTTAGGGGATGAGGCGATCCGCCATCTTGACGTCACCCACTTGCTCCATGGTGCAGAACAAACCTTTATTTCAGGATATTTAATTGATACCAATTTAGTTTCAGATACATATTATTATATTTTTTGCAATATAACGCGCTTTCAACATTATAACGTATCAATTGAAATAGAAGAATCCATATAAGCAATAAGAAATACATTGCGCGCGATATATATCGATATATTTCGATTGTTATCGATAGTATAAAATAAGTTCAATGTGTTTTGCACCCGTTGAATTTCAACGGGTACGTTCCACTAGTCATAAGAAATAATTTAATGTAGGCATGGCTAATTCATTTTTATCAAAGAAACGTTGCCAATCCATTTTTTATTTTTTTTTTTTTGCAATAAAACTACGTACTCAACTTGAATAAAAATTTAGTGATACCTAGAAAATGTGTTGCCACTTCAATTTCTCATACCACCCAAAAATAAACATACATCCAATCAGTAATTCACCTATTACAGATTATCAGATATATTATACAGATATACTATACAGATATAAATAATTAGACATTCATGAATCAGTGATTCATAAATTGGAGATTGTTTACTGTCTATGAATACATGAATCAAATAATCAATGACTGACTAATAATCGTAGATTCACCAATCATTGATTATTAATCCCGTCCATGAATACCACCTAAATTTCTGAACAAAAAAACATTTTCATTTGAGCATTCATGAATATTATATATAACCATTAACATATCTTCAAAACACCAATTAAAAATCATACTCAAAAGATATCGTACTGTCTACCAATTTATTTCAAACTCCTACAACACGTGTTTCAACTGTCTAGCAGTCATCATCAGGTAAGTCTAAGAGTTTGAAACAAATTAGTAGACAGAAGGATATCTTTTGAGTATCAGTAGTAAAATGGTGTTCTACAATATCTCACTGGAGAAAGTGGAATTGACCAGTAAAAATAAAAAAAAATCAATAAAAACTGAATCAAGGCACATATAAGTAACTTGTTATCATTGTTTCAGCATAGACCCCCCCCTCCCCCATGTATAACAAAACAATTGTAGACTGTTGTATAACACAAGTAAACCTGGTATACTTCACAGATATTACTAATATGACTCAATTTTTTTCCTTTGCACATTCAGCACACCTCTTCCGTTTTGCAATTTTTATTTATGTGTTCAGGCGGAGTGGCTGATATGGTGCTCCTGCTGCCCGAACAGGTGCTGCTGAGAGACTTCTCTGCCTATCTGTATAATTTCCAATGAGGATTCTAGCTATGAGTTGCCAGTACAGCCGAGGCGATATAGCCTAATACTTGAGAATCACGCCGTGATGCAGCTGCGTAAAAATGCAGTGAGCATTTTTAATAGCCACATCCATCAAATCAAAAAATATTTGCAAGTAGTAATTTATATTTGTGTTCCTATCCACTTCATGTGTAATCTTTTTCTGTCCATGTGATTCATGCAGTACATAAACTTTTTTTAGGCAATTATAATCTCTGGGCAAGGAGTTTATATCTTTTCTGCATTTCTGTTGCCTCCTAGACACAGATCGACTGATTTGCTGCAATACAGAAAATTAGACAGCATTACTACGGACCTGCTATCCATCTACTTGACATAAGTTATAAAATTAGCTGGGAGCATTTGGCTTTCACAACATTTCAAGTCTTTGTCCTGCTTGAGATTCTTTGGCATATCTTTTCTTTCAACACCCGCCGTTCCACATAAGTTTATTTGCTGTTTCTGAGATTTCAACTGCACTAACAGCGAACTGAAGAAATTTTCTATGTAAATCTCACAACACAAGTGCACAAGCTGTTTAGTTAGCATGGTTACCATGCTCTCTCAAATTCCATGTTCTGTATCTGTTTTCTTTCCTGTGTACAAGTGGAATTAATACAAATAGCCAGACTTTGAACCGCATCTGCACCACATCTTGAAGCCCCACTTTATGGGTTTACTTTTGATATATTTATTCATGATGATATGTCCTTTGAAGCGTATCAAATGTTTATCCATTAACTGCTGTTTGCATGGTTTCTGTGCATTCTGGAAGCATCGATTAAAGTGATGAATTAGGGGCTGAACTTTGGAAGCTCTATCATACATAGGGTGGCTTCTCGGAAGCATCTCTTTATAGTTTACAAAATGTAATGCATTCCTGATCACTTAAAAACCACTTTCGAGGCATTACATTGGTAATGTATGGCACCAGCATGCCAGGATCAGAGGACCAATAGTCTCTAAGACTTGGAACCACATAACCTATTGCCATTTCATCCCCAAAAACACACGGATCACTTGAACGGCAGTTTGGAATGAAATCCCTCTCAGTTTTATGTATAATTCCCTTTGTTGAACAATAAGACCAACTGAGTCCTCAAAACCTCAAGATTTCTCAAATAATTCATAGGGGTTAGGATCCACACTCCAATCGACATATATGTTCACCGCACCATAATCATATTCAATCATTTCCATTTCAAAATTTGCTTTCTGGGCCTCCCAGATAAAACTAATGTCTTTGCTCTGGGCAGTTTTTGGACGGCATTTGCTTCACAGCATGGCTTCGTGGTCTTAAAAATCATTGAATGCTGCAAACTTTGATTCAATAGAAGGTGGCCTCAGATCATTTGGTGGTAAAGAATTTGAGGCTTCCAATGCAGATGAGGTAGATGGTTGAGGTGAAGAAGTGTGATCGACATTCGGGAGAATTTTTTCTGGAATAGCACGCTCAATAACAATTTCTTCTGTCAGCATCTTCCCTCAGGAAGCCTTCATCTTCTTCATCAAGAGGAAGATTGCCTTCCTCATCGCTGTTATCAGCAAGTAGAATCTGCTCATTAGCATTGTCAGATACTGCGAATATGCGTTCAATTATCAGCATCCTTTACCAAATGAGCAACGACAGCAACAGAGCAGTTGGCAAGCATATTGGCACTGGAAGAAACGTTCTGTAGCACATACAAGAGCAATCAGAATGATCGCTGGACTCACCCTCTTGCTTTAGGGAAATGCGAATGCCCTTTTCGTTTGTAGCACTTTCTTCGCCACGCGTCGCAGAAGGGAAAAACATACAGAAAGTATTTCTCCTCGTATTTGCAGTCGAGATTCCAAAGCTCACTGTGTGGGACATATACGTCTCGTGGCATAAAAACTAAAGATTTACAATAACAAAATCACAAATGCAGAGTCAAAAGCACTAGAATCATATGAGAGGAACATACAAAAGCTATCATGATGACAAAGTTGTGTTTTTTCACATTATATTTTTTTAATAAAATGTTAGAATTCAGTTTCATAAACGGCATTTCCAGCGAAAGATTTAGACAATCAGGTAACAACAATAATAAATAGATATCATATACAGGTTTGTTTCCTTACAGCGAATAATAAATTGATACCTTAAGTATGTAATTTAATACCCTAGACTGCCTCAGCAAAATTTGGGAGCCTTTGATAAACATGGAACAAATATGTCCCTTGGTCCTTAAAGGGGTAACCAATGGTTCTACAACAACAACTTAAAACTAAGGATGAGTCGATTCCACTTTTTTTCGATTCCAATTCTTTCAAATTGATTCCCGATTCTCGATTCAGATTCCATCGATTCTTATTCCTAATAGCATGTGGGATATTGATATACCAGTTGCGTACGACTATTACTTAAATTCAAGTATTGGCTGAAAGAAAATAACAAAGACAATTAAGTTGCCCAAAAAGTAAGTTTATTAACAATTAACAAATATATCCTCAGCTTATTGAGGTAGATAAAAAGTACCAACTGATAGCCCACACCCAAAATTACTGAGACAAAAGTGATGTGATAAATGAAATTTGATTTCAATATTTATCTGGAATCAATGGAATCTGAATCGACTTTAGGCGATCGATTCTCGATACCGATTCAAATCCTGAGAATCGATGTAGTTAAGAATTGACATTTGGATTCGACTCCCACTTTTTTCTCCCACTGCTATTTTCCCACTGAAAAATATGCGAAGCCCCGCTGATAAAAGCAAGTGGAACATCAATAGAGAAAGTTTCGACACTAAAATTCCTAGGTATCTCCTTAAATGAGTATATTACTTGAGATGAACATATTGATCAACTAAGGAATAAATTAAGTACCATTTGTTACCTCATAAGACAACTATGTCACACAACAAGTGAAGCTATGCTGTTGAGTGCATACTATGCAGTTTTATTCTCGCATTATATACAGTGTATATAATATATAATTATAATTCACGGGTTCATCACACTTATATTAAACATATTTAAATTGCAAAAAGGGACAATCAGGATTATTGCTATAAAACCATATAGGTAACTCTCCCTCCAAGCTAATTTTTGAGGACATAAAATTACTACCACTCCCTTGTATATATGTACCTATAGATTGCTGTAACCTATGGAAAGAATAGTTTGAATGATTTTTTATTAAATTGTGTTAAAATTAAATATCCATCTCACAAGGACATCAACAGATATTCACCACAGAAACATTCGAAAAAATCGTTACAAACTGGGCCAAGAGAAATGGGTATTAAATTATTCAATAAGTTGCCTAACCACCGAAAACAAATAGGAAACAAACGCTTTCAAGTCACAACTTATCATAGAAAATATACTACAAGGTATAAGAGTATCTTGATCGTAAAAAAAGTGACTCTCCACTCTTGACACTATACTGAACATAAAAATGCCCATTGATTATTGTCATTACATCATTGTATTTGACATAGTCGGGATTAACGATTGAACAAATTAACAATTAAAATTAATCGTTAAAAACGCAGTTAACTATTTAATTTATTCGTTACTTTTTACAAGAGTTAACTTTTAACTTTTATTCGTTAAAATTTGACATTAACTGATTCAAAACTAACTTCAGTTAATTTTATTCGTTAAATTTTGGTGAATGTCGATCTGTTCGAATTTCGGCACGGAGCTTGTCCAACAAAGGGAAAAATAAAATGGTATCTAAGAATGCAATATAGCAAGGTAGTTGTGCAAGAATACAACGAATAGGCCCAGACGAATACATCCAAACTAAAGCGGGGTTGAGTGGATTGGCCGCCCAAGTTTCGGAACGCACCCTCAGACGAAAACACACGAGACCACTCAAAGATAATGTCCACGATGGCACGAATGCCTCCTCGGCGACATCGTGTTATCCATATCAGAGTGTTGAACATGATAAAGGGGTTCACCAAAAACCTATGGCTGGTAATGAGGGGAAGGAGCTCATTCAAAGTAACGTATCTGTAAAATGCGCCAGTTTACGCAATTGGCTACATCCCGTCGTCAGCGGGGCTGAGTTGAGTGACCACCATAATTTCGGAACGCACTTCCAGACGAAGAAACATGACACCACGTGAAGACATTGTCCTGGAGGGCTCATATAACATTTTTTGACCCAGCAGTCAGAAATATGAGAAGAGGAAGGATTAAAAGGAAGAGACTTGACCAAAAATTGAAACAATGCGTTTGAAATGAAGGTCCCACTTGTAGAGACAATGTAACTTGCCCAAGGAGGGGGGTTTGGGGTAATATTTGCCTACGAAGGGGGTGGAAGGGTATAAAAATGAAGAGTATTTGTAGGAATGTTGAGTTATGACTGTGACTGTTTCGTGTGAGGTCAATCCCTAGACTGCTTCCTTCTACAAAGAGCGAACTTCCACCTACTGTGATGAGCGGACCTCCACCTGCTTCGAAGAGCCAATCTCCACCTTTTATGAAGAGCGGACCTTCACCTCCAACGAAGTGCGGATGTTATTCATCGTCCTTTAGTTATTGCCATTTAGTTAATTAAACATTACTTCAGTTTTTACTTTTAATACGCCTTTGTTGTGGCCCGGTATTTCAAATATTTTTAAACAAATTGATTTGGATGGAAAAAACCATAATGTCAGTTTTCAGTGTTTGCTTTGTTTGCCAAAGCAAAAAACCATCAAGGCCTCCATTACCACAGCATCCAATTTTCGAACCCATGTCAAGGTAAGATTATTTTAGAATACTTTTTGTCTTTCATGCTAATTTTTTTTTAATTTTAGTATAGTTATTTAGGTATATCCAACGTAACGAGGAAAACTTAATTTTTACACAATGCTCATCCGTCCAAGCTATCAGATTTCAACAATGCCATGCAAAAATGGGGTTGCAAAATCATACACGAGATTGATGACGGAGTAACTTCCGCTAAACAAATAACAATGAAAGTAGCTTTTTCTGGAGAGGGATCCAGGCGGCTGGCAATTGAACAACACAATGCTGTTCTGCAGTTTGTGGTCCGGACTGGATCCCCCTTCTCTATCATTGATCATAAAGACTTCAAAAATGTATTGAAACTTTGTGGAGGGACTGCCCCTCCGAATAGAAAGATTTTAATGGATAACTTGAAATCATCATTTGATTTGATGATAAAGGAGTTGACGGAGACGCTAAAGAATGTATCAGCAGTATACACAACTGCAGACTGCTGGTCAGTCTTCAAATGGTAAGATACTAATTTGCATCAATACTGTGAACTTACAATTAGTTTCCGCAATAATTCATTTTGCAATTGTAGTCCAACAATTTAAAAGTGAAAATAACACATTCCCGTTAAGGTTGCAAGGAAACTTTCAACATAACAAACACAGCTATATCAGCTTGCAAACTAAATTGCAATGCAATTTATATCTGTGCCCATCATCTACCTCCACCGACATTTGAATTGAATTAACATTTAGTGTTTAACTGTATTTTGAACATAATTTAAAATTTTAGGTCTAATCATGGGATGACGATTCACTGGTTGGATCCAACGACTCTGCAACACCAATCAAAAGGGCTCCGCTGAAGACAAATCCATGGTCCATATACATACGATGTTTTTGCTGATATGATAGAAGCTGTTTTGGATGAATTTGGCATAAAAAATAAAACTGTCATGATGGTGACCAATAATGGTTCAAATTTCATCAAAGTTTTTCGGTAAGTATCAAAATTGAGGATAAATTTGTTTATTTATTTCTTATCTGTGTATTTAATCACATTTGAATGAAACAAAGTCTTTTGTATTTTTAATTGCTAGTGATCATTGTATTTATTTTGTTCTAGGTTGCTTTAAAAGGAAAGGGAAGAGGAAAATGTTACTGAAGAGAAGGATGATGCTGATATTATAGAAGAAACTGTTGAGGTAGCTCCTATTTTGAACGGTAGTGAGGATGTTGGCCATTTACCACCGCACCACTGCAGCACAGCACACACATTGAACTTGTTGGCCACAACAGATGCTGAGGAGGCTTGCAAAACAGCACCACATACAAGCGCCTAAGTAGACAGGTCTTCAGCAAGTGCCAAGCTCTATTTTATAAACAAAATAAGTCTACTTTGGCAGTGGACATAATCCATGCAACTTTGGGCAGATACCTTCTGGTTCCCGGATGAACAAGGTATAGTATTTACTTCTATTTACCTACTTAAATTGATATTTATTAACGATAGAGATGCTAATTTTAATACAGGAAACAATTTTAATGAAACTTTAGCACGTGGTGGAGAACTGTCAATGAATTAATGTGAATTTAATACTATTTTAAGTACTTATTTATACTTTGAACCACTAAAAATAACAGTGAACACTCAAGTCCAAAGAATAATTTTCATTTTAGGAAGGCAGAAATTATTAATTGGTTTTCAGTTATAGCACAAATTGTTGTGCTGTGTTCACCTAATGTATATAGTTCTTTTTGATTTTTACTTACTAAGAAATGATGTAATAATCTCTTTTCTATAGATGGAACTCGTATTTTGATACACTTTCACTTTTGAAGGAGAAGGAAGAGAAGTTAGATCATCTTTGTAAGGCTCTAGACGTGCCAACTTTGAAGCGGCCTCAGGAAACGAAGTTCTTAGGCGAATATTGTAAGGTGAGCTTAAAACATTTCTCCTTATGGCATTTTAAAACAAGCATTTTTTCTTCAATAAAACTGACATTAAACCACTGTCAACAACACAACTCAGGCTGAAATAACATGTTCTCAAGAGGTTTATGTCAAAAATGTCAAACTTTCCAGTAAAAACGTCAGAATGCACCTTACAACACTTAAGAGGTGCCAAGGCTCAAAATATAAATAGTGCCCCTCATATTAATTTATTATTGCTCTAAATATAAAGAACTCCAATATGTTTTGAAGGTAAATTTTTTTAACCTTGCATTTAAACGCTTATCAGGTCATGGAGCCTGTGGCATCAGCACTTGATATTTTCCAAGGCAAACAAGGTATTTACATGGGCTTCTTGCCGCCAACCCTGAGCATTGTAAAGGAAACACTTAGAAGTCAGCAAGGGTGGAGTATTGCGAGCCCTTGAAAGATGCACTTCTTCAAGGCTTAGAATAGAGGTAAAAAATTATTTGACCCAGCTTAGGTTATACATTTTTTCATAAAATTTGTAAATGTTAGTTTTGAAAAATATGGTAGTTTAAAAATTAGTAATTAACTTAGTGGCAATTCTATTTTTACCATTATCCATCAACAAAACATAGATAAAACTTTATTTAAATCTCACATATTAAATGAAAACAAACAATATCACATCAGTATTTAAAAAAAATCAGTTATTGAAAACTTTGTGCATTAGCACCAAAAAATTTACATAGAAGCAGAAAATAAAATTAATGATATCATGGTAACTTTTAAAAATAAAAGTGATTTATGAAAGCAAAATTTTTCAAACATTATCAGAAAATTTTATATGAGAATTTGAAGAGTATTTAGGCAGTTTACCTAATTTAAGTTTAGTAAAAAACCTTGTTTTTATTTTCAGGTTTTCATCCCTCTTCAATGACAAAGATTTATGCTTAGCAGCACTTCTGATACTGCAGTTCAAACTGCATTGGATGCCGGAAGAAAACAGATTAGTTGCAAGATCACTGCTAGAGACTGTCATTAGAATGGAGATCCTAATAGCTACCACTAACAAAAGTTCACCTCCATCCAACAGTGAGACGAAAAACGAAAGGTTTTCTAAGATGGATGCTTTTTTTTCAAAATTTAAGCAATAACCGACTTCTATCAGCCAGGAGGCACTTTCAATCGCAGATGTGGAAGCAGTAAGATATTTTCAAGAGTGTAGTACTGTTGACAAACTCTCAAGCTATATTAGAAATATCTTTATAGAGTATAATACTGGTATTCCTTCATCAGCACAATGTGAAAGGATGTTTAGTGCTGCAGGACATCTATTTTCTGACAGGAGAGGACGGATATCCGATACCAATTTTGAAATGAGAATGTTATTTAAGTTTAATGACTTTTTAAATTTAAGTTAAATAAATTATTATTGAACTTGAAGCTTGCATTTATTTTATCGTAATTGTGAAAAAAATAGATTTTAAAGGTTACTTTATGATTAATTTTTTAAGTAACTGAAAAAATAACTTTTAACGTAAAAGTTACTTTTTTTAACTTTAACTTTAATCAGTTACTTTTTCAGAAAAGTAACTTTTTACTTTAACTAGTTACTTTTTACCGAGATTAACTTTAACTTTAATCAGTTAATATTTTTTGGTAACTTTCCCAACTCTGGTATTTGACACAAATATATCTTCAAATTCATGCTTACACACCTCTAGCATCTTCAAGTAGTACTCAATGGCCTTCTTGAAATTGCCAACAGCCACCACTCCATCACCCAGGATTTCATATAAGGATTTAAGAGCTTCGTGGTCAGTTACATCTGTTGACAGCACTTTCTTCTCCACCTGGCACAATTTCACAGCTGTAAGCCAAAAAAGATCAAGATAACAATTTATCATCAAGAAAATTCAATGGGACATTGAGTTATAGCACTTCAATTTGTAAGAAATCAAATGTTAGCATTCCTTTTCTCTTTCTAAAAGGACACTACACAGAGTATAGAGCAAATCACTTCAATTTGAAGGTACCACAATGACTGGAGAGCAGCAAATGATCTCATGATGAGCAAAATACACTATGGATTCTGTAATTCCTGGAAACTGATGGTAGTCATCAACTAGCATCAACATTTACAAATACAAATCAATTTTTGTCTTCGTGTGCATCAGCCTGTCCTACTTAAGCTCTTATATTTTCAACTAAAATCATTCAAATGTTACATGCTTGCTCACTACCCCAACGCAAAAAGGCAATATAGAGGCAACCCTCAACCTTACTCATTAGGGTTGATTTTAGCAAATATTAAACAATAGCAAAGGTACCCATTGAAATTCCATGGAGGATGAAAGAAAGACAGGGCATATAGGTTGTAGGTTCGAGTCGCTCATGAGGTGTACTTTTTTCTAGGCAAATCTGCTAAAATTTCAGTTTTATTTTTTAATTCAGCAGATGAAAACCGCATTATATTATGCTTACCGAGTTTCGACATTCTTTTGCAGTAACATACAGATATTAAACCACAGGCCACTTGAGGGTCTTCTAGGGCCCCAAGGCCCTTGTTCTATAGCCTATGCATGAATCAGATATACATATCAAGTATCTTCCTGCCACATTTTGTTTCAATCGATTCAGTGGTTTATGAGTGATTGAGTAACAGACAGACAGACACCACTAGATTTATATATATTAGTTGAATTAGGTTTTACAGTCATACAAAAACACTGAATTCAGGGCAGATATGTCTTCATTTTCTTTCCACTATGAACTTTGTTCAATATATTCAATTGAAACCTTCATCTATAGAAAGATCAAGGAAAGAAGCATTTATTTATTTAATTAGATTTTCTATAATTCTTTGATTTGGCCTAGAATTTGCCTCTTAGGTTCAACTTCTTCAATTTTTCCCTTATTCCAAAGATGGAAACTTCCTTTACAGCTTGAGCATTGGCTTTCACTGTATAAAGTTGATTTGACCTTGATTGATTGACCTTGATTGACTCACCTTGATTGTCCATAGTTGGCGATTTTTTGTAGTGACATTTAAGGCCAGTCAGGAACTATAGGTCATTTCAAAGGTAAATACGTCATTTCTAGTAGTTTCACTTACGCCTCTTAGAGCAAATATTCCTGATTTTAGGTCAAATTTCCAGCATTTCAAAGATCACTCGCAACCTCACTCTATTATGTATATGAATACGTCCAACCACTACATTTCCCTGCCACATGGAAGCCATAATAATTATAAAAATATTTATTTTCCTCTTGGATCCTTTACAATAAAATTGCAAGATATAAGGCATGTCAACTGGTACTAATCATATTGTACAACAGAGTTACAGAGCAAGAATACAGAATGACACAAGTCAAGTAGTATTAAAAAACTCATTCACAGAGTAAAATAGCTTTTCACACACAGGAAAGCCTTTACTCACAAATACAGATTTTGTATCAATTACTTTAAGGTCATCAGTCAGCTTGTTGAAAATTCTCAACCCCATGGTTTTTGGCAGGAATGATAAACGAAACTGGAACCAAGCATATAGTTTCGTTCTGGAACGAAACTATAGGCTTCCTTTTTGATTATAGTTTCGCTTCGGAATGAAACTTCATGCACAGCTTGACTTAAGTTTCGTTAATGGAACGGAAGTAGAACGAAATATAACGTTCCGGAACTGTTCCTTCTTTTGAATAGTTTCAGTTCAAGTGTAGAGGCGGATGGACTTTCAGTTCACTCTCATGGTTCAGGGCCCAATCAGGACTAATCTCATGGTATCTTCATCATTACTCGCACAGCAACAGCATAAATGATGGGAATCCTTACGGTATACCAACAAAGTAGGCTTGGAGACAGCACAACAATGGAACTATCGGAATACCTTAACAGCTAACATCTTACGCGTCTCAAAAACAGATTACTTACCAAAAGCAACATCGGGAATCTGTAAAGACTAGAAACAATATAAAATATAATAATTTCAGAGATGGCAACAAGTGTAATATTGGAAATTAAAACATTTTTGTAATCTTCGTAATCGGAGAAATGTAGGATATTTTAAAATTATTTTCTTTAATTGAAAATTATTAATTCTATCGAGATTTCAAGATATCCATCAATCACATATTCAGCCTGCTTTGTAATTCATTTATCATCTCATTCTAATGTAAAAACGTGCGCTCTCCACCCACTTGTGTCGGGCAGACTTAGAAAATTTTAGTAATAATCCCCCATATACAACTAAATACTGTTTGGATATTCTTTTGCTTAGAAACTCCTACTTATTTCGAGTGAAAAGAGATTGATCCACGATGATATTTTATTGTAGCGTCTTAAGTTTGTTAACTTAGTTTCACATAAGTTTTTTAAAAACACTGTCTTGACAGTTGGGGACGGGGAGGTGGGCGAGGGGGGGAGCGCAGTGGCTAAAGGGAGGCGCCGCAGGTCCACTGGACACCCTTCCCACCCCTAACCCTCCTCACCTCTCCTTCCTCCGGTTATGTCGGTGGAGGAGGAAGGTCATTGACCTTAATGAAACAGTTAAGAAGGGGACACAATGGTGACTAATGGTGCACAGGGATGGAGATCTCTTCCGAAGAAGGGGGAGACAGAAAAAACCCTGACCCTTTGTAAATTGTTAATCCAATGAGGAGGACAAGGGTGCCCAATAGACAACAGGCCGGGCTCTCAAAAAGTGATGGGAAAACAAAAATTCCCATCCCCTATTCTTCTCTCCTTGCCTTTTGCTTTGTGCGAAGTCTTCTACAAATATTCTGTCCGCATGTACTTAGAGGATAACCTCTGCATTTCCCCTGGTGATCCTTAGGGCGTGATCTTGATAGTGAGGGACAGGGAGGGCGGGAGCTCAGTGGCTTATGGTAGGCGCCGCATATCCACCAGACACATAGCATGTTAGCTGTTCAGATATCCGAGAGTTTTATTTTTCCACTGATTTCAAGATTAATCTGCTGGTATACCATAAGGATTCCCATTGTTTACACTGTTGCTGTGCGAGTACATGATGGGATATTCATCGAGATTCCTAGAGATCAACCCCAAGCGAACCGTTGTACATCCCCTCCATACCGTTTGAGAAATTGTATTGTTCTGTACAGAATACAGTATAACCTACAATCCCTCCTTATGCTAAAAATTTTTGCCATTAACCCGTCAGCGCCCAAAGTTTTTTTTAAATCAAACATCGTTTATTTTTCTAAAATATGATACATATGAGCAATGAAGAATGCTCCTAATATTTTTCCCCGAAATATTATATAGAACCATAGTTACATGCCGGTGCCATATGGCACCGCTGGGCGTTGGTGGGGTCTTTTCGCTCCTAAAGGTATTTTGGGAAGAATCAAACGTCGTCAACTATGACAAAACCTCTATTTAATTTAATTATTACATATTAGCTTTTGAATGATAAGGAGCAAAACATTGTACACAAAGACCAACATTACATTTCTTACACTCGGTTCTTGTTTGAGACATGCAATAATCCCCAGCACATTTTCTCCTGCTCCCCTTTTGGGTGGCAATAACGAGGTGGTTTATGCCATCGTATCGTAGTATATTAGCTGCAAGGCGTCCGGCATTTTTCTCTATCTGTTGTCCCTGATGTGAGCAAGTTCCGTACTTAACTAGGTATACTTGAACAATAAGCCTCCTTACTTCTAGCTACGATATATCCACTCCTGATTTACGCATTAGAATCCAAGTGTTGTGTACACACGCATCTAATAGCCACGTAAAAATTGGCCACCACCATTTCTTACGGCGCACACCCACCCTGTAGCGATTTACTCCTCGGTCCATGAGGTCGGTACCACCCATGTTCTCATTGTACACCTCAAATAGTTTTGGTCGCGTAACAGAAATTTTCTCTTTGGCACCACTCGAGTACCTTGCTACGCTTGACACAGGATGCACACCGTAGCGTGTTGATGCACCCATTACAACCCCATTGTCCAGCCATTGAACAAGGATTATAGATGTTTCCTTATCAGAGCTGTACTCGTAACTTCCCCGTGGCTCCTTTTGAAAAATGGATTTCGGGGTGAGGTTACTTTCTTTCGGCAATCGATTGCTCCGGAGTGTACCAGTTCCACTATAGCCCCTACTCTTCAGCTCCATCAGGAGGTTCATTCCTTGATAAAAAGAGAAAACAGAAGCTTATTTCCTTTCCCTTGTGGTGACCAGATAGTGACATAATTTTATAAGAATTACAAATATACTGCCTACCTGTGAAAAGGTTGTCGAAAAAAATATTATACGGCAGGTGCCGTGCATCCTCTCTGAGATTGTCCAACATTGATAACATCGGAGCTGTTGATTTTCCTCACCTCTTTTCGTATACTTCATTTCCATTATGCCTTTTTCCCTGGTATGCCTCGAAGTCGATTAGGTATCCAGCTGCACTGTTCAAGCACCACACCTTGTAGCCGAACCTAATAGGCTTGCCTCTTATGAATTGCTTACATCCATGGGATCCGTAGTATGCCACCATACTCTCATCATAGGCCATATTTTGCTCAGGTCTAAATTGTTTCCTAGTTCGTTCCTGCAATAGGTTCATCAGAGGTCTCAACTTCCAATATTTGTCAGTGTGATCAGGAGGATTGTTGTCCGCACAATGTAGAAAGCGTTCAATTTCCAGGAAACGGTTCCTTCGCATCGCATTGCACACTAAATCGTTCCGGACATCTCCAGCTTTCTCCCAGTAATTGCGCTTGTCAGGGACCTCATTATATCCGGAGAGAATTAAAATTCCCAAGAAGACTTTCATCTCTTCAAAAGAAATATTAGGTGAAGGGCAATTACAGAATAGCGCATAATTATTGCTCTCAGAAACTAAAAAGTTTACCACTTGTTCATCAAAAAATAGTTCAAAAGTATTCACAGCATTTAAATTCCGAAGGTCTGAATAGTCAGCGCTAGGGAAGAAACACTCTGTACAATTGATGTCTTGGTTCTTCTGCCATATAAATTTAGAAATGTCACCCTTTTTCTTCAAACTACAGTTAGATATATCTACATCCATTTTCTTTCTCTGTTTTTTAAGATCCTGTGCTTGTTTCTTTTCAAATTGCGCGATGTTCCAGCGACAGGTTCACTAGAATCAACCTGGACTGTTGAGAAGTTATATTCACTTTGCTCATCAAATTCTTTGTCTTCATTTTCTCCAGCTTTTAAAAACAGTATCTCTGCTTTTGCTCGGAGCTGACGACCAGATAAGTTGTCAACCAAGCCACCGTCTTCATCACCTGAATCCTCGTCAGTCAAAACGTTGCTCTCTGGTGGCTCGACAAATATTTGGTGGACGTATTCAACTTCTTCTTCCTCTAGGAGGTCTAAAACCTCTTGAAGAGTTAAATTCCTAAGTGAACAAAATATAAATAAGATCTTGGAGAAAGTAACGTGGCATCAGTAATTGAAGCATTTTAGAATTATACTTTTAACACTTCGTTCGCATATTTCCTCATGCAAACGTAATGTATCGTTCTACACATGAATGAAACATATTATCAGTACAGCAAGACAAAAGAAAAAGGGCCTAAGGGTAAGAAAGAAGTGAGACTAAGTTGGTGTTCGAATTATTTCGAAAGGTAATAATTCACGAATCACCCTTGAAATGAACCCACAGCATTATCAATCCACCAACACATCCCACGCGGTGAATCCCAGAAGCCATGGAAACATCTGCAATTCAACGCCGCGGAAAACTAAGAGTCAATATTTTTATTGATTAAATATTATTAAATAATATTTAATATGAAAATAAGCTTCCAACTTAGTTTATATACACTTTTAAAACGTTCAATACCTATTTCTGTTAAGAAAATTGCTTTATGATGAAATTTAGAGCTGAAAATCGCAACCGTAAGCAAAATACTACCACAAGGTGAAATGATACGGGTAACGCCCAGCGGGGCCAAACGGCACCGCTGATGCTTGACTTCACATAACTCAACATTGAATCACAGGATACTGCTAATTCGTTTATAAATATTAGTTTGAACTTTACAATTTACGAAAACATCACGATATAATTTTTAAACTAATAATTATAGACACAAAAAGCACTCACCTCGATCGAGTACCCATAACTCATGGGTCCGGAAAAAAGCCTTTTGTTGTGAAACAGATAGGACGATCCGATATGGTGAGAAACACAATTCACACTAACTGAATAAGAGAAGAAACCTTCTACTAAGTATGCGCACCGAAATGTACGCTAAGAATCACATATTAGTTACATTGTAGGAGTTTAGGCTCGGCGCTGCACTGCGGTGCCGTATGGCACCCGTGGGCGTTGACGGGTTAATTGCATAAAAAATGCTGGTTTCTTTCCACTGTTACCAAACATGATGAAACATCTACACTAGCACTCTAAACTATACCAAAAGTGGAATACATGACATGATGGCAGGTCATTTTGAAAATTCAATGCACACTTTTAAAATTCCTCGGAACGAAAGACGGAACCATAGGGGGGAAGGTGAAAACGAGACTTTTTCTAGCCCAAACCAAAAATCGGAACGGTTCCTCTTTTGTTCTTATGGGTTTTCATTCAAAATATTTTCGTTCCACTTTCGTTCTGGAACCACTTTCATTCCAAGATTTTCGTCCCTACTTTTGGTTCGGTTCCGTGAACCGAAATTATATCAGAACCCACTTGAACCGTTCCTGAACCATGACTTTAGCTTCGATTAACATCCCTCATTTTGGGTGCCATTGATGCTCCTTTAGTCCTAATATATGGGATTTCCTCTTCGGTTTATTTATATTAGAGAACCATAATAATTGAGATTTACTTACATTCAGATTTAGGCAATTATTTACACAACATTTAGTTAAATCGGCTATTATTTGCTCTCCTGCCTATATCACCGCATCCTGCTTAGGAGCTGACAAAAGGAAATTAGTATCGTCAGCATAGACTATAGGATGAACATTCTGTATAGCAGAGGAGAGTGCAGGCAGGTAAGTAATAAATAATAAAAATTAAGTAGGTCCCAACACAGAGCCCTGTGGGACACCACTTTTCACAATTCTGCAATCATTGGTCGTGCAATACGAAGATTGGTTGACGGCCAACTATCCATCCCTCTCCATCTAATGCTAGCTTCCATACTTCCTAGTAGCTCTTCCTATGTACTTAACTCTTTATTTGGACCATGAACTTATTCCTGGTTCTTCCCCTGGGGACTTTTCCCGCTATTTTACCTTCAATTATGTTCTTCACAAACCCATTCTGTCTCAGGGTGCGTCTAATCCATCTGGTTCTTCTTTTCTGTATCGTGTTCTATATGGTCCTTTCTTCTTCTACTCTTCTGTGCGCTTCATCATTTCTAATTTTGCCTGCCCACTTTATCTTCAGCATCCTCCTCCAACACCAGGTTTCAAAGGCTTCTATCCTTTTCCGGTCAGCTATTCCTATGGTCCATGCTTCCGATCCATTACAATGCCACACTCCACACAAATGTTTTCACATAATGTCCCTGGTTTGTATTCCCATCTTCTTTGAGTAGAGAAGTTGTCTTTTTCCCATGGACGCCTTCTTAGCTTAGACTCTTCTCCACAAGATGTCCCTAGTACTTCTTCCATACAACATGATGCTACTTCTGAGATAGGCGATGGAATCCACTCGCTCTCATTTCTCTCATCTCAGGGTGACTTCTGCATTCATCTTCTCTCTTCCACATACTGGGATTTTAGTCTTCATCTTATAGCACTGCAATGACTAGGACAAGAAATGGCTCGAACCGTGATTACCCTTATCACAAATTAGAATTAATAGGACTTGAATCTTTGCACATAATTTGATCGGTAATCATACCCACACATCAGAAATCATTCCACAAACATTGCTATGAAACACAAAAGATTGAACAGATTAGAAAATTAGCAAGGAATATTTTTTGCAATGTTCATAAAAATATGTTGACACGAAGTCTGATATTATGAACCGCCAATTTTTAGGTCTGTAATAACTTCGTAATAATGAAAATATACTGTACTTAGTTCCCTTTGCAAATGCTTTAAGTCTGTCATAGTGTCGGTGAAATTTCCACAGAGTTCAAGAAACATCTATAAAGCTAAAATTGAACATAAAAACCTAAACGAGAACAGCACACAGAGGAGAATGGAGAACTTGCAAGGTTTTTCATAGCAATTTTAACTCTTGTGTCATATAGATAACGAAAAATGTTTCATATACAGTAGAAGGGCGCTATAGTGAGTTCGCTTTAAATTCGAAAAATCGCTTGTTATAACGCTCCCTCGTTATAGTGGTCCAGCCATTTTTACAATGCTAACGCCTTGATCCTTGCATCAAATTTGGGCAAAACTGAACAAATAGGTATTTGGTGCATTGTTTTCGTAAATGCGTTGAAATACTGACAAAATTACTAATTTTGCTGGATTAAAATTGTCTCCAAGTTTCCCACTTATTTGTACTTGGCATTTTCCATTCAATGCAAGATCATTCATGACATTCTGGGGGAAATTTATACAAAGGTACATTTATTATAAATATGCATAAATGTAAAGAAGTTAAAGCTGTTGTGCACTTAGGGTTAAATACTAAACGTAAAAACTGTTATACTTTGTGAGTTTTTGTTTTTTTCCAGCCACTGCCTCAGTTATAATGTGAAAGATGGTAACCCCAAAACAGGTTAACCTATGGGGCACCTATATTCCACTAATGTATTCCCTATGTTTTATTTATGTTTGCATACTCTCTAAGGAGTGGAATAAATTATTATTATTATTAAAATTTCTAACAGACAATCGCCAGATAAATAAATCATATCGTAGTTAGTGGTATGAAGGTCTGCACACACCGGCGCAGGACGCAAAAGCGGGAAAATTTGCTCTAGACTAGGGTTGCGGGACGCATGAAACGCTGCATGCAGTGAACTGGATTTTATTCACGGCGGTACTGCGTATTGCCGTGCGGGATTCGCGTCAGTTTGCGCATTGTGGTATCCCGCTGAATAATTTTGTCCCACGCCGGTTTGTGCAGACCTTTAGCAGAATGTTCGCAGGTACCGCACAGAAGGGGTTGATATATTGGAGGAGAATATAATAAGAGAAAGATGTAACTAATGAACTCGTAAGTAATGCTATATATTTTATAAAAATTGGCGATTACTGTAAGGTAATGGGGAATCACAAGTGCACAACAGAAATGGGTCGCAACAGAACATACAGCGGTCACCTAGCGATAAAATCATTAACAATCGTTCTGAAGAGTTGTAAAAGATATGTCACACTTTTAGGCATCGAGCATTCCATATAGGTAGGAAATAGGTATCACAAATGCTCTGACTCAAATTTCCTGTGCCTCCCCTATCTCACGGCCTCTTATTACTAGAGGCCTTTACTTGTGGAGGCCATTAGGGTCGAAGCATAGCTCGTGGAGGTTAGATGAGACAAAGATAAAGAGGATTCAAGATGGCAGGTAAATGTAACGCATATTGTGATAGCTGCAAAAATAGTGTTTCTAAAAACAGTAAAGCAGCAAAATGTAGCGGAAAGTGTGAAAAATGGTGGCATTTAAGATGTGCTAACTTGGGAAATGATGATTTCATGAAGATAGCTGGTGGTGATGATATTTGGCTTTGTGAAAACTGTGGCATAGCTGAAGCTGGCGGCAAGCACGAAGATGATGTAACATCACCTCTTGAAAAACTAACAAGTTCAGAAAGAGTGAAATTAGATGGGCTGACTACAGATGCGCTTCTGAAAACAATGATCAGGGAGCAACGAGAAATAAAAGCGGCTGTGATATTTCTGTCAGAGAAATATGATGAACAGCAACAGCTGTTTGGAGTAATGTAAAAGGTTGTTAGTGAAAATGAGGAGTTGAAGAACAAAGTTCGGTTAGTTCGTTAAAAACAGTTAGATCGAAATAATGATGTGTTGATTAAAGGAATCCTGGTGTGTGAAAATGAAAACATCGAGACAATTATATGCGACGTTACTGAGAGATTAAATGTAGTCCTTAAAATGGAAGATAATAGTATCACCCATCGCATTAAAGACACAGAAAGTCAAAATCCGGATATATTATTAAAGTTTCTGGGTAAAAGAAAGAGGAATGAACTCCTACGTGCGTCAAAGGTGAAGAATAATTCAACTAATCAAAATATGTGCTTGACTACGTCAGATATTGGTGTTCCGGGTGAACGTAAGAATATATTCATTGATAAGAATCTAACTTAATATCGAGCAGTTCTGTTTAGGAGTGCCAAGAATGAGAAAAGACGAAAACAATCCAGTAGTGTTAATCAGGTCTTTAGAAAGAATTCCTAAGTAAAGTATTGTGAAAGTTTTCACTGTGCCTATTGATATATCCATGGCTAGTGACGAAAATTATTTCCTTATATACTACCAAAATGTTAGAGGTTTAAGAGGTAAAGTAGATACTTTTAAAAGATTTACTCTTTTCTCAGACTATGATTTTATGTGTATAATAGAAACTTTGCTTTTTTTTGGCATTCATGATTCTGAGTTATTTGACGATAGATATTACACAGTGTATAGAAAAGACCGGAATGCAACGTTGACAGGGAAGAAACAAGGTGGTGGTGTTATGTTGGCTGTGAAAAATATATATCGATCAAAAAGATTAATAGAAATGGAGACAGAGGATGAGAACGTTGGTGTTCAAGTCACACTAAATGGCCAGAAAAAGGTATATATTTCGGTTGGTTACTTTCCCCCAAACTCAAAAAAAATGTATATGAAAGGTATTTTGATAAAATTATCGGCAATAAAGTTAATTTAGAAGATATTTTTACTGTAGGTGATTTTAACTTACCAACTTTAAACTCTGATGCATCCACAGACATGAAAGTTATTGAATTACAAAATTTTATTACGTTGCATGAGTAGATTCAAGTGAATAAAATAAGTAACATCAATGGTGGATTGCTTGATCTAGTCCTCACCAATGTTAAATGTGATATGTTAATTGTTGATAAATGTGATGCAATAGTGCCTAAGGATAAGTATCATCCACCCCTAAGGTGTGTATTTAAGAATGTGTATGTAAACAGTCATAGAGATAATGCATATAAGAAGTCAACTTCTAGTCAGAACTCTTTCAATTTCAAAAGAGGGGATTATCTCAAGTTGTACAACTGCCTTAAGAATATAGATTGGAAAATATTGGAGAGATTACATGATGTTAATGAAGCGGTTGATATATTTTATAAAAATTTATATGATACAATGAATGAGTGTATACCTAAGTGTAAGAATAGGTCCAATAATTATCCAGCATGGTACTCAACTAATTTGATAAAGTTAATAAAAAAGAAACTGAGACACTTAAAGCATTACAAAAAAGTGGTTCTCTGTATCACTTGTATCAATATCAGCTTGTACAAATTTCTGTAAAAGAGAACTTAAAACTTTGCTATGAAAATTGTGTTAAAAGTGTAGAACAAGACCTAACCACCAAAAGAATTAATTCCTTTTGGGAATTTATAAAAAATAAAAAATCAGATCGACACATTCCTAATGTTATGAAGCATGATAAGACTGAACTAATGGATCCACAACAGACTGTATCTGAATTTAGGAATTATTTTCAATCAGTGTATGAAACTCAGTTCAAAGTACAGAACGTCTTCCTTCCGAATGTACAGTCGACCTCTCAAAATTGTATTAATATAGTGACTATCACAGAATCTGATGTTAAAAATGCCATAACAAGATTGAAACCTAAGAAAACTGTAGGGGATGATGGTGTACCTGCATACATAGTTAAAGCTTGCTGTGACATATTCATACAACCATTGTGTTACATATTTAATTTATCTCTTAAAAACAAATATTTTTCCACAAAAATGGAAAAACTGCTAAAATCTGTCCGGTTCATAAAAGTGGTGAGAAAGGAGACATTAAAAATTACAGACCCATTTCAATTTTGAGTGTATTCTCAAAAGTTTTTGAGACAATTTTGTACAAGCATATTTTCATGCAAGCAGAGAGCTTGATTAGTGATGTTCAACATGGGTTCAGATCTGGAAGATCGACTATAACAAATCTAATTAACTTCACAGAAGAAGTTTATGAGAATCTAAGTAAGAAAGGGCAGACTGACGTTATATACATGGATTTTCAAAAAGCTTTTGATAAGGTTGACCATAAAATTCTGCTGGACAAATTAACAAAAATTGGCTTTTCTGATAACATGTTGATATTTATGCAATCTTACCTACAAAATAGAAAACATTATGTTGCCTTAAAAGGGTGTAAGGAAGTCCTAAACCTCGTTGCTGGGTGAACCATTCAAATAGCACTGATTCTAAGGAAAAATTCTCAGCTGGTCGCAGTTTTTTACTACTCCCCACAGCATTCCCAAGTTTATACGCAGCAGTTATCTTGTCTTTGTTTTTTAATATCATGAACAAGGTCGACAAACTTACACCATGCTTCCCGCCGACTTCTGTTTTATTTGCATTTTTTTCTTTCACACTCCTCTATAATATGAAATTTCTCATCCAAACCCAAATACTTCCTTTTCTTATCCATATTAACAACTCTCGTAGTACAAAAATGGCAATATTCAGGAAAGCAGGATCAAGCGTATCAAACCAACTGTAGCGAAGCACTTACTGACACGTATTAGGCTGGAATGACGTTCAGATAAACCCTTCTCTTATTATTCCCCCCTTCTACTACTCCCTGCTTTCCTAATTCTCCCCCTTGAAAACCAGGGAGACGCTGAAACGAAACAGGTGTGCCAATAACAACACTATCTTCGGAGTCGAATTGGGCCGCTGATGGGAAGTCCTTAACTTCGATGCTGGGTGAACCATTAAACAGCACTTAATCAAAGGAAATATTTTTGAACAGTGTCGACGAAGTTACACCATGCCTCCGGCCGACTTTGTTTTATTTGCATTTTTTCTTTCCCTTTTCCTAATTCCCCCCCTTGAAAACCTGGGAGGCGCTACAACAAAACAGGCGAGCTCATAACAAAACTAACTCCAGAGTTTGTTCGCTCAGGTTAGATTTATCTTTCCGAGTGATAGGTTGCCGCAATCAACTGAAACTTCGCATTCCTATCTCAGTCTCACAAGCGGCAACTGACCCCTGCATGCCATGCAACCCGGACTACATTCACGCCATAACGGAATCATCATAGAGGTCAGGCGAAAAAAGCCACTCGTAATAATGGCCAAACTCTATACTTTTAAAATTGTGACCAACAATGGCCAAAAAATCACTTGCTATAACAGCCCCCTCGCTATAAGCCACCCTCATACTAATGGCCTTCTACTATATATCCTTTCCTTTTATCTAAGCGACCCATACTTATTGAACTACAGTAAATTGAAAAGATGCTGTTCCAAACACAGCTTTTTGCGTGCCATTTTTGACGTTGTACACGTGACGTCATACGTGCCATCTACCGTATAAGATACCTGTGAATAGTTCAGCGAGTATCCTGTTCACTTACTGTTCATTTATCTTTAGCCTCATGAAATTTTGTGGAAATATTGCATCTGAGTTTCAGGAAGTATATTTATACTTTGGTGTGCATAACTTTCTAATCGTTTAATAATTCGTGTTTCATCTGCATGGAAATTCAAGCCAGGTCAGATCATATGCCTGAAGTTGATGCACGAGTGATTTTGGAGTACTAATAATGAGATGCGACATGTACAAACAGTCCGAAATACAAACTGTTAAATCACTTCATTAAGTATTTACTGTGGTTTACTCAATTTGAATATGGATTTGAATTAATGCGATAAATGTGCATAAAACACTTGGCCGTGAGTGAATGCTACTTACTTTCTACCAGTAGATTAATTACTACTTGCTCCATTCATCAGAGTTATTTTTCACATGAGATGAAGTTAATATGGTGGCACCTGACAGTCTAGGTCTCTCTTGCTGCTTAGGTAAATCTTCTCTTAAATCACAGGATTAAGTTATCCAATGTGATATTTGTTCATGTGCATATCACCATAACTGCATGGGCTTAAAAGGTATATCATTGAAAGCACTCCGTGAAAGGAACGAAATTTTTTGGAAATGTTTTTCTTGCCGTGTAAACAAGTACTCTATAGCCTATATGGCGGCTGATATCCAAATCTTAAAATCGGAATTAATTGCCTTTGGAAGTGACAAATGGGTTCTGCCTGCCATCTATCCACAAGAGTTCTTCAATCTTATTCGAAGATGGAACAACGGGTGCTAATAGACCTTTGGTGCCTCCTGAAGTTGTGGTTTTGAAATCTACAACGAACATTGTTGACGTCAACAACTTTTTAACGCCTACAACGGTGAAAGTTTTACAGCTGAGGAGACATAAGCTTCCTGCGAACGTCACTGCCAATCATCCTGCAGATGCTGTGGTTGCAGATCGTTCACTGACTGATGCTGAAGACTATCAAAAAGTTGTCCAAAAAAACAGGCGTAAACGCAATGTGGTGATCGGCTGTAGCTCGCAGTCGAACACTAAAAGCAAATTTTCCAGAGTTCCTCGGCGTTTCTTACTGTATGTCAGTCATGTGGATAGAAAAACAATGTCCAAGGATATAACAGATCACTTGTCAGAATTATTTCCGAAAGGAGACTTTTCCTGTGACATAATAAGGTCAGGCAAGAAATATAGTTCTTTCAAGTTGACGCTGAACTTACGCGAGGATCTTCTTAAAGGTGAAATTTGGCCTGATCATATGTTGATTGGGAATTATTATCCTCCGAGAAAGTCTGAATCGGTTCATGAAAGTCTGGCGAAAGTAAACCGGGAAATTTAGGCAGCGAGTTTGAACGTGATAACACTGCTGGTGATGACTGTGCCACCAAGGTAAGCGTCTCCTACAACACCAGGCCAAAATCAAAAGATAAGTGACTAGGCTTGGAGAAAAAAGACCGTGATTTTATCAAGATTTTGTACTTGAACATTCAATCATTGCATAGCAAATTCTCAACTTTGGAAGTTGTCGCACAAGATATTCTTCTGTAGAGTGAGCACTAGCTAACTGAAAATGAAATATGTGTACATGCCATCAATGGTTTTAAACTTGAGTCTTTTTTCAGCAGATCAAAGTTTAGAGGAGGTGGTGTTGCAATCTTTTCTAAACCTAGAATTTATGTGTCAATGGTTGATAACTAGGTCTTCACCAAAAAAGAATTTGAGTGCTGTGTTGTAATGCTCAAGGTTAACTCAAAAAAGACCGCTTCGTTTGCAGTGTACAGATCCCCTTCAGCATGTGTGTCCATTTTCTATGATAAATTTTATGATGCTGTGCAATTTGTATACTCTATGAATGTTGACAATGTCCTTGTGCTAGGGGACATTAACATAAACATACTGACGAGTAATGCTTCCTCAAATGACCTGAGAAATTTACTGGACTCTTTCGGTATTAAACTTCTGAACAATATCCAACTAGAGTATGCTCAAATCAGCTGCTTTAATTGACTTAATCATAACTGACCTACCTTCAAATTGGCTATCCCACAAAATAATATCCAATGAAATATCTGATCACCATGCCTTGGAAGTGAAATTACATAACTCAGTCAGTCTCATGAAGTAAGCCTAGTGAAACCATTCAAAAGCAATTTTTTTAGTGATGATGCAATCGTAAATTTAAAATCTTGCCTCTCTTATGAAACCTAAGAGGATGTTTACTCTGCCACTAATGTAGATTGACGTGTTTCCTGAATACTTTCACAATGCTATTCAATTATGCCTTTCCACTTATGTCCACCATGTATAAAGCTAAGGACAAAAAAATTAAGTTCTCTGAAGAATTAATTGACACAGGTAAATCTGTGCACCAGCTACACCATCAAAGCAAATTCATTGACCTTTCCCTCTGTAGTACCTACCTTGCTGCTCTAGCAAACTACAAACTGAAAATACAGGAATTTATTAGAGCTCAAAATGACTTTCACATGTCATCTTCTAACAACCAGGTTAAATTAGCGTGGGACATAATCAAAAGGCAAACAACCAATAATACAGAATCTTTAAGTCCTACTACCATCAATTTTAATGATGAACCTATCTTGAATTCAGTTGAAAATGCAAACTATTTTAACAAACATTTTGTAGCTTGAATAGCTGTAAAAACAGTGTTCCTCACCTCAACCTCAAGTCTCCCGCTCATTCCACTTTCCTTTGTCATCTTCTCCAGCTGAAATTCTAAAAGTTATAAACTCTTTTGCTAACAAGTGGTCAGTTGGATATGATGAAATCCCAATACCCATTGTGAAGTGTTCTGCACATTGGATTTCTGAACCTTTATCTGATTATTTAATTTATCCCTTCAAGGAGGACACTTCCCATCCCGTCTAAAAACAGCAATAGTTTCTCCAATTCACAAAAAAGGTCCAAAACATGACTCAGAAAATTATAGACCAATCTCAATGCTGTTTTCTCAAAAATATTTGAAAAACTGATGTTTAATCGTATAGTAAGTTATTTGAAATATTTTAATCCAACACAAATGAAAAAACGACTTCGTTTCCTTCCACTGATTTATTTTCTTGGTACGACATGTTTCGACACATAGAGGTCATTTTCAAGTACAAAAAATTTTAAAATTCAAGCAAATATATACCTGGAAGGGTCTTGGGGGAGGTTGGAGAGGGGTGGAAGAATGGGTGCTAGGAGGGGGGGGGAAGGGGAAACCCGGAGAGAGGTGAGGGGTGGCGGTTATGGTGAGAATTAGGGAAAACCCTTAGGAGGACCGTGTTGGTGAGAAAGGTGGGGGCGGGGGATGGAAGGTAGAGGGAGGGGTGGGTTAACTTGGAAAGGGTCGTTAAGGTGGAGGTGGGTTATCAGCGGGTGTGGAGTTGGGCGGGAGGGATCTGGGTGTTCGTCTTTCGGTGAGGTTTAGAGAGACTTGTAGGAGGGGGGAAATTTTTTCAAAAAGGATGTCGTTTAGTAATTTACATTTACTCATGTTCCTCCTTATTTCTAGCTCCTCCTTCTTGTCCATCTTCCTCCCTTTTATCTCAAAGTGTAGTATCTCCGGTTTGAAGTCGCTCTCGTGGTTCTCTTCCCAGAGATGTTTGGCGAAATGGGACTGCGACAGATTGCAGTTCCGGTAACATCTCTTATGTTCCTCGATTCTTCTCTCGAATGTACGCCCTGTCTGCCCAACATATGCAGCACCACAGTCGTTGCACTTTAATTTGTAAATGCCACTTCTTTCAAAAGGTTGCACTTGGTCTTTTGTGTTACCCAGGAATTTTTTGAGGTTTTCACCGTTATAAAATGTCACTCTATACTGTTGTTTTGGAAAGAGGTTTCCTATTTTTTCAGAGATCATGCCATAATATGGCAATTTACACCATCGAATCTTTTCCTTTTCCATTACTACTGGAGTGAAGAGCAATTGCTGTGCTTTGAAAGAACGTTTTTTTTGGAGCATTTTGTCTATTATGTTTATGTTGTACAACACTGGTGTCCTGGCGTACATTCGAGAGAAGAATCGAGGAACATAAGAGATGTTACCGGAACTGCAATCTGTCGCAGTCCCATTTCGCCAAACATCTCTGGGAAGAGAACCACGAGAGCGACTTCAAACCGGAGATACTACACTTTGAGATAAAAGGGAGGAAGATGGACAAGAAGGAGGAGCTAGAAATAAGGAGGAACATGAGTAAATGTAAATTACTAAACGACATCCTTTTTGAAAAAATTTCCCCCCTCCTACAAGTCTCTCTAAACCTCACCGAAAGACGAACACCCAGATCCCTCCCGCCCAACTCCACACCCGCTGATAACCCACCTCCACCTTAACGACCCTTTCCAAGTTAACCCACCCCTCCCTCTACCTTCCATCCCCCGCCCCCACCTTTCTCACCAACACGGTCCTCCTAAGGGTTTTCCCTAATTCTCACCATAACCGCCACCCCTCACCTCTCTCCGGGTTTCCCCTTCCCCCCCCCTCCTAGCACCCATTCTTCCACCCCTCTCCAACCTCCCCCAAGACCCTTCCAGGTATATATTTGCTTGAATTTTAAAATTTTTTGTACTTGAAAATGACCTCTATGTGTCGAAACATGTCGTACCAAGAAAATAAATCAGTGGAAGGAAACGAAGTCGTTTTTTCATTTGTGAATATCAACTTCCACATAGTTGAGCCTGATACCATTGAACGTATTTTAATCCAAATCAACTTGGCTTTCATGAAGGATGATCAACAATCTCAGCTGCTTTTCAACTAATTCAAGGTTTTTGCCAAACAATAAACAACCACAACCAGGTAATTGGCACATTTTATGACCTACCATAATTTTCCGATTATAATACGCACCCACTATAAGATGCACCCCGTGGCAAGTGCAGTGTAAGAATTTGCTTATCACCATGTATAATACGGAGTCGGCTTTTAGAGAATGGCATTCTATGTGTTCTACGCCATTGTCTGCCTTGTTTTGTCTGCCATTGTCTGCCATTGACGCCATTGTTCAGCGCCGGAAAGATCACTGCGCAAGCGGTAATCCTGCCTATGGATGGCTTTTCCCCTTGCTTTTACATACCCCAATGGTTTCTCAATGTGAAGATCTAATTGTAGTAGGTTCTTCCCCTCCAAAACTTCCATGCATGTCCATGGAAATATTTGTTAATAAATGATAGAATTGCTACACTGTCACTAAAAAGTACCTATGTTTTATTCAATTCGCCTCACTTTATGTCCGTTTGTTTTGAATTCCATCCGTTCGACTATCAGAAGACACGGCACTCTGTAATTTGAAGGTGTTACATTTCTGTGTAATATTTAGAAGAAAAATTCTCCTTAAGAATTCCGCCTGCAGAATATGCTCGCATGCACAAATAAACAGGCTGAATGGATGAAAATTTGACCAAAGATTGGCTGCGAAATGTATGGTGCAAAGATGCAGTTTGTAGACGTCATATGTTGATTCTAGATGCATTAGGATGTCATCGATGCCATACATCAAGAATATATTGTATGAGAATGGCACAGATTTTGTCATTATTCCTGGAGGGATGACAAGCTAGTTGCAGGTGATGGATGTCAGTACGAGTCCGACACATACACGAGTCCGACGACGATTTGCTTAGCGATGAAGAATGCGTAGTGGACGATGAGAAGGACAAATATGATGTTCTAGGCGACGCAATATAAGCTGCCAGCGAGCGTGATGTCAGTGTTTCGCACGAACTGTTCGAATCAAGCGAGGATAGTGATTTTGAATTCAAAGGATTCAGAGCTAACAGTGTGAAAGACAAGAGGGACTGTGTGTAAATTTTTGTTTTAAAAATAAATTAAATCGATTCACTGCATTTTTATTAAAAATTGTTAAATCGAATACTTTTAAGTATGCTGAGATTACTTCAAATGTGATCTACCACCTGAATAAAAACGTGATATGTTGGTAACCATGTATAATATGCACCCTACTTTTTTGACGAATTTTTGCAGAAAAAAATACGTACTACATACTGAAAATTACGGTAAGTAAAGCTTTTGATAAAATTAACCATCCAAAATATTGATAGGAATGGGACTCTCCGGTACAACCCACTCTTGGTTAATGTCATATTTGCAGAATTGACAACAGACTGTCCAGTAGAGATGTAAATCTCAAACGGGATCAAGCCTTTATAGATCAGAACAACTAGAAGTTAGTTGCAATGTCCCTCACGGCTCTATTCTTGGGCCCTCATTATTTATCATATTCATTAATGACCTACCTCTGTCTCTACCTAATAGTAATGTGGTTTGTATGCAGATGATACTTCCTCCCTCAACTCTGAGGACACCTCAGATGCTCTTTTTGCGAATACAAAAAACTCAATAAAGCATTTGTCTCAATGGTGTCAAGAAAACAATTTGTCTCTGAACAATAATAAAACTACCTACATATATGCAATTCCACTGCAAAATATCTCCTCCTTTATGTAGCCCATGGTTAACCCTAAATAACCATACTATTCAACATTCCCCAACGACAAAATTCTTGGGCCTTCATTTAACAGAGGATCAAGACTGGACTGTACATATTGAGCATCTAGTCAACGAAGTTGCCACAGGCAATATGATGATATCTATATGATTAGGAAATTAAGACAGTGTACCTCCATTAATACCCTAAAAATTGTATACTATGCCAATATCCATTCCCATATTTCATATGTCATAATCTTTTGGGGATTAACTAGTGCAGCCACAAAAGCATTCTCCTTACAGAAAAAAAGTCAGTTAAAGCCATTTACGGAGTGTCTGTTAGGACCCCTGGGATGCCAATACTTGAAGCCCTTAAAATCCTTCCCCTCCCATGTACTTATGTTCTACAGTGTGCTATGTTAATTAAAAAAACCTTCATTGTTCCCTGCAAACAATTCTTATTATAACTACTTGACCCGTGGTAGAGAAAATGTTCACCTGTATGGTCACAACCTGGAATATTTTAGGCATTGCCCTCATCATACAGCATCCAAAATATTCAACAAACTTCCCCTGTCCTTAAAATCTATTTATTCGCCAGGTTTCTTCAGAAGAAAACTATGTGAAATTTTACTTAACAAACTCTACTATAGTGTGAATGAATATTTTAACGATAAACTTGAATATATGTAAATCTTAATTGTTTCCATGTATTAACTTGTCCTGTCTTTTACTTGTCTTTGTGTTTTGTGAATTGTGTTTTTTATTGACGAATCCTATGTCTCTTGACCAACGGATTAAATAAATAAATAAAATTAAAAAACATAATTTACATTAAATTATTTGTTTTAATACTATATTTCTAACTCATTCAGTTGTTCTTTCGATTTTAGTATTTTCATCCCAACTCAGTACTTCTGCATAAATTGACCTTCTTAGCCAAGAAAACGGATGTTTCTTCCATATAATGACATCAGTTCATGTGCAGTGCACAATTATTATAACAGCCTCATTAGCTCATCAAATTTTAATCAATATTTTAATATGGCACTGATAACTGTAAGGAAACAAGAACATTCACATGCAGTGAATATTAACAGGTAGTACCATAGTATTGACATTTATTCATGACATACATACACTTACCAATTTGTTTGGAAATGCACAATCAATCAGAATAGAAAATTAATAATATTTAAAACATTGAAATAGTTCACAATTTACACATCGATATGAAAAATTAGATCTACATCTACATACTACCCCACGAGCCACCACATGGGCATGTGGCAGGGGTTGTTAAGTCACTAGCCGTGTAAAGAAAGTTTTTTGGAGATGAAATGGTGACATGTATTATGGGAGTGTACTTAAGAGGAGCTCAGTTTTTATTTTGTTTTTGTACTTATCTGATCAGCAGTGTATCTCTCTTATTTTGTCACATCTGTCACTCCTAGAAATGTAGTAAGGCGCCTTGATAATATTCCCTATGTCACTCTGAAAAATATCAGTTTTGCATTACTCAAGCAACCAAAGCCTAGCGTGTAGCCTCTGAGTCTCTAGATCTCCCACCTTAATCCCTCTAAAAGTTGTGAGACACTATATGTTTGCCCGTAGCAGTTGTTAACGAAGTGGGCTGCTTTTCTTGGTATTGTATTAATTTTTTGGTTAAATCTTTACAACCAGGGTCTCAAACGCTCACAGCGTATACGGGGTGTGGCCTAACCAGAGCGAAGTAGCATCTCTCTTTTACTTTTTCATCTGTGGACCTTCATATTATACATTTAACAAATCCTAGTTTCTTCAATGCTGCGCCGCATATGTTTTGCACGTGTGTTCCCCACAATATATCAGATATTAAAGTAATTCCAAGATATTTTACTGTATCTGAAGATTTTATGTTTAATCCACCCATGGTGTAGGTATGGCTTTTGTGTGATGACTTTCACAGGAAGTGAACTGTGGTGCTTTTACCAATATTTAGTTCTAAACCCCACTCCGGCACCATGAATGAACGTTGTTAAGGTCAAATGACAGAACTTCAAAGTCCGCATCTTCCCTTCTTTCACGATAGATTACTGAATCATCTGCAAATATCTTAATTTACTGCTAATTCTAGAACTTAGGTCATTAATATGAATAATGAATGAAAGAGGGCCAATCACGCTTCCTTGAGGAGCACCGGATGTGACTTCAACCATATCAGAGCTAAAACCATCAATAACTACTTTTTGTTTTCAATCACTGAGAAAGTCCCTTATCCAGTACACTATTTTTTTATTAACTCCCCATGAATTCAATTTATAAAAGTTATGCATGCCATCGGCTCGCTAAAGTCAGGAAAGTCAAAGTGTATAGTGCCATCCTTAGTGAATACACTTTCCAAGTAGTGGCTTAATAAGTTGGCTTTATCGATGCTGTTGGAGATCACTTTGCTATTTGTGTCCAATAAAGACTCTACTGTCAAAGATTCGCCCTGGTGCTCTCTCACATAAGACAGAATAATTTTCGGTTATCATATAGCAATTAACCGAGGATTTTTTTCTCGACGTTTCATAAACTAGTGAGCATGAATCTTCAAAATTTGAGTGTTGGGCAACGTAAGTTTCTCTCGCTGCAAGTTCCGTTGTTTTAATAATAATAATAATAATCCTTTATTACGGGCAGGTGCCCAATTTCCAGAGCATGAGTAGTACATGTAACTTTTAATAAGTGTGATTCTAATAATGAATAATATGTTAATACACAACAGAAAGGAAAAAATATTTACACAATATAAAATAGATACACAGTATAAAAATAGATATCAAATATATAAAAAAAACGTAAGAAAATTCAGAAACATTCAGAACAAGTAATAATTAACCTTAAAGGAAGTAATTAAAAAAAATAGATACAATATCAAGTAGATACAGAGTAAACAAATAGTCATCCAATATGAAAGTAATAAGAAAAAAGTCAAACACTTTGGTGCACAATATAAAATAAATATCCATGTAAAAATTAATAATTAAAAAGAAAGTCCTAAGCTTTCTAAACAAGTCATAAGTAGACTTACAGGAAGTAAAATATGTACCAAAAAAATTAACAAACTTACGAAATTCTTTAGCATCATAATTGACTAGACATATTCAGATAGACCTTGTAGACACCTTCTCCTATAGACAACCGGGTAATCATGGTGTATATCAATGTATGAAATGAGTGAATTATACAGTCTTAATATGCGAACAATAGGTTCGTTAAAAGAATAATTTCTTCGACAATATTTAATATGATATAGTTTAGATCTCCTGGTGCTCGTGAATGATGCATCGAAATGGAATAATGCAAGTAAAGGCGAGCACTTGACAATATTATTACATAAATTGTACAAATACAACAACCCTGCAAGTTTTCTTCTTACTGATAAAGTATGCAGATTTAATATAACCATTGTTTCAATGTAAGGTGTGTGTGGAGTATGGAATCCGGCATAGAAGTTGATTAATCTCAGGAATTTTCTTTGTACACGTTCCAATGCATCAACATGGCAATTGTAATAAGGAGACCAGATGACAGAATTGTACTCCAAAATGGGACGGACTAGGGAGGTATAAAGGCATCTTAATGTGTAAATATCTCTTAAGTCCTTATTAAGTCTGGTACAAAAACCCAGCATACGTAGGGCTTTAGCTACGATGTTTGATACATGCTGGTCAAAAGTCAGAGACTTATCAAACAGTACACCAAGATCTTTAATCATGGAAGCACGAGGAATATGTTCATCACCAATAGAATATTTGAAGTTAATAGTTAATTTTTTCCGATAAAAGGAAATACAGTTACATTTCTTAGTATTAATGACCATCAGGTTTTTTCTACACCACTCTGAGATCTTTTTCAGACAATTATTGATTAGCTGGCAGTCATTAATGTTGTTTACAGCATTGAAAACTTTTAGGTCATCTGCATACATCAAATGTGGCAGTGGAGAGATTAGATAACTAAGGTCATTGATAAAGATGAGAAATAGTATGGGCCCGAGATGCGACCCCTGTGGAACTCCAGAGTTGACCGGAAAAGGATTTGAGAAGGTGTGCTCAATTTTTACTTGAAGATGTCGGCCCATGAGATAACTATGAAACCAATCCAGTCCACTCCCACTGATACCAAGAGATTTCATTTTATGTAACAGAATAATATGATTAACCTTATCAAAAGCTTTGGAGAAGTCTGTGTAGACCACATCAATTTGACGACCTTCCTCAAGGCCATTAATTAAGTAGTTAGTAAAAACCAATAGGTTAGACAAAGTAGACATACCCTGTCTGAATCCATGCTGCTCAGGTACAATGACATTTCTAAGCAAGGGTTCAAGTTTGTCAACAACAATGCTTTCCATCACTTTGGCTATAACAGATTGAATTATAATGGGACGATAGTTTGATATGTCACATTTGTCATTAGACTTATGAATAGGAATGACATAACTTGTTTTCAAAACATCAGGGAAAGTACCACATTTAAAGGATAAATTAAAGAGGATGAAAAGCGGGTAAGAAAGAGCTGAATAACAAGATTTGAGAATGATAGGGTGGATTCTATCTGTGCCTCTGCTTTTACTTGTATTCAAACCTTTTAGCTTGGTTATTATTTCATTAACTGTAACTGAAATAGAATTAAAGGTAATATTAACAGGAAAGGTACAAGAAGGAAGTACGTCGACTTGGTCAGTAGAAAAGACCCCAGAGAAATATTTAGCAAAAAGCTCAGCAATTGAGTGGTGGCTATCAGCAACAGCATCGTCAAGGTACATATTTTGAGGAAATGAAGTATCATTTCGCATGGTTTTCACATGATTCCAAAATGGTTTAATATTACTGGAGAGATTGGAAGACAAATTATTCATGTAAGAGCGGTAACAATCGTTAGCAAGTTTTTTGCATTCTGCTCTAGTCTTGGAAAAGCAAGTGTAATCCTCAGCAGAGCCTGTAGCCTTGTAAACAGAGTGATTAAATCGCTTTTGATTAATTAATGTCTTAAGCTGCTTAGAGTACCATTTTGGATAGGAGGAGACATGAAAATATGATTTAGGTGTGCACTGATCAATAGCATCATAGAGAGCAGAGTAAAAAGTGTCAAAGGCTTCATTTACAGATTTATTTCTCAGCAGCCCAGGCCAGTTAATGTTCTCAAGTATGGCACTAATAGATGTAAAATCGCACTTACTGAAGTCGTAATCAATATGACCTGTGTTTTCAGGGTGAGAAAAATTCTTTCGAGGAATGAAGAAATGTAGTGCTGGATGATAAACATCCGGGGGTACAAGAGAGTCAGTAACAATACAAGGGGTAACATTCATTTTATCACAAAAGGCTAAGTCCAGTCTCCTATGGATGGAGTTAAGAGAGTTGTTAACTTGAAATAATTCAAGAAAGTTGATGGTCTCAAGTAATAATTTACCTTGGGGAGAGCTTAGTTGACTAGTATGACTAGAGTTAGAAAAATCACAGTTAAAATCAGGAACATTAAAATCTCCAAGCAATAGTACATCGGTGTATTGCGTAGTAGTCATGACACCTTCAACTGTATTGCAATAATCCTCAAAAACAGCAGTATTTGAATTCAGGGGGAGATAAACAGCACCAATTAGTAATACAGTTTTATCTAGCGAAATATGCACAAACAAATGCTCGACGACTTGAGATGGGGTAACCAGACGCTTATAGTACAATGATGAACGAATGGCGATCAAGACACCACCCCCTCTTGATTTACTGCTCGTCAAGCTAGATCTATCTGATCTAATAATAATGAAGCCTTTTAACCCCAACTCCGAAGATACAATGTCCGGTGAGAGCCACGTTTCGGTTAAGACTAATACATCATACAATTGGTACGTAGAGCGCATTATTAGGTTGAATTTCGTCCTCAGACCTCTCACATTTTGGTAATATATATTGAGACCAGAGGACGAGATTACCTGTTTTTTGGCGTAATTTTGACGATCGAAGGAACAGAGTTGAAATATTTTATAACAATGTCCGTTTCGCCATTCTTTTTCCTTTCTTCAAGTTCTTCTGATAACTTGCTATAGAACTGCCGTTCCCGGGGGGTTTTGTCATTCCTGGCAAAGACACCGTCTTTCAAGTTCTTCTTGTTTTTCAAGACTAATAGCGCGTCGCGTGGACTCTGCAAGATTAATTTCACTGGACGTGGTTTGTTTGATTGCCTTCTGCCAAGACGATGAATGTGTACAACCTCAGTAGATAGAGAAGGGACATCCTTGAGAATATCCACAACTCGCCTACGATCACTATCGTGCGCAGCACTTTCATTAGCACAGTCATCCTCTGGAACATTGAACAGAATAACATTGGAAGACCTCCTCTGTCTATCGTTAAATTCACCAATCAGTGATTCAAGAATCACATCTGGTATGGAGTTTTTATTCTTGCACAGGTCCGCTAGCGTGACTTTGATCTCTTGTAGTTCTGATTTGAAAATTTCAAGAATGGATTTCAACTCGTTTAGGCCAGTCAGGCTGTTACCGGAAGATTGATCAGCCTTAGCACAGCACACACAAAAATATCTCAGCTGTTGTTTGCTTCCAAGAGATTGCAATTCACTTCTTGTTAGACCGGAGCAGGCCGTAGTTTTGTGCACTCGTAGGCCACAACGCGAACAAGAGATCGATGAGTCTTCCGTTGCACTATTACCACATGCGGTGCAAACATTTACACTTACTAATGGCATCGTAGTATATCAAAAAAAGACCGGTAATGACGTCAACTGAATATACGGAAATGTATATAGGGAAATGTAAAAGCGTGTCACAAATCTCTGGCAGCCATGTATAACAAAAAAGCTTTAAACAAAAAAATAACTTTTGTTACCTGACTTAATATAATGTTAACACAGCTTGTGTATTTGCCTTTGTTTCCTGTGCTCTCACCTTACTTCGCGGTTATACCAACGAGGTTCTTTACTTTCCCGTTTGAATTTGTGTGGAATATATTCATCGATTCCATTACATAGTATTTCCAAAAAAATATCTCTATGATACTTTGGTGCTCCCGTTCTTCATTGTGACTATGAATTTCGTGAATGAGGCTTCTTATGTGTCCCTGAATTTTACTCAATCACATTTTTCAAATAAGTATAATTTACGTTTGGGTTTTACAGTGGAATCTACTGTTGTTTTCATAGTTGTAAAAATTATATTATGATCACTTATGCCTTCAATAATATCAACATTTTTGATCATTGTTGGGTGACTAACAGATAAAAGGTCTAATATTTTATTACCTCTCATAGGTTAGTTTACTACTTAAGTAAGAAAGTGGTGTGAAAGTGTATTAAGTAAGGCCTCTCTTAAATCATGTTTCCTTGAACTTGGTTCAATGCTATTGGTTTTCCAATTTGTAGCAAGGAAGTTGAAATCCCCACCGATAATCATCACGCTTTTGTTATCTTTCAAGGTAAATGATGTTAGCTGAGTTTCTAATTTGTACAAAACGTCGATTTTGGAATCTCTTGGCCTGTAAAATGATTACATTTGCATATTTCTTTTGTTTCATTGGTTAATGGTACACCAAACGCTCTGTATTCCATTGTCATCTAATATGTATGCGGTACTATTCAAATATGATTTAACTGCTACGAATACTCCGCCACCAGTCCTATCTGGTCGATCACGTCTATATATTTCATATCCTGTAGGAAAAACTTTGCTATCATTAATATCCTCTGCAAGCCAGCTCTCTGTTCCAATTACTATATCTGCGATTTCAAATATATGCTCAACTTCGACACGTTTGTTCCTTATGCTACACAAATTTACTATTACTGAATTTATGTAGCATTTAGCTTGATGAATGTCGGTGTGCTGTTTTCTGTGATTCTGTGAATTATCTTTTTGATGTTCTCTGAAACCAGTGAGAAGCGAGTTTTTCATTGAAGTTTCGCAGTTATCTTGAGAGCGCGTGTTGGAATTATTTTCGCTAAGTATTTTTTTAAAAATTCTTCTTTCGAATTAGTAACATTTATTTAATAGTGCTTCTCTTAAGTTTTTTCGGCAATAAAGTTCTATGTTACATGGATTTACTCGGAGGCTGTTGTCAGGGGTACACTTTAGAATCCCACTGAATGACCTACTCTTTAGCCTAAAAAAATCCTACAATGCTCGAAAATCCCACAAGCCACCCATTCTGACGCCTGGGCAGAGTAACGCACCCCAGAACGGTTGAGGGAAGCCCGGCACGATCCTAGCACCGGCTGAAAATCTACAAAATCTGCTCCTATGCTTACACAGAATTCTCAGTCTCCTGTTCAGGCAGCCAATCCTGCTCCAAACATAGTGACAGCAGAACAACACTACAAATGGACAGCCGCAAATCGAACCCAATGTCCTCCAGACGCGTTCCACCTCTGAGTTTAAATCCCTGAAGGAATTCAAATCTCATCAGCTCCACGCTCGGACGCATCATTGGTGCTGACATCGGCCACCACCACCAGCCTGGAGCAGCCTGTATCCCTCACCGCTGTTTGTATCACAGCCGTGGTGTTGGGTACCTGTCATCCTGGTATACACCAGGAGGTGACCCAATGGTCTGCTCCTTGCTCTCGTCCGCAATCAGGGCACAATCCGCCGGACGTTTGAACTCCCTATCAATAAAATTCCCACCCTCCCTGCCTAACTAACCTCAGGGGCAGAGTCCCTTGAGTCAAGAGGTGCGCTCACATCCTCGCCAACAGGCATCTCGGGGCCATTCTCAGACAGCACCGCAAAGCTGTTACATACGGGGATGGGGGCAGTCTCCGCTACAGCCTTTCTCTGCTTCAGCAACGCCGCTGCCCTGCAACCTTGGTGCACCACTATCCTCTCTGGCTTCCGGATGGGCATCGTTCTCAGGCTCAGGGGCTGCACTGCAACCCCCTCCACCGTCCTACTTGCATTCACTCCCAAGCATGCCCAGGACACCACCTTGGTGCTGTGAAGGGTCCTGGAGCAAGCGCTACAGCTCCCAACACCCGAGACGCCCGCACGATCCATCATACAAGAGTGTATCTCTGCAACCATCCTCTCCAGCTCAGCATTGCGGGCCTCCAGGAAGTCACTTTTCGCCTTGCTGTTGAGGTTATCTGCAGTCCCACAGTTAGCCATACTTTGCTACTGGCTTTACAAAACTTCAATATTATTTGTCTGGATGAGTTTCTTAACACTTTGAGACCGAGCGCCATCAATAGATGGCGCGGCGGACTCCGCCCAGGTCCGAGCGCCATCTATAGAGGACGGGCCGCTGCGCTCAGCAGTCATAAACTCGAGAGCCCCGTTCTTCCGTTTCCCTTCGCTTGGCGGTCTCGGATCTTCACAGGCATCACACTTCAGCCTTAGCCACCACAGGGTACACTTCAGTTTCTGCTGCGACTTCTCGTGTTTTACCAGCTGTTGCGCAAACTACGACAAGGTATTTTTTTTTTAATATTCTCATTGTGTTTAAAACTATTTTTTCACCTGCCTTTTTATATTTCTTTTTATTAATAAAGACTTTTTTCTTGTTCTCATTTCCAATAGGTGGAGACAAAATTATTTAGCAAAGCGTGTATTTAAAAAAAAAACGTTTTTCAACAGTTTTGAGAAGGAATTGAAAGAGACGGGTAAGTTCGATTATTTGGCTTATTAAATCAATTTTAAAGGTAGTCATATACATTGTATTTACAGAAATGTTATTATGAGATTTTGTTGGTAGCCTAGTGGGTAGAACGCTGGGCTAATGATGGAATGGTCCCGGGTTCGAACTTTTACGCTAAATTTTTTCATTGTAAATAAAAATGTTTCCATTTCTGTGGGATGTGATTTTCAGCTTCCTTTTCATTTTAGAATGAAGCGATCCAACTCCCCTCAACCATCAACCTCGCGGCAGAGGAGTATTTCTCCAGAACATTTGGGTAATTGAATTTTTGGCATAATTATTTAGTATAATACCTTTCTTATTGTATTTATTGCAATAAATATTCATTTATGCTGTATTTACTTTCATTATTCCAGAGGTGACAGCCAAAAGAAAGAGAGAAGGAGGAGGAGCTCCAGCCGGAATAACGGAGGGAGAAATAGAAAAAATTCTAGAAGACGATTCCTTTGGGGAAAACCCATCTTCAGAGTCGTGGAGTGATTTCGGCAGTGGGGAGGAGTTTGACGACGGGGAGTCGGACGAAGCAATAACTCCAGGTAGAGGCCCAACCCCTACTCCCCACCTCTCAGAGGAGATTCCTCCACCCTCATCCCCTATTCCTTCCACTTCCCATGCACCCACCCCACCGCCCTCTCTTCCCACTCTCCCTCCCCAGACACCCCTTGCCTGGTCTAAGGGTGCTTGCCTGCCTGCAGCCCTTCCCTTTCGGGGAAGGGAGGCTCTTCTAACGGCACCCAGTGGAAATAATCCCATTGACTATTTCAGCTTGTTTTTCTCTGATGAATTCTTCCAATTAGTAATCCAGAGGACGAACGCCTATGTGGAAAACATTTTCCTAAATCAGGTGGGTGTTCAACCTCTAAGAGTTACTAATTGGAGCGAATTGACCAGGGAAGAATTCGAAGTGAAGAGAACGAACAGGATAAGGGACTATTGGAACAGGAATGCTAAATTTGATTTGCATTTTTTTCACCGCAGGATGACGAGAGATAGGTTTCTCGCCATTTTGCACAGTCTGCATTTTGCAGAAAATGCAAATTTTGGTGACCCTGCTCCAATAGATCCCTTGTACAAAATTAGGTCCCTTCTTGACCTTTTCCACAGTATTTCGGAAAAAAATATACTCCAGACAGGGTATTATGTATTGATGAATCTATGGTATTGTGGAGGGGTCGCTTGGGGTTCAGGACATTCATCAAAGGGAAGAGGCATAAGTTTGGAGTCAAACTTTACATGCTTACCGAACCCAATGGGTATGTCCTGGATTTCATTGTGTATACGGGCAAAAAGGACCTCGAGTTGGCCGGACGAGGGCATGCAAGTAAGGTTGTCCATAAACTTATGAAGGGAAGACTACAAATGGGGTATTCATTGTTTATGGACAACTATTACAATGACGTCAATTTAGCCCGTGAACTACTCAGCAATGAGTGTTATTGCACTGGTACACTGCGTGGAGACCGTAAAGGGAACCCACCGGAAGTGATCCGGGCTAAATTGAAACGAGGTGAGAGAATTTGTATGAGTACTGACACAGGGATAAATGTCATGAAATGGAAAGACAAACGGGATGTCCTCTTACTTAGCACTGAATTCGGCAACAACTTGGTCAATATTACCACATCCAGGGGTAATATTGTCCAAAAGCCCAAGGCAGTTGCCGAATACAATAGATGTATGGGGGCCATTGACCGTGTTGACCAACTCATGGCATACTATCCCTGTGATCACAAGACTCTAAAATGGTTCAGGAGATTAGGGATTCATGTGATGCATATAATGCTTCTGAATTCCTATCTCCTGTACCAAAAGTTCAGCTCGCAAAAACTGAGCTTGTACTCATACAGGTTGTCCATCATAGATGCCCTTGCCAAAGGCCAAACGAGAGAGAGTTTGCCCATTTCACGGGGCCCTTCCATGATATCCATAGATTCTCATTTTCCGAAGTACTGTGAAAAGAGGGATGACAGAAGGGTCCAGAAACGGTGCAGGCAGTGTTCGAAGCAGGGTAAGAAGTCTGTGGTGACTACCTACTGCCCTGATTGCCCTGAAGAACCTGGCCTCTGCTTGGAAAAATGCTTCCAAGACTTCCATCGGTAATCCCCTCTCTACTGCCGAAAATGTAAATATTGTAAATTGTATAAAATTATAAATATTAGAAAATATAACCATTGTAAATATCATAAATATTCAATGCAAAGTTGTAAATTACCATTTATGTATGCAATTATTTTCGTGTAAATAGATGTGTAAATATTATAAATATTTGAAAATATAAATATTGTAAATATTATAAATATTGCATACGATTGTTGTATATTTACATTTATGTCTGCGATTATGTAAATATTCAATACAAAGATATAAATTACCATTTATGTATGCAATTATTTTCGTGTAAATAGATGTGTAAATATTATAAATATTTGAAAATATAAATATTGTAAATATTATAAATATTGCATACGACTGTTGTATATTTACATTTATGTCTGCGATTATGTACGTGTAATTAAATATGTGTAAATATATTACTAATAATTTGTAAATTGTTTTCCTAACTTATTTACTTTTTCTACATTACTGCTGACTGTTTTAGTTTCAGATATTTTTGATAGCAATGGAATAAACTATGAATGTATTAGGACATAAATATTTCGGAAAATATATTCCTTGAATTTATGTCATTCGTCCAAGTTGGTTGTTTGGGTATGCTTTGTCGGTCGGTCAAAGAGGAAAGCACCCTCGCCGGAAAGAATGGAGAGGGGAAGGGGGGGAAACTCCTAGCGGCCTCGCTTTGTTCTTCCGCTGCTGGCATAACAATAGGTTCCCTCCTGCACTGAAAGTGCCCCAGCGGCCGTTCTCGAGTTTGGAGCTTATCGTAGGGCGTTCACTTACCCTTTTCAACATGAAAGGATGCCGTTCCCGGCAGCATGGAAGTGTCAAATAAGTGCGTGACGGGAGGCGTGTGGATGCGGTCAAGTTTTTGGGGGTGGGGAGGCACGTTTGGCACGTGCTCATAATGGTACATGTTTTTCGTTCTCGAACGAATTCTCGAACGTCATTTCGTTACTGTTAGAGGCACCATGATTCAGACCACCTGAGCAACTCACCCGAGACCTTCCTAACCTTCAAGCGCGCACTTGAAGCTCGCTTTTGGGAGGGTGGAACTCAAGCGCTTATCTGTCAACTCGTGTAAACGCAGGTGTTTTATAATCATTGATACAAATTTACATAAAACCTTCAACATTAGCTATCTAGATTAGCAATTAGAACTTGATAAAATTATTGATAAAGAAGAAAAAACGAGCTTTACAAGAAAAATTTAAAAAATAAAGAATTATTATTTAAATAATTCTACGTTAAATGTATTTAAATTTATCAACATTCAAATAAAAAACTATCTCTAGAATGATTCAATAACGATTTTTTAGTAAAATCTGGTTGAAAAAGTTGCTGTACATGATATTCGTAAAATATTGCACGCGCCAGGACACTTGGACTTCGCCAGGATCCGAGCGCCATCTATAGATGGCGGCAAATAAAAATCACAAAAAAACAATAAAATGTTCGAAGTAAAGACGTATTTTGGTCACCATTGGCATAATATAACACTTTCAAGTTCAGATCACGAAAAAAAAAGTTTCGGATTTCGGAAAATTTAAAAATTTAAACTTCGGGCTGAAAGTGTTAAGAGAAGTCAAATGGTGCAGGTATCCTACACGGAAATCTAGACAAAGTTGCGCAATGAGGTTGTGACATCAATGGAAATGGTTGAGTCAGCAGGTGAACTCTCGCAGTAGTGGGTGGAGGAAAATATGAGAGGGAAAATTGAATGTAGCGTGTTGGAGAAGTTGGATGGATATTATTAATGATGAGAGGTTAGGAATTCACCGCTAATACACTAGTAAAATTAAGTTATAGATAAACAAATGAATAAGGTAGTAAAATATATTAACCATTTCCAAAGAAAGACAAAGACAGCGGAAGGTAAACCGATGAATGCAATAGAATAATTTAAGGATAAAAGGAAATAAAAAGCTAGGAGCGTCTACTAATCTGGCTCACTTCTCCGTGACGGCACTCCAGAAGCTAGAAGGACGGATTGAGTCACTGGTTTTCTGAATTCACACACATGCACACACAATGATAATGCGAAAACACCGATAGATATACACTAGAGATCACTAAACTATAGCCACAATCACTGCTAACACAATACCAATATATTTGTTGGGAGGAACATACCAACAGATAATATTTGTTAGGAGGAATAGCACAAAAAAATGCTGAATATAAGACATTTAAGCTATTTAGTAAGTGAGAAATGTTAAGGTATACAGGGCACCAGACTAATTATCAATTTTCATGAAAATCTTCACAAAGCAAATAATAAATCTCTGCTCTAGTTATAAGAAAAAAGTTATCTACCAGTTTTAAGGTTCTTCTCTATAGATTTCCTCTCATTTGCATCAGGAGTTCGCAGCTTGTGGCCTTTCATCAAGGCTTGCTTCGCTCCTTCAAAGTCAGCCATACTAAAGAGCACCTGGTGAGGAGAGACAAAAGATCATTGATATAAGACCTTTTTGGCTACATGACAATTTTCCTTATCAGTTTCCCTTCTAAGCTTAAAAAATTACATATCTATTTTGTAATTGTTATTTATTAGGAATGGGTGGGTAAGGTTATTTGGTTCTCATTTCCACCCATTCATAAGCTTAGAACTGGAAAGCCAAAAAGAACTGGTACCAAAAGAATTGGTGAGAAATCCTGTTTGAAAACTGCTCACTCTCTTAAAGTGGTGGCTTTTCATTAAAGCCTTGTGGAATATGGTATTTCCATTTTAATCTCACAAATTAATGAGATTCACAAACAAAGACAGCCATATGACTGATTCAATTATACTCAACTCAAGTAAAAGATAAAATACTACCCTATATAACATAAATGTCATAGGTTACCTCTACCTCTCGTGGAAGTCTATGTATTTTTTTCGAGAATTATATCATGATAAAGGTCAGAAAATGTCATTTGTGCTTTGGACATAGCATTCAGTAATGCTGCCAACAGCAATTTACTTTACAGTTGCAAATTACTTGCACTATCATTGCACATGAAAGAAAGCTATCCTTCACGCTCAAGGTACTTAAATTGGGTTCAATCACCCTATGCAGCTGACAATAATCGGGTGTGTTGAAAAATGGAAAGTACCCCAGGGCAAAGATGGCCACAAATGGGAGGTGTCTGCAATATGCTGTCGCTTAGAACTATTGTTATGTCACTTTTCTTTCCCTGATACAAGGGGTGTGTTCAGTCAAATTTGAGCATTCACATTAATGCTTGCCATTGTCTTTTAATTTGCATATAACCAATTCTGATCCCACTAGAGTAACTTCCTCAACTAAAAGTCTTCTGGACAATATAATAACAAACGTCTAAAAATAAGTTATTTTTAAAAATTGCTATCAGGGAAATTCTCATGAAGTTGTTAGAAGTGTGTGGGAGTGGAGAAATAATAATCAGACAATAGGACTTATTTTGCATATTTACACAGTAGAAATTATTTACCAACTTGAATTGGAGGCATAAACCAAAAAGGCAAGGCCCACAAAGTTAGACAACTTTTCAATCACAAAAATGTGTCAACTATTAGTTAGCACCAAGGCCAGCACTTGGCAATGGGAATGATAATGAATCTGACCTGAATATGGTAGATGAATGCAGCCTAGACACTGGTGTCATGGATATTACTCTTCTGGCAAAATATTTCTGGATACTTGAGGTTGTTCGTGTGATTAGTTAGAATTAAAATCAGAGAAAAAAGAAATTTAAAAAAATTAAAATAGGTCACAGAGGTCAATGACTTATCTGCTCCAAGAAATTAATCAATTTGGAGTGGCAGCTATATTCATTCCCAATAGATAGGTAATTAAACTGGACAATACAGTAAATTCACCCATTTTTGATGCTACTTATGTCAGCCTCCCAATCCAAGCATACTCCTATTCAGAAGAAATCTTAGGAACTTTTAATGCCAAAGTCCATGCCTTAATATATAAAGCATTTCTGGTAACTAAACCACCTGAAGTCAATACAACATGGTGAGTAATAGGATAGGTCTTTGGGTGCTTCAAAGGTGCATTATTAGAAGTACATTATTACAAAAGCATAAAGTTGGACCCTTATGGCAAATACGGGACCTGAATGAGAAGGGAGCAAAGATTAGATGGGTATGATAACATGTAATTGTATGCAGATATATTGAGTGTGAAAACAACCTTTAATGTGGCAAGGTTTCCAGCAGCTCAACATCCAAAGTGGGAGAACAAGCTTTGGGTTTGGTTGAGGAGACATCACTACTTAGGCATCTATGAAATGCTGTTGAAGCCACCATTAGGGTGTGTGACACAGGGTGACTCCACACCAGGCATGCCAACACTCATTCCAGCTGAAATTAGAACCATGAACGCTCACCCAAATGCCAGGCGGAGGCCAAAAGCAGTCAGGATGACAATATGCTGTCAGACCATAAACTAGGATAGTGCTACATAAATGAACATGCTACCATGCAGTATACTACTTACAACTACTGGTTAGTATTATTAGTGTGACTAATGAATAGTAATACAAGGTAATAAGTCCTGCAGGAGCTATATCTTGCCAGATATTTCATGCTGGTTTAAGAGCTAATAATGATGTTCAGACATTTAGCACAAATACAAAACCTACTTTACCCAGTGAGGGCCAAAGTTTCCCAGAACTGATCTATCACAACTATTATGGTCAATTATTGTGCATGGAAAAAATGACAAATCTATTGCATCTAGTATATTTCATTGATTTGATGCCTATATTCATTTCTATCATAATAATTTGACTTTAGTAGAATATGTTGAACATGCGACAAAAAAATGGCAGTCCCATATACTAGCGGCATACTCCAAGTGAATTCTCACGAGCGAAGAATAACATCACTCCTTTACTCTCTCGTCACATTTTCCTAGTATTCTTTTAATAAAACCCAATTTTTAATTTGCAAGGCCCCAAATTTCCCATATTGGCTTCCCCCAGGACATATCATGAGTAGTGGTCACACCTACGTATTTAACTGACTCCACATTTGATAGTTCGGCTTGATTGTACATGTTTCGTCAGGCAAGTTTTTCTTATTTCAACACTTCATAACAACACACTTTTTAAAGTTAAATTCTAACTGCCAAAAATTGCTCCATTTGTTTACAGCACCTAGGTCTTTCTTCAATGCAATTCTGTCAGACTCAGTGATCATATCCCGGTACAATACTGCGTTGTATGCAAAAAGGCAAATTTCTCTTGAAACACAGTTTTGATATATCGTTAATATACAAAAGAAATAATAAGGGACCAATGACACTTCCTTGGGGTACACCCAATGTTACTATAACTGTATCTGAACTAACATCATCTAGAACTACCACCTATTCTTGTTTATCTAAGAATTCTATAATCCAATATATCATATCATGATGTTTCCATAGGCTCTCAGCTTTAAATGTAATTTTGATGTGAATTTTAAATGTAATGAGGAACTTTATCAAAAGCTTTTTAAAAATCTAAAATTATGCATCTACCTTGATGAGCCTACCTCCAGCATAAATAATATTGTAAAGAAAGAGGGTTAGCTGGGTTTCGCATGGTCTGCCTATTCTGAATCCCTGCTGGTTTTGAATTAACAAGTTAGATACTCCATAATTGTACAGAGGAATATATGCTCCAATATTTAGCACAAGATAGACCTGAGGGGATAGGTCTATAGTTACTACCCTGCTGGCACAGACAGATCCGTTTACATGAACATCAGGTCAATTGTAGAGAAATGGTTGATGCATGGCTGTTGTTCTGAAATTGAGCTCAACTTTACATCCACGTTTGACCTTTCGTTAAGGGCGTTTAGATCAATTTTAGGGATATGGTTGGTAGTCAGACATTGACCCAACATTGAGCTAAAAATTACATCAATGGTTGGCCCTTAGTTAAGCGACCCTCATAGCTGTTTTGCATCATCGTTTCATTAAGAAATACAGTAGAGTCCCGCCAGTTCGAACCCCGCTAGTCCGAAAATCCACCTAATCCGAACAGCGCTAGGAAAAATGTTATAACAGAAAAAAATAAAGATTAAGATTAAACTAGTTTTTCCAAGTAAAAACATAAATTTATTAGCACACAAAACTTGAAATAAATGCTACAGGAGAGTTCAGTAAATCTATCTTATACACAAAAACTAAAAAAAACACAAGGCCTAGGCCTACTAAAAAATATGCATAAAAAGGCTTGAATGCAATTTTTTAATTTAAACACAAAATACATAATGGTAAAAGCAAACCCACATTTAAGAAGAGAAGTCAGTGATCTATTGATGCAACGCACTGAAATGACTTGAAGAGGCAATGTTTCGCCAACGTCGCATAAACATTATATCACTAGGAGTTGCAGTGGCATGTTGCTCGACGTAGCGTAGGGTGAGGTCAAGGGCGCTTGCAGCGGCAGTGTGTGGAACAATATTTGTTTGGGCGTCCCCCTCCTCCTCACTATTGTCTAACAAAGCACGAGGGGGCAGTTCATTTTCTTTGTGGAATGCTTTCACTTTTGGCACAAATTGTTTTCCGAACCAGTCTTGGAAAAAGTTGAGATTCATCCAAGCCTTTTTTTTTACTTTTGTAATAAACAGGGAGGTAGTTCATGCTCATGTTTTAGAAACACTGTGGTTTTGCCAATTTGCCGATTACCATCAGTGGAAGCTTATTTGTCCCAGAGGCATTGCTGCAAGCTAACACAGTTATGTATTGATTATCCATTTTAAACCCCGGAGCAGATTTTTCTTCTTGCGATTCAAGGGTTTTGGAAGGCAACGCTTTAAAATTTAGTCCCGTCTCATCTGCATTGTACACTTGCTGCGGTGAGTACACAGAAGAAATTACATCCTTAAATTCATAAGGTATTCAGTAGCTGCGTTCTTGCCTGCTGACAGTTTCTTGCCAGTTATCCTAAGCTCTCTAATTCTGTGCCTTTTCTTCCATCGGTCTAAAAAACCGCAACTAGCCATAAATGACAGATTAGCTTCCATTAGCTCCATTAGCTTCTTCAGTTGAAGTTCCTTTTTTTATTAGAGGGCCAGTGATAGGGGTTCCTTTCTGTCTTTCTTGGGTAAACCAAAAAAAAAGTGCTTCGTTTTGTTTATCATATGAGGAGACTCGTTTTTTGCCGTTCTTCAAGAGTTTTTTCACTCATAGCAGAACAAAACTGCTCAATCTTAACATGAATCCTTTGCTAATCACTATTGGTTGCTTTGCCGACACCAAATTCGATAGATAATTTAGTGGCACTTTTGCCATTGTCTAGTCTTTTCAACACTACAAGTTTTTCTTTTAACGTACACGAGTTGTGCTTGCCATGATAATAGATAGCAGGAACCAAATACAGAGTGTAGAACAAACTCAACATTCCCAAAACTAAGTGCACACTCGTATTACAATAGGCGCACACAGTCAGGAAGATTCCGCTAGACACACTGAACTGAGAGTGTGAGAAGGCGTGAAAGGAGGAGAAGCAAGAGTTGTCAACCGGCCCTACTTGGGTGGGAGCATTCAAGTCAATAAGAAGCCGATTGGTGGCACTGGTCTTTTATGACGTTACCTCAATGGGTCCGGCTCCCTGTCGCTAAAGGAGGCCGGGAAGGGACGGGAATTGGTCCGGTCCTGTCTTTGGTGCCGGCGTCGAGGTCCATCGCGGCTGACTGACGGCTTCAGGGTCTTCCTTCAGTATCGGTCCGAGAAGATCTTCGCTCGTCGCCCAATTGTCAACTGTCTGCCCTCGCGCCAGCGACGCACCCTCACGCGCCCTTTGGTCAAGGTGGGGAGGAGGCAACCTTGGGGCAGGTTGCTGACCCAGGGATCGCCTCCAGGGCACGGGCTCTCCCGAAACGCCGGCGAAAGGGTGAATATGAAGGTTGGCGACGGCGAGAGAGCGGGCGCGGTCCTTGAGGAACCCACCCTGCAAAGGGACTGCTCTTTGGCAGGTCACCATCCCAGGGCTCGACCCAAGGACACGAATATTCTCCCGAATCACCGGCAAAAGGGTGAGTATGAAGGCCGTGAGCACAATATTTCTGTCAAAGGGAAAGCGCCCTTGGAGAAATCACCCTGCTAAGGGACCACTCACCCCCTGTTGACGGGGAGGGAGGAGGAAACCGTCGGGCAGGTCACCATCTCAGGGCTTGACCCAAGGATGTTCTCGATGACGAAGGGCCGCGGATTTAGCGTCGGTCGTGGGCGGCACTTGTGTCTTCCCAACAGTTCTTTTAAGCCACAGCGATCCCCAAAAACAGTTACTTTGAATTCTTTTGTCACCTTCTGGAATTCAAGTCTTCTATACCTGCACCACCTACTCCAATAACAACCTCTGCTTCTCTAAAAAGTCGCAAGGCCCTTTCTTTCAAAAGATTTTTATTCTGCCGCAGTGCTTTGAAGGCGTTCCGCGTTTCCGACTGCCGAGAAGCGCCTCTAATCGTCAATATCTTGTCATATTTGACGAAAATCTGCCTAATACGAATTTTCGCCAATTCGAACTGGGTTTAGTCCCAATTAGTTCGGATCAGTGGGATTCTACTGTATTGGTTTAAACTCAATGTGCTTGTCGGTAAATCATGGCAGTTTACACTACCTGAGTATTGTAGAATATTAATGTATGAGGATACTGACCATGGTGGGTACTGATTAGAGATGTGCGAATAACATCCGCGAATACTCGAATGCTAGAAAGTATTCGATATTCGAGGTCTCAAATAATAGGGAAATTGAATCAGACTAGGATTGTCACGTAAATTGAAAAATCGAGTAGAATAATTTATTTATAACGCACTGCAAAACTAATTTCCTCCAAATCGATGTATTTCTCCCGTAATCTTTCATCAAAGTTGAAGGGAAATTTTGAATTTGAACAGGAGATGTAAACGCCCGCTCATTGGTTGGCCGCAAAATGACGTCACGATTCTGTTGAAGCTCTCGCGCCTCTCTCACAACTTCGCGTTGAGGTACTATCGTTTCCAAAAGTCTGAGTGCGTCCATATTGCCCCATTCTACGGTTTGTACAGAGTACAGAATGAGTTACAGACGGAAGGATCGACGGGGACGGAGTAAAGCACGAGAGAGGAAAGCCCCATCGGAATGCACTGAAGGTTAGTCGCGCTCATGCGGTTGCGACGCGACGATGGAAGCCTCATACTTGTGTGATTTTCGCTCTCGAAATTCACATTTGTGCTCACGAGCGACCCACTAGGTGAAAGCGGCGCGGTAGCCGCGTGGTTAAGACTGCCTCGCAGGGCGAATTTGAAACATTCCCGGGTTCGATGCTCTGTCGTTGTCTATTTTTGCACTCTAGTAATTTCAATAGGACTGTGGCAATGAACCTCGAGTAAAGTCTCTTTAGAGCAACGCACCCGGTACTGTTTATTATATTACAGGAATTCAATAATGATGCAGGACAACCAAATACGAAAGATGACTCCTTGAATCCTTATTTCTCATTTAGCCAATCTATTCAAAGTGAATAAATACTGAAAAGTCTCAATAGCTGAATATTTTTGGTCTAACATTGAGTATGGCAAATGGTCAGAAAAATGAAATTAACGCGGTTGTAGCCAATCGTCTGAATTGTAATTTACATTTCTTAATTTTGAAAGAGATAAGCAGTTCTCCACTTGTGTCCGTGAAATAGCTACAATGTAAGCCATACGTACTCGGAGTTCCAGCTTTCTAGAGTTCTAGTTTGTCATGTGGCCAGCACCAATTCATTATTTTAACAAAAACTGCACATACCTGCATAACAATATGTTTGCCGTCAATCGCCCCGATGCAATTTGGGAAATTCCAACTCTCTCAAAATGATGAAGATATCCTCCTCCAGTTCCCAACGGAGGGAACAGGAAAGACTCAATCCTTCAGAGCTATCCATATTGCCTCGGAAGTTTCATGTACGATCTTGCTCATGGTCGACTTACTAATTCTATACTGATAGCATACACTTGTAACGCTATCTCCGGCCGCTAAATATCTAAAATTCAGTTCAGATTTGGGCTGTATAAATTCAGGCATATTTCTGCTGCAATCAGAATTTTATTTTTAAGCAAAAGCCCCCATAAAAGTACAAGCAGATGACAGTAAAAAGAGGTATAATTACCTCAAAGTGGCACTGAAACGTTCACCAGGCGATATTAATTCACTCGCCCATGATGACTTAATGATAGAAGGACCAACAAGTCTTAATAAACTGTCAAACATCTCAACTGACATCCTACAGTAATTAAAAATCAGATCTGTGTCTGGAAGTCTCATTTCTAGTAGAAGATGGTGGAAATCGCCTTGGTTTCTCCTTTCTTGGAAAATTGGACGGATCCAACACCTTCTGCGGGCAAACTGTCTTCTCCGTGAGAAGAGGGCTAATATAGCATAGAACCGCCAACGCATCTGAATTGGATCAAGAGGCAGTTTAACATCCATTCTATTATCGAAACAAGGGGTCTCACTTCGTAAAACATTAGCTTCAACGAGCAATGATGTACATTGAGTTCAACGGTACGCACGCAGACGTGTCGCCATGTGCAGTTGACGCGTAGCACGACGTCGACAACGCTTGCATGTGAACCTTTCGCACAGTTTTGCACGAAACTGCGCGCACGCCCCGCGTGAAACGCTTTAATGTGAACGGGCCTTAAGAAGTAGTTAACTCGGCAACTGCGTAAAGGACTCTGGCCATTAAGAGCATGCAGCGCGATGTTAGGCTCGTTGACAAACTACATCAAATTTGCAGTGAAGAGATACCAAGGAATATAATAATATAAGTATGTTCCCTAGAGATACCGTTCTGTTTACCGTTTGTGTATACTTTTTTTACTGTGTTGCTTTTGTTCATTGAAGAAAGTTTGTTCAAAGGTACGTTTCAGTGGTGTTGATGCGCTAAAATTTGTACCATGACGGGCTTCACCACATCAATTATGGTACAAAGACAACAGTTTCTACGAATTGAATGCTGTCAAAATTGAAGCAGTAAGAATAACTATCTTTTCACCGTAAATATCGCGACGAAACCTGTCATGATGCAAAGTTAAAGAACGTTTGTAATCATCGTCGATGGTTGCTCTAAGGTCGCTACGAGCTTCGTTAAGAATAAAAACTTTCGCTCCACTACATACTTTCATCATTGATTTTAAAAATGCAACTTTTCTTCTAAATGTGGAGTACATACTTTCAAAAGTAGTTTTTGAATTTTATGCAAGATTTTCTAAACTCAACTCGAAAGTTTACGACACTCGCTGCAATTACTAACAAATAGTAAAATTTTAACGCATTTAATTGACCATAATTAGTAAAAAAATTACATTTTTTCAGTTCGCGAATCATGATGTCAAATAGATCAAGTATATGGCGCCAATTTCAGTTTCTAGAAACGGACAACAAATTTGCTGTGTGCATCGATTGTGTTTCTAAAATATCGAGGGGAGGAAAATCCCACACGACTACCCCTCCATGGGCTCATCGTAAGAAAAAATATGCAAATGTTTACAAAACTGAGGAAAGTATTCCTTTTCCACCCTCACTGACTATGCAAGAAGAATTAGAAGTGGAAATTGAAGATGCTGATGATACTGAATCTGCAAGTTCTCTTCCTAGTCCTATTGCCAATCCCAGATTTCCACGTGGTTCAACTGATTCTGATGAAGCTGCCAGTGTTCCCTCAGACAGTTCATACATTTTAGTTTCACCATCCCACTCAAGTTCCCACATGCAATTCAAGCCTCCTCCTAGAAAAAGAAAATCAACTATACCCAGTGCTCAACCTACTCTGAAGAGTTTTATTGACAAAACTCTGAGTTTTAAGTCTTGTGATAAAAAAGTTCAATTATCACAAGATTGATTGAAAAAATGATATGTCTTGGCAATCAACCTACATCAGTTGTAGAAAATAAAGGCTTCCGTAAACTGATCAATCACTTAGAAACATGATACACCATTCCATACAGAAAATATTTTTCAAACAAAGTTATCCCAGATCTGTACTCGGAAACGAAGAAAAAAACATAAAAATAGTTGTCTGAAGCTAAATACGTTGCTCTTATAACGGACATGCGGACATCAACAGCCACCGATGTCTACATGAGTTTGATGGCTCATTTTTGGGATTTAAGTCATGCTTTCGCACTCTGGTGTAAATATTCGCAACTTCAACGAAGTAACTGTAGAAGACTGGGTTTTGACTGACAAAGTTGTATGCATTGTCGGAGATAATGGGAGGAATATTGCTTCTGCACTTGAAGGGAGTCCATTTGATCACATTTCCTGCTTAGCTCACAATCTTCAACTAGTGATAAAAGACGGAATCCTCAACAAACCGATGGTGAAAGATCTTGCAGCAAAATGTCGCAGCATTGTGGGTCACTTCAAGCATTCTACTAAAGCAACAAAACAACTAAAAGTGGCCCAAGTACAACTGAATAATAAAGAGCATAAGCTCATCCAGGATGAACCCACAAGATGGAACTCCCTTTTGCAAATGATGAGGCGTCTTCTGGATAAGAAGCAAGCAATAGCATGAGCTGCCTCTAACCTGAGTTTTAATGTAGACATAACTCCACCACAGTGGGATGCTATCAAGCAACTGATTGATGTTCTGGATGTTTTTGAAAGAGCAACATTTGTTGTTAGTGGAAGTGCAGTCACAGTTTCTGAAGTCATCCCTCTTGTGAATAGTATCATTAATTTCCTTGAAACTAATAAGTTTCCACATCTATATTATATACAGCCCTTTGTGTAATTGACTGACTCACTCAACGATACAAATTCCCGACCACTTCTAGACGAGCTGGGAACTTGAAATTGGCACGAACCTTCCATGGAAGAATTCACCGGAGGAAAAATTCCGAAAACCGGGAATTTCTAACCGGAACCCGCCGAAAAAAATCAAAATGGCGGTTTTTCGACGTTTCCGAAAATTTCCGTCCGGAGGCCTCCCGGGCTGCTGTGGCCGCCGCTGCTCTGGGGGGGGCGACATCAAAACTCGTTTCGAACCATTCGAGCCAAGACCAGCACATGTTTTTCGAGAAGAGGAAAAGCCGTTTCAAAAAACGGTGAAAAAGGTGACTCCTCACAATTTCGTTTCGACATCATACGTTCACGATATTTCACGTCCACGTCGCGAAAACTCTTGGTGTGTTTCTGAGATGAGTTTTCAAGCTTAAAAACTTAAATAAATACCTAATTTCAATTTTAAAAACGTTATTATATTAAATTATACGATATATATTTTTGTTATTTGAAACAGGACAGTGAAAGAATGCACGTGAATGAACTCTAAAATCATTATGCAACGCATCATGTCGTGTAATACGTACATCCAACAGACTGTTAATGCATGTAAGTAAACCAAAGTAATTATTCATAATTATATGAGGAATTGAAGTGCAATAAAAAAGTTGATTTTGAGTGATGTGTTACTTCGTGTTTTGCTGTTAATGAAAGTGAATTATATATACAAGTGTACTTTGATGGAAGTGCGCCTATAATTATTACTCTCGTGTGTTATCTTGTTAAGTGCTATTAATTTAAAGTGAAGTTATAAAAGATAGATTCCTAGATAGCTGGCAATAGGTACCTAGATAGATATGATGGAGATAGTCGCCTTTGACTCGTACTTTATACATAAGGAAAAGGAACAAACATTAGGGACTTTATTTAGGTATGGTTTGCTGTGTAAAAGTGACTTTCGCTTCCTTAGACAGGCACTAATTCCTTGATATGCTTGCCTGTTGCCTAGAATTCCGTAACCAAAAAACCTTTTTCGATTGGTTCGCCGTCTAGTGATGAAAGACGGCAGTTCAAGTGTAAATAGTCTACAAATCGTAAATAATCACGTCTAACCGGTTTTGCCATGAATATACATGGGTTTTACTTACAAGTAATCATAATATACATCTATTCATGTTTAGTTCACTCAGTCCTTAGCACAACTTAGAAAAAAGTACTCTCAGTCGAATCCCAAATGGCCGTTGTTTAGTGTTGTTAACTTGAGACTGTAGTGAATATGTATTCAATAATGATTGAATAAATATGAACAACTTGATGCTGTGAACAATAGCTGACTATTTTTGAAACCTAACAGTAACTTAGTAGATGTTAGAGAGGAAAAATCTACTACAGGAAGTGTGTAAGAGGCATATGATACTTCCATCGTGAGTCTTATCTCTGCTGTGTGGATCTTTTACTGTTAATTTAAGCTAAATTTTTTTTGGTTTGTTACCTGTTGAGAGCCTTAGGAATCAGAAGGCATGATCTAGGTAGATTGATGTGGATGTTAATGTGTAACCTACTATTCACGTGTGACCTTGGAGTAGGTTCAACAATCTCTCCTTTATTTGTAATCCACAAGATCGGACAAGACAGACTTCGGAAAATAGGAGAAAGAATGGTAGGGTAGGGTGGGGGTGTCTATTCTAACTTTTGTAATTTGTGCACAATAACATATACATTGTCATTTTAATGTTGGTTCTCATAAATTGGATGTAATCGGGCTTGAAGTAATGGAAGTGAACGATATCTATTCCGGATAATGGTTATTACTATCTTTTCATCCTATACTCGTAAAGGAAACCAGTTTCACCTTGATAAGGCATGTTTTGACGAAGCAGGAAGAGAGAAAGTATTGCAGCCGACTTCAATTTAATTATTGGACGTAGTCGCTCCATTATTTTCACAATCAGGGCTGATATTTTAATCTGGTCACTTCCAGAGGTCTATCCAGAACGAAATATATGGAGAATGTTTCTTTAACCTACATATAGTCGCATCCGGTGTTTATGTCGTACAACAAATACCTTAAATTGGCCAAATTGACTTACGGTAGGAACCTCATAGGTGTTTTGGTTGTGATATCAATATATATTAAAATCTATTAGGACGCAAACTTTACGCTGAACGCGCAACTTTATCCATACTGACATTGAGAAGTAGAGTTTTGCGATTTGAAGTGTAATTTTGAAATCACTGTACGCAAGAATAAAGATTTGAGAGAAATTTCAGATGGACTGTAGCGAGTATCCCGGTGGACTGCGTATAGAACGCCGAAATTTATTCATATGGGAACAACGAGGTGGTTTCATTTTTTCTGGATTCAGGATAAGCGATTTTTTTAAAAGAATAAACGCCTGTAAATCCAAAATAACTTACTATTGAGCACGATTTTTAAAGCGGTCGTTCTACCGGCTACCTACCTCGCCCATGAAGGCATTGCACATCTAGAATAAAACTCTTAGTGATGGAATTCGAGCATGGAGTTTCGGCTATCTGCCCCCCAATTATTGGTACTTCCTGGTTCTGTTGAATATATTTTACTACTTTACAATAGAGGAGACGCATGTTTGGAGCCTAAAACCAGGAACCCATGAGGAGGAGGTGTGGGCGGGAGGACGGGAGAGGGGGGTGCCGCCTAGTGATGAAAGACGGAAGTTCAAATGTAAATACAGTCGACAGCTTGTAAATAAACACGTCTCACCGGTTTTGCCATGAATATACATGGATTTTACATACAAGTAATCATAATGCAGTGGATATAAAATGTAGTACTACAGGCGGGACATGATTATACACTTTTTTAATATCGTCCGGTCTACACATATATTTTATTCCTCTCCAAATTTAAATACACAAATGTACAATTAACTTCTTAGCACTTCGTGAAAATAGCTATACGGAAATTTAATAATAATGCGAGGGGACTTCATGAGTATTCCCAATGGCCATCGTTGCAGTGTATGTAAAAAGGAATGCACCAACCGCCGCCTTGAACAGATTTTTATATTTCAATCCAAGTCTCCTATTTTGGGTCCTCGCAGACACATACCCTGTTTTGCAGCCTGGTACGAAGCCAGTACTGTTTGAACAAGACATTCTAAATTCTTTACCTAAACCAAACGGGCTTAATGCATTCAAATTAGAATCGGAGTCTGGCAAACATCGTCGTCGGCACACGATGGACGTTTCATAAACCTCTTACACATTTTCAATGATAGATATCTCCTCTCTAGCATTTAAAAAGTAACTTTACATTAACAACTGAAAAGAATAATCGAAGTGGCGCTAAGGAATGGGCAAACTAAAAGTAGAAATTTAGAATTTAGCAACACGTAGCTTAGGCAACAATGCCAAACATCCAAATCCATAATATATATTCATGGAACTAAATGTGGAAATTGGGGCAACACGTCACCTATTGTCGGCGCAGAAATTATGTGCACTCGAGTTTGGGTACAAATAAAATGTTAACGAAAAGACTTACAGAAAACCGTCCGAGCTTCATCGAAGAGATCTCGAAACACATTTTCCCCGTTTCCCTTCTCGTCAGCATTTGATCGATTGACTTTTGCTACTTTATTCTTAACATACGCCCATATCAACTCGATTGCGTTTAGCTCACAATGTACCACCGGTAGCCACACCAATTCCACATCGGACCGCAACTCCTTCGTAATACGAAATGAACTGAACTGAAAAGTAATGAGCGAAAGGGTAAGGAATGCGATTACATTGTTAACCAGGCCCGCCTTGGGCAGGCGGCGAGCGCTGGGGGCCCGAGCGGGTGTACGCGGCAACACAGCACCGATTCGGCTAGGCGTTTCGCCTGACGGGACCTCTCACTTCGTCCATTATAAATATCACTCGATTTAAATTAAACGCGCTTATAGATGTTTTGGACAATAACATATTGGAAACGTTCAAGGCATGCCAATTGCAACGAGACCAAGAACGAAATCTTACGATGCCCCAGTTTTGAAATGCAATAATTTTAAATAATTAATAATAACTTTATTTCTATGAAACATACAAAGCTGAAACTCGCAAAATCTATAGCAAACATATCTATCTTCCATTTAAAGAAATATAGTTGTCATTGAAGAACTTGTGTTTGAGTTACAAGGTGTCAAAGTCGGAGCTTTTCCCGCGCGCCGTAAATAACCGGTACTTTTTACGTTATAACTGTAGCAAAAAATATAAAAATTGAAATTTGCCATTACAAAACGTAGAAATGAATGAAAAAAATGATGGTGTCGTTAGGTTATCTGTAAGTCTTTTCGTTGACATTTTATTTGTACCCAAACTCGAGTGCATATAATTTCTGCGCCGACAGTAGGCAACGATTCCAAAAGTTTAAATCCATAATATTTATTCATGACCACACCTTTGACTTGTGACTTCCCTATCAAACAAAAGTTATGATACTTCTGAGATTTCAAAAGCACTTAAAATTTAGTTAGTAACTGCATTCACCACAAAAAAAATAAACACAACATCCTTCAGCAAGTCTAAATTACACTTAGAACATGCTATTAATGATACGATCGTTATTCAGTCACCACTTGAAAAACTAAATAACACAAAGAGCCAAAAAAGTACCTAATTGAATATATACTCAATTACAAAATTACGAAGGTTGCCAACAATAACTAAGGTAGATTGGTCAATATTAGTGTGATAATAATAGAATAATAACTAATTCTAGAATAGTAAAAATTTATATCACATTCACGATTTTGGAGACATTTTCGTTAGGGAACGAGATTCTTTTGATTCCTTATAATAAGGTTGCAAAAAAGAATTTTGAGAAATTAGAAAACATTTTTAAAATTACTTTGATATTTATTTATTATTTATGATACTTATTATTTCACATATTTAGTGGAATAATTAGGAACCTCAACATAAGAATCTTTGAAAAAACCTGTTTAAAAGTTAAAATAAGGAATTAGAATAGATAACTTTGTTTAATAAGATGCAAAGATAAAATATGATAATCACCGCTTCACTATAGACTTAATTAAAGAAAATATCGGAAACGTATACTGGCAAATACATTGAATTAGCTCTGATAAATTTATTGAATATTGAAGATAAATTTTATAAAATTATATTAAATTATTTCAACACTAATTTTTCTTCCGAGTAAACGCGCTGTAGCCTGATTCGGAGACTAGAGATATTGTGCAATCGCTCGTCAAAGGATTCTCAGCAAACTGTATTAGTTCATGAGAAGGATCTTCAGTTATGTATTATGCAATCGCAACTGCGTGAAGTGGGTGGGGTTTTGTAGTGGGTGGTAGAGAAACGCAACACGTTTAGGACCTCAATATAGCTTAACTATCATTATTTATAATCTAAGATTATGTATCGATAAATGCTTCCTCTTTGATATTATTTTTTTTCTCGCTTCTTTACAGAGAAGGGATTGTCTGCTTTTCAGAATACCTCTACTAATCCGGAGAAACTTCTGAAAAATCTGGGGAATACTACCGTCTCTACGCTTTAAGTAAATCGTCAGGACAGACTGCACAGATTCCTCACCCCAATTCCATCATAGGTGCACAAATGAAAAAACGACTTCGTTTCCTTCCACTGATTTATTTTTAAGTACCAAAAAAATAAATCAGTGGGAGGAAACGAAGTCGTTTTTTCATTTGTGAATATCAACTTCCACATAGTTGAGCCTGATACCATTGAACCATCATAGGTGTATGGCAACGTTTGTCGGACGCTATAATCGCCTGTTTTGGGGTACTTTGTGTTAATTGAGTGTGTGTGTGTCTTGGCTATGACCCCGTCATAGACTTTAAGGCTGGTTTGCAATTTACCCACGTCAATAAGTGTCGTTGTTTCACATGTTGATTGGCATGGTATTCTTAAGTAAGAAAAGCTAGTTTACGATTATTTTTTTTCAGCGATATAAAAGGTTCGCTCTCCTCGCGCTCGTTAACTTTTGCAAACTTTTGTTCGGTAAAAAGCACATTACATTTTGAAATTCTGGGGAGTTTGGTTAACTTAAACGTTGATGAATGGTGCTGTCTCATTAAGCTCTCGAATTTAGTTACTCTGTCTCTCCGCAGGCTGTAGCACGAAAGTGATAACGCGAAGCAATTTCTCACCTCCATTAGCAATTCTACCTATTCAACCATTCGGCAGTAATGTCGATTTTGAGAGATGGAGATTCGAAGTGTCACTTATCCAGTGAATGGTACGAGCAAATCCTTTGCGTGTGCGTGACTGTGTTTAACCGCTGGCGTGGAATTAATTTCCTCGTTAGTTGGATATTGATGATCTCTCGACCCCTGACATCGGGTGTTAAAAACTCTTAAGTTTGGAAATCATCATGAGAAGAGTGCCATTATCGAATTCCAAGGGTTTGCCGCTAATGATAAAAGTTACATGGTCAAGGAATTGACCATTATTGATGTTCAGCGTACTTGTTGCAATACCTGGCTATTCAAATCCCTGATTGGGATACTTTTCACGAGAGAGGCTTCTTGGTTAAAAAATGACTATCACAGCTTGTCATAATATGAAGGAGATATTGAGTATTTGCAATTGGAGAGCATTGTGAGACAATACACCCAACGTTTCAAGTTTCTCTCCACAAAGGGTGCGGAAAAGGCTGCTTCTCTTAGCACACTATTGCCTGTGGGCATTGGCGTAGCAAATCTAGTATTGTATGGAGGCCCATCTTTAAAGAAATTGTCAACAAATGAGTGCTGTTTAATTGACGTTCATTCTTAAAGTAATTTACAATGTGCTAGAAAGAATTGTCACAAGCTGGCTAACTGGTGTATAAAAATAAAATATGCTGAAACAATAAATTTGTAAAAACCAATACCCTATGCCTTTTTGTTCAAGAGGAAACCCCTTATAACAATAGACATATAAGTAATTATTGTACAGCTTTGTATTATGTGCATGCACGTTAATTCACTTTACACGTACCAGTTCTTCTGAAAGGTTCAAATGAAATTAAGTCTTCCAGTCTGTCGTGGTGATAAACTTCGCAATGCTTGAGAGGGGGCAGGGGGAGGCGATGGGTGGGTCTTAGAATGCAGCCTTGATGTCTCGAGCGGGGCGGGAGATACACTTGGCGGAGAGACAAGTACCCTGGCAGGAGAGGTCTCGACGGTTTTGACGGGAATCGTGGGTTTATTATTCATTTTAACATGTAGGTGCCGATGTCATTCTACGCCGATTAATTTAGGCTATCGGATGGTGAAATCATATTTTCGCTGAGTCAATTATTTACCGAGATATTTCCATTGTTTATATGGAATGTTTTCGGCTGTTGCGAGTGCTTTGTTCACTTCATCGCAAAGATGAGAATGACAATTGATGTGGGTTAATAAATGCTATTCAACGGTGTCGTTATATTTTCTGCGTTAATTAGTATGCGAGATATTCGTGATTGTTTATCTTAAATGTTCAAGGTCACGCTGTTCCAGAACGATCTTTTTCATGCTACTGTACTATTTCAATTTGTGACGAGAAGTTCTTTCGGAGCCTCAAACTTCGCGGTCGTAATAAGTGTTTTGATTCTATCGATTTAGTTACGGTCTCCAGTGAAGCTTTCAGCCTCAAGTTCTCTGTTCAGCTGAAACTTCAAATCGGAAAATTCTCTATGGTACACAAGTTTTATGTTGCTAAAGTTCCATTTCCTGTACTTCTCGGTTTTGACTTTATTAAAAAATCTCAAATGATTGTTCTGGCCAATGCTGAGGCATTTCAAAATGAGCAGTCACTTTTGTTTAGTTTTGGGGAATCTGGGAACCAGATTTCGAAAACAAATGAAGTAAATCGGCGAGAAAGCCAGTTCTTGTTTCTTCTTTGAAAATAACAGGTGGTTTGACAGATTATGCCGGGCCCTTGGCGTCCAAAGAATCAGTTCAACCTTCTGATGACTTGTTAAGTCAGTTAAAGCGATTGTTATCGCAATATCCTGATGTTCTCACCCGTGAGTTAGGAGTGACATCTCTGATGACTTACTAAATTGAGTTAATCAATTCTACGCCTATTCGAAGTCATCCATATTCTCTCTCTCCTCCTAAAACTCAGCTGATGAAGAAATATTCAGTCGCTGCTTGACAAAGGTATTGTACAAGCTTCCAACTCAAACTGGTCTTCTCCTGCATCTCCTGAGAAAGATGGAACTGACAGATTAGTGGTAGATTATATAAAGTTAAATAAGCAAATGAAGGTTGACGGCTATCCCACACCATCGGTGGAGCATGCTTTTCAATATTTGTCGAGTGCCAAATATTTCTCTATCCTTGATCTAAATTCTGCTTGCCATAAAATTCCTTTAACCGAGGAATCTAAGAAATATACGGCATTTGTTACGCCATTGTTCCAATACACCAGACTGCCTTTTGGTTTTGCTAACTCTCCGCAGGTCATCACAAGGCTGATTAACGAAGTGTCGGGAGATTTAAAATATTCTTTTCGTATATTGATGATTTGTGTACTTATTCTAAAACTTCCAGTGAACATGTCAATCATGTGAGAGCCGTCTTTTCAAGGCTACGATCGGCAGGTCTCACCGTTAGTGAAAAAAAGGTGAAGCTGGGTACTGCCTCTCATACATTCTTGGGCCATTTAATCAAGGACAGTACACTCCAAGTGGATCCGGACAGAATTAAGCCGATCAAAGATTTTCCTATTCCAAAGAATCTCAAGGAGGTGGCGAGATTTCTCCGCATGTGTGGGTTTTACTCCAAGTTTATTCCAAGGTATTCTGAAATTTCTATTCCTTTAAATCGTTTGAAACGTAAGAATATTCCCTTTTGTTGGTCAACGGCGGAGACCCAAGCCTTTAGTCAGTTGAAACAAGCTTTAATGAATCCGCCTGTGCTTTCTTTCCCTCGTTTCGACGAAGAATTCCATTTGTTCGTTGACGCAAGTAATGTTGCCTTGGCCTCTGTGTTAAATCACAAGGTGAATGACATTTTATTCCGGTGGCGTACGCCAGTAAAGCCTTACTTGATCACGAAAGGAAGTTTTCCACCTATGAGTTAGAATGCATGGCCATTTGTTGGGGAGTTGACAAATTTAGTGTGTATCTCCAAGTAAAACAGTTTCATTTGTATACAGATAATGGTGCTTTATCCTGGTTATTCTCGCATCCGAAACAGTTGGGCAAACTTGGCCGAACGGTACTTAAACTTTCTTCCTATAAATTTACCATTCATAATGTCCGTGGTTCTACCAATTCGGTTGCTGATTGCCTGTCTTGCGTTATTCCTGTGCAGTCTCATTCTAATGAGTTCACTCCAATAGTTAAGGTGACTGAGGAGCCTTCGTCTCCAATTGCCTGTGTATTGCATAATATTCCACTGTCTTTTGTGAATATTCGTGATCACCAGAAATCAGATTGTCTTTTGAGGGAAATATTCTTGAAATTAGAAAAGGATCCTTTATCGTGTCCAAATTATTTTGTCAAGGGTCAACTCCTGTGCTTCGGTAATTCACAAACGAAAAAGGGGAAAGTAGTCTTGCCTACTGCTCTAAGGCCCATGATATTCCAGTATTTTCACTGTGCTAGCCTGGGTGGTCATCTTGGGATGGTTAAGACTTATGATAAAATAAGCAGAGATTATTGGTGGAAGAACATGAGGGTGGAAATTTTTGACATGGTCAGGAAGTGCCACATGTGTCAGACTAGCAAACCGAGAAATAATTCTCCCCCTGGCATGTTATCTTCCAAACCACCTAATGACATTTGGGAAAGACTTCATAGATTTTGTTGGTCCTCTTCTCTCCACAAAGAACAAGCATCAGTATGTTTTGTCATTAATTGATGGATTTTCCAATATTTGTGTCCTGGAACCTGCTCGTAAGGCTACGGCTGGAGGTGCCGTTTCAGTGCTCACTCGAAGAGTGTTCTCAAAACTGGGATATCGAAAATATCTTGTCTCTGACAATGCTGCTGTTTTCAAGTCTCATCTGGTCAAGCAGATGTACCTACAATTTGGCAAAAAGCAAGTGTTCACCTCCCTTTACTACCCTTGCTCTAACCAAGTTGAAAGGCTGCACAGAAATCTAAAGTCAGCCCTGTCTATTCTATGCCATATTCTTTATTCTACTTGGGACATTTTCATTCCTGATTTAACTTTCGCCTTCAATACTGCATTACATGCCAGTACTGGTCACTCTCCAGCCAAAATCTTTTTTGGTAGACAGTTGTTTCATCCACTGACAAATCACTGGTCTATCCCAAGTGAGATTTTTTGTGATAACATCAGTGAGGAGCAGAGGAAGTCCTGTTTGCCTCAGGTCATTTCTAATTTGAACAAGGCGAAAGCAAAACAGAGAGAAGCTTTCAATAAACTCCACTCTCAAGTAACCTTTGCACCTGGGGATTAGGTGTTGAGCAAAAATTATCCCATTAGTTCAAAGGCAGATAAACAAATGGCTAAATTGATGCCTACTTGGGAAGGACCTCTCACCCTTAAGAAATATGTTTCTCCTGTAACTGTATTACTTGAGATAGTCACGGGCAAAGAGAGAAAATGTCATGTCTCTCAACTGAAGGGTTATCATGGAGTTAAGGTCTGACTACAATTAGTCAAGAAACTGGTATTGTTTAAATATGACCTTTAATATATGTTCCAATTATTCAGTTCATGATTTATCATATGCTATCTCTCATTGTTATGGTGTTCCCTCAGTTTACTCCAATGATCAATATAACAAACCATCTACTACGTACTATCCAATATTTATTTTGTTCTGTGTTACTGCTGTGTGTGCCTATAAATTTTTGTGATGATTATGGTGTTAGTGAATTAAGTGCTCTTGGAGGAATGATGGTGTGATATGGAGGGAGATGGGGGTAGAGTGGCCATGGAACATTCCCTGAGGTGACTCCTTTCCAGATAAGTTGCGGAGGGGTCAGTGGCCACTGAGATTCATTGTTTAATTGCCACCATAGCCTCCCATCCTAACTGGTGTTTTTCTTGAAATTGAGTGATTTGAGTGATGACATATTGTCAAATATGTTTTGCTGGATGTATGTTCATTTCCTTTGCTGTTGATAGTGCATTTCTTTAAATTACCTGTTATACTTTTGATATATTGCTCCAACCCAACTCAGTTAAGAACCCAAGTTACTATTATCTCTATTTTGGTCTGGACATTACAACCCAAGTACGTTAAGGACCCAAGTTATTATTATGTATTTCTATTGTGGTCTGGACGTTACAGCCAAGTACGTTAAGAACCCAAGCTTCACTGTTTCTATTTGTTATAAACATGTTCATTTACTGCCATAATTCTGGCTGCTCTCAAGATGTATTGAGCTTTTTTTCTTTTTTGGAAGAGCATATCCCTTGACAATTTGGCTGACTTATCTTGAGGATTTAACCCTTGAACGATTAAATTAATAGTTTGAGATTCCAAATACTCTAAGGCCAATGCATGTATTGGTTGATTCTCGGAATTCATTGCCATTTAACTTGTGGGATTAACGCCAGAATGTATTTGTTTTCTGCCCAATAGAGGAGTAAATGCCACTAAGGGAATTTTGATTCCTGGCAACAAAAATTTGGAATAATCCTTATTTTCTGGCATAGAGCTTGCAACCTCATCGCCCGACTAACTGAAATTATTTTAGTTTAGTCGCAATCAGCATCCAGCAATTGCTGTTCAGGGGTTTCCTTTGGAGCACCCTAATTTAATAATCCACTTGACGTATTGTGTGTGTGGCCTCTAAATTAATTTTCTCTAAATAGTTTTTCCCACGCAATTGGCTTACCCTGGGCCCTGGACCTAATTGATCCTCTCGTCTCCCCTAGTATGCACTGAAATTATTATATCATTCCCTCACATTTTTGCTGTGTACTAGATGTAGTTGTCCTGGTGAGAGGTAAATTCTTTAAAACTGAAATGGCTATTTTGAGGGAAACAGTCATTTTCAGTCAAATTTCATTTTCATTGACTGTGTCAATGGTGTAACAGTACAATCCAAGAGATTGTATGACAAAATGTAATTAGTTTTAAGTATATTGTTTATTAATGGTGTGCCTTGAGATTCAATACTACATGATGATTATTAACTTGCTACAGCGGTCTTAACTTGGAGTGACTGATTATTATCTCAAACCCACACATGTCTCCTTTGATATTGTTAATAGATGATAATGTTAAGTATCTATTTCAATTATAACACGCCTTACTTTTTGAATTTTCATTATAATACCTATACTTTCAATAATCTTTAGTCAAAGGTGTTATTAAGGTATGAATTTTGTTATGTTAATACTTTGAATAATAAATTCTGCAGTGTAATTACTTGCTACACTTTTCTTGAGCATTCGTTAATTGTCTCTCACTTGCTTAAGTAGGCATTGAACAAAAGTGGTATTTTGTTGACTTTGGTGGAAAGTTTTATTGACCTATGGAGGTTGGACCTTAGTTTTGTTTGCTGTCTGCATTATTAAAGAGGGTATAGGTTTGGTATTTTCCTTCATGTTGCATTTCACTTGTGTCAAATGTTGGTCTTCAGGCTATTTAGTTCAGTGCTTGTGTGTCTATTAAGAAATAAGACTATGCAAGATGGGCAAGTGATACTTTGATTTACACTGGGGGTTTTTGCGTTATTTGAACTCTGAATGTGTGTCACACTTTGCTGTTTTTGGGGAGTACATCTGCTGGTGAGCATGTTAGACTATGTGCTGATGTTTGTGCTGAAACTTGATAAGGGGGGGAGACACGAATGATGACACAGGGTGAAGAGTGAGAACAGACATAAACCTTGAGTGAATTTCTATAGTAATAATCTCTAGCTCCCTCTGCGACATCAAGATTGGAAGATTGGTTTCGGGTGTGTTAATCTACCGGCAAACCTCTGTTGCACTTAATATTTTGGTGTGATGCCAGAGGTTGTGATCTGCACCCTTAGTTTTCCAGTGCATTTATAAATCCCCCCCCCCCCAACTATAAGTCAATTTTTTTGTATTTTCTCCCAGTGGATGTAGCATTTTTTTGATGTATCATTTTTTTGATGTATCATTTTTTTAGCACACCCCCCCACATTTATTTCCTCTTTGGACAAATTATCCTCTGCGGACTATTTATCCTCCGGAGTTAACCGAAGGACTTGCCCAGGCGCTGACCACTGACGCGCTACGACATCTGTCTCGCCAACGACGATCGCGAACTCCAGCCTTCTCCGTGACTCAGCAAGTCCTGTCCGCCAGGTCCTGTCCGCCACGTCCTATTGCCACGTCCTGTCCGCCACGTCCCCTCACCAGATCCTATCTCGTTTATATAGCAGTTGGAGACGGAAGACTACAAGGATGTGCTAAGGCAGAAGTGCTGGGCACAAAGGCAAAAAACCAGAAATCCGCGATCGGAGATGAAAAGTAGTTCCTAATCTCCAATTGCAATCCTACACCGCATGTGTTCCCATTCCACAAAATTACCTCCCCTCCAAGGCTGCCAAATCACCTGTTCTCCCTTACTCCCCCTCGCAACTTTCACTTTTAACCTTGCCGAAAACTTTCCCTCTGAGGTAACAAATCGCCTCTTTTTCTGTGCTCACCCTTTCCACTCTCCCACCGTCTCAACTTCTTTTCCTACGACGGAAACCGCTAATCGGTCTCTTTTGATATAGACCGTGGTCTTGAAAGGTTCTACTCTTGCTGTCTCGTATAGTTGGTGATTTATTTTGAAACTAATACGTCAGAACACAGATTGGCTGACCCTTACTTTGTTTGTACGTGTTAAGTTACTGAAATATATTATCTTTCATTTGGTGGTAATTTTATATACTTGATTGTTCCCGATTTCTCCTGTTTCTCTCACTCGTATTTTGGGAAGAATTTGTTTTTAGGGAATTCTCGGAGAGAGACATCTACGACTCTCCCCTTGATTGCTCCATTCTAAACAATGATGCAAATTGTTCGCTTCTACGTTCGTGAGTTTCGTAGTTAGATGGCGCCAAATTCTGAATTTGTCGGATTTTTGTAAATTTCGAAAATGTTTCGAGCCGTCACGTCTCCAATAGTGGAGATATGACCTTCAAATTTTACACGCATATTTTATTTATTTCTTTATTTATTTATTTAATAAAATTGTTCACATACAGCATTAGCGCCAATTTATAGTGAAACATATAACAAAAAACAAAGAGGACAAAAACACAATAACAGCATAACAATAAGCAACGAGAGCCCAACATGGAAAGGGGAAAATATTTAATTTGTTGACAGGTGGGATATCGCTTGGGTGGTGAAATAGTTACATGGTAAATAAAAAGGATCGAGTGGGGGAGTGAATTTAGAAGGGATGGGAGGCGAAATAAAGGTGAGCGCTTGGTGAGAGATATCCTTGGAATAGGCAGATGGAGTAGAGTATGAGTGCGGGTGGATCGAGTTGGTATCCTGAAGTTGAAGAGAGAAAGCAGTTCAGGGCAATCAATGGTCAAGTTAAGGGTATTGTGGAGGAGTTTAAAATCCATTTTAAGTCTGTGGTTTTTGAGGTTAGAAATGGAAAGAGAGGACAGCACAGCGTTTGAGGACATATTACGGAAATGTGGGACTCTGTGCTTGACTATTTTGGCAAAGAAGTGAGAGATGCAATCGAGGGATTTTAGATTTGTTGGGGCTGACATAGACCAAATTGGGGAACAATATGATACTATGGGAAGGACAATTGTTGAGTAGTAGGAATGGAGTGCTATTGGATCTTTAATTTCTGTGAAGCGGTAAAGAAGGCCTAATAGGGACATCGCTTTATTTTTTACAGTCTGAATGTGGTCGGAGTAATTTATCTTTTGATCGGTTAAAACGCCTAGGTCTTTCATGGTTGTCACACTGTTTAAGGGAGTTGAGTTAATTGTGTAGTTGAAAGTCAGGGGTTTTGTTTTCAGAGCAAGTCATGATGCTGCGTTTTCCAGGGTTTAGGTTAAGTTTCCAGGTATCACACCACAGGGAAGTTTGATTTAAGGCAAGTTGAAGTTGAATACAGTCAGAAGTATTATTAATTTGCTTGTAAATCTTGCAATCATCAGCATAGAGAAGGCAATGAACTTGGGAGGAAAGGAGCTGAGAAGGAAGATCATTAATGAATAAATTGAATAGATATGGCCCAAGGACACTGCCCTGGGGAACTCCAGACGTTACAAGAGACCAAGAGGAAGAAGCACCGGCGAGTATTACACGCTGGGTTCTGTTGGTGAGAAAGCTAGAAAGGAGGCTGAGGAACATACCATGTATGCCAAACTGTTGGCTGAGTTTATGAAGGAGGAGTGGATGATGGATGGCGTCGAAAGCCTTGGAGAAGTCAAGGTAGATGGCATCAAGTTGAGTTGATTTGTCTATTGCCATGACGGCGTGGTGCTGAAAGACGGCAAGATTTGTTAGGAATGATCTTCCTGGGAGGAAACCATGTTGCTGGGAAGATAAAAAGGGAGAGGTGAAATAGTAAATCCTGTTGAGAATAATACGCTCACAAACGGAAGACAGGATCGGAAGCAATGAGATTGGGCGATAGTTTGAGACATCATTCTTGAGACCAGTTTTATGTATCGGAATGACATTGGCGCATTTCCATTGAGGAGGGAAGGTTCCTGAGGAAAAACAGCGATTGAACAAGAGGGCTAACGGTTGTGAGAGGGATGAAGCGCAATTGCGTATAAATTTAGGGTTGAGACCATCAGGGCCAGGTGAGCGGTGGAGGGGTATTTTGGAGAGATATTGAAAAATCTCCCGGGAATCCGTTTGTATGTTGGATAGGGAATGATTTGAATCAGGAAGGAGGGAATGGATAGGGGTGATACTGTGATTGGAAGCATGCTGCAGGCAATCGGAAAAGAATTTTAGGAAGAGGTTAGGTCTCTCTGATCCGGCGGCATTTTTGGTACCATAGGAGAGTGCTTCAGGAATTTGAGGACGATTATGGCGTTGGTTGATAAAGGACCAGAATTTTTTGGGGCTGGAGGAAATATTTGAGGAGACAGTCTGCGCATAGTTTTCGTAGTCACGGCGGATGAGGAATTTGGAATATCGGCGAAGATCAACGAAGGATCGGCACGTTTCCTCATTTGGGACGGCCTTGTGGAGGTACCAAGCGCGATTTTTGTTTCCAAGAATGTGTATTGTATCCTGTTTAAACCATGAGGGGAATTTTTTTGCCTTGGGCTTAGCTAGAGGAACAAAGTCTTTTATGATGGCCTCAAGGACAGCGTGAAAGAAGTCCACTCCTTCTTCAGGGGATAATGAGGATAGGACACTCCAGGGAATAAGGTCGAGGGAGCGGTTGACGTCTTCCCAGCGAACCTTCGACCAGGCATGAAAGGGTTTAAGTGGAGTGGGGGAAGCCTCGCGGGATTTCCACGAGCCACGGAAGAAGAAATGGGCATCAATGGACTGGAGGTCGGAGTTGAAGATATTTCGGCCGGGGGTGATCGCCTCGGGCGCAGCAGTGGAGAGGAGGTAGTCCAGGGTTGCCGTATCGCGGGTGCTCTCGAGACAGTGTTGGGGGAGTTGAAGTGCATTTACAAAATGGTCAATGAAATATTTGTCATGGGCATTGAGTGGATGGCCGTTGGTGGGGGATTCCCAGCGAATGGATAAATTAAAATCACCCACAAGAATTACAGGTCCCAGGTTTATGGCCCGTAGCACTGAGTCGAGACAACTTTCCAGCACACTCAAGTCACTTGCGGGAGGACGGTAAAAACAGCCAATGAATAGTTTGGTGGCCTTAGAGGCTTTTACATGAGTTAGCGATATTTCACTCCACACAATTTCACTATTGGTCTCCAGGTCTTTTCTTCGTTTCGAAGGAAACGCAGATTTTATAGCGAGTAACACTCCACCTCCTCTAGAATGACGATCTCGTCTATAAATCGAGTGAGAGCGCGAGAGGAACAGTTCACTGTCACTGAAAGATGGAGTCAGCCATGTCTCGGAGAGAGCTATATATCAAATTTTGAGAGCTCATGGTCGTGGGAGTTGCACGTTGATATTTTGTTTTTTAAGCTCCGGACATTTTGGTAATACATGCTCAAAGAAGGGCCAGGGTTAACACTCACATCACCTGAAAGGATCACAAGGAGTAGCAGGATGAGACCGTTCCCAGGGTTCGGCGTCGAGGCTGTCGGCGAGAGGCCGGCGGATCGCTGGGGCCTTGACGGCGAGGTGACGGGGTACTGCAGGCTGGCAGGCGACAGACCACACGACGCAAAGCCGGAAAATTTAAATTTTCTGTAGCTGAAACAGCTAATGGGAATCGGATCCACTTTTAAGTGGGGATATTCACCATGTATGTTCACACCCACACGGACAGAGATAAGCACAAGGAGGGCTGAACTTAACCCGAAAATATAGAAACACACAAGAGAGAGAGAGATGCGTGTCTTCTCTCTGGCGGCCATGTTGGATTTATTTTGGTATGTATGGTACATTACATGATCTTTATGGCTATTAAGTGAAAACACCGTCTTTTTATTAACAAAATGCCGAAAAAAATTTAAAATGGCGGATTTTTCGCTGTTCCATCGAGGGCCTCTGTTTTTCAGTTCGTTGCCTCTGAACGGTAAGACATTTTACCAATGTTATGAATTATTGTTGTAGACAATGAAATGACGTTCATATGATAACCTTTAGTTTTTACCTATCTTTAATGGATATCTCACAACAATCCCCCAAAATCTTACTTTATGTAATTGATATTCCATTAAATCACGGTAAAATTCCCGTCACGTCTCTACTATTGCACATATAGCCTTCAAAGTTGGCATGCATAAGCATCAGTACATGATTTTGAAGGCTAAATAGTTAAAACACCGACTTTATATCTATAAATGAACGAAAAAAATTAAGAATGGCGGATTTTTCGCTCAGTTGTGACGCCGGCTTCTGGATTTCGGTTTGTTGCCTCTGAACAACTTTATATCTACAAATGAACGAAAAAAAATTAAGAATGGCGGATTTTTCTTTCAGTTGTGACGCCGGCTTCTGGATTTCGGTTTGTTGCCTCTGAACGGTTAAACATTTTTCCAATGTTATAAATTTGTATTGTTGACAATAAAAAAGCGCAAATGGCAATACCAATTATTTTTATCTATTTTCTATGATTATTTCACAACAATCCCCCAGTCTGACTTTATGAAAATGAATACCCCAATCATCCTTATGAACTGCCCGTTTTGTCGCTATTAGTCTATATTCGATCTTGGAATTTGACATGCATGCGCTTCTTGACATGTCACTGTTGACTTATAGTGGAAACACCCACTTTTAAACTACAAAATGCCAAACTAAATTAAAAATGGCGAATTTTTTGTTCGGTTGGTGCGCAAGCTTCTGGTATTTAGTGTTTTTCTTCTGTACGGTTAAATATTTAAATGAGTTTAGAAATTCCTCTTGTCGCTATTAAAATGGTTAATATGATGACACCATTAACTTTTCCCTCTCTCTCTCATGTTTATTTCACAACAATCCCCCAAAATGGGACTTTATGAAAATGATGGTTTAAGTATCCACGCTGATTTGCATTCCCACACTCGACACCCAACGCCTTTCCTGTCTCCCACCCACCCCCCGCATCCGGTGAGGACGAGCTGAGAACTGCAAGCTAAGAGAGACGTCGGCATGAGACACGCAGTAGGGCGTGGGATGACGTGTGAGATGGCCGAAGTGGATGTATTTGAAGTAGAATAAAAGAGAGATATGAAAGTACGCGGGTTTTGTTAAGATTTATTGAAGTTTCCTTCCTCGCGTTCCCTCTGCGCTCTCCGGCGAACTCGAGATATTTACAGTGGTCTCAGAAGTGGGATCAAACCGGAGATCGTAGTAATCGCGAGGAAGCATCGAGAATGGCGAGTCGCGTGAGTTTCGGGGGCCATGAAGTGCCGCTGCAGAGCGTCATAGACGATTTCGGGGAAAAGATTAACATCTTGGCTAAGGAGAACGAGGAGCTAAAGACGCGGCTCTGCAGTGCGACCCAGAGCTCTGCTCCGTCGCGGGGAAGCAACTTCTCCCTCATCAGCGGCATCGACGTATTCACCGGCCGCTCTGGGGAGTGTTGTCGCTTTCCTCGAGCGAGTGGAAAGCGTGGCCGAATTGAGTGGCTGGACCAGTGAGGAGACCCTGAAGGCAGAAAGAGTGCGTTTGGGTGGCGACGCAGCGGAGTTCCATGAGCAAGGAGGAGTGTCATCAAGCGACCGATTTTGGTGTATTTAAGAAGTGCCTCCTTGATCGATACCGCCCGAAATTAACGGCTCGCTTCTACCGCGAGCAGTTAGGGTCAATGAGGCTAGGGCAGGGAGAGGACTTAAGAGTCCTTCGCGGACCGGGTGAGATCAATCAACTCCCACACATATGAGCTTCCGACCCACGCTGACATGGCTGCAGCGATCAAGCATGAAGCCGACAAAAGGGCCCTTGATACATTCCTCCGTGGTCTTCCCGGTGAGCTCGGTCGGCTGTGCCGCTTGGCCGTGCCGGCGACGTCTGACGCGGCCATCGAGACGGCCATTCGGATCCACGAAGCTGACCGCAGTCCGCGACCCCCTTCGCCGGTCCGCCGTGTTTTCCGCTCTCCGGCGGAGGCGGAGCGGAGGTGCTATGAGTGTGACTCACCAAGGCATCTCGCTCGAAGGTGTTATACCTGTGGTGCCACCGGTCACATTTCTCATCAGTGCCAGCGGAACTCCTCGGGGTAGCCTTTAAACGGCGGCGGGTCCGGAGGCGCCACCCAGGCCGGGCCCCTGTAACCCTGTTCCTTCCACGGTTAGAGGCCGCTAAGCGGGCAGAGGATTTAGTGGTGGCAGTTAGAGTCGGGGAAAGGAAATGCAAATTTTCGGTGGACACCGGGGCCCAAGTTTCTTTGATAGCGCGTGGAGTTAACGGGGGCGAACGATTTAGGAGATCCCCGTATCGTATCAAGAATAGAATAGAAAAGAAAATAGTCTTTATTGTTCTGGGACTTTAAGTCCCCTGGAACATAGAAAAGAAATAAATACATGCCATAACATAAAAGATTACAAAAAACTAAGCAATTTTCCATAGGTAATCAGTCATGTTTTTCTTGAACATCGAAATGGTCATAGAGGTTCTAACATTTACAGGTAAACAATTCCATAACTTGCAGGAGGAAATTAGGAAAGAGTGCTCAAATAATAAGGTATGGAATTTAGGGACTAAGAATAACTCAGTGACACGAGTTGATCTTTTTCTTGTATCTACATTACATATAAAATTTTCATACAAATAGGTGGGGTTTGTGGATTTCAGCACCTTGAACAAGTATAAAGCCTTTTGCAGTTTTCGGCGTTTATCCAATTTCAGCCATTTAATTTTTTCGTAATAAGGCGTGACGTGTTCATCATAGCGGATGTTGAAAACAAAACGCAGACAGGAGTTTTGAAGACGCTGCAGCTCAATACACAGTTCTGAGTTAACATCTGAGAAAATGATTGAACAATAGTCAAAATATGGGAATACCAGCTTCTGGCGAAGTGAAATTGGGAGCAGATGCCTGAAGTGCTTCAATTGGTACATAGTCTTATACACATTGTTAGATATAGCTTTAACGTGCTCCCGCCAGCTCAAGGTGTTATTTAAATGAACCCCGAGACTTTTCACTGAAGTCGAGTAATCTATAAGGATATTGTGTACTCTTATTTTGGGAAGGCCACTCATTGAGATGAAGTTCAGATAGGAAGGACTACCAAATATTATTGACTTAGTCTTGTCAGGATTCAACTTCAGCCGATTAACAGCTAACCATTTACAGATAGATTGGATATCTTTACTGATCAATTCAACAGCATTTTCTATTTCCTTTGGGTGGGATTCGAGATAAATCTGCAAGTCGTCTGCATAAAGATGGTTTTTGCAATGAGATATGGTGCTAGTGAGGTCTTTGATATATATAGTGAACAATAGGGGTCCAAGAAGTGAGCCTTGCGGGACTCCCCGGGGAACAGGTAGAAAACTTGATTCTTTACATTCACCGTATTTAACAGCCTGTTGCCGATTGGATAGGTAAGAATGAAACCAGAACAGAACGGAGGGAGATAACTGAAGTTGAGCCATGCGTCGTAGTAGAATATCATGATCTACGGAATCGAAGGCTTTGCTAAGATCAAATTGAACTAGAATTATGATTTTTCTTTCGTCTATTGATCGACGAATGACATCTGTTATTTTAATTAGTGCAGACTGAGTGCTGTGGTTTTTACGAAAGCCCGATTGATATTTGCCAAAAAAGTTCAGCCGAGATAGATGATCTACTGTAGAGTTGTACACAAAGCGCTCAAGGGGTTTTGAGAGAGCACACAAAACAGCAATGGGCCTAAAATCAGACATATCTTTAGGCGCTGGAATTTTATTGATAGGACGGATTATTGCAGATTTCCAGAGAGTTGGAAATGTAGAGTAATTTACGGAACAATTATAAATATCTAGGATAAGAGGCATTACTGCGGGAAGTATGAGTTTAATTATTTTCGCATTGATTCCATCTACACCTGTGGAGTTCGATTTCAATGATTTGACCGAGCGCATGAGAATTTCGGGAGTGTAATGCGGTAAGTACATCCTTTCACTGTCAAACAGGGAGATTAGTGAAGAATCGTAAAACTTAAGGCTATCACCAGTTAGAGTAGAGTCATCGAGTCTTTCATTTTGGTTATCTTCCTTGAAAACAGGAGTGAGAAAGTAACCGTTTAAGTCGTTCGGGGAGAAAGTTGTATTAGGTAGGGGCCTCCTAGGTTTTCCAATACCAAGACGCCTTAACTCATGCCAGGTAGATTTAACGTCCCATTTATCAGAAAAGCATTCATTGTAATACTTCTGTTTTGCAGTTCGGATAAGCTGCTGCACCTGATTTCGAATCTCTTTGTATTCCTTATGCAGGTGAGGAAGGAGGGTACGTCGATGACTCCGTCGAAGGCGACATTAAGATTTTTAGTGCAGGGGTTAGCCAGGGAGACGGTTGATGTCTTGTCACAATGATTTGACAAGGGGCATGAGTATTAAGCAACCCCATTACCACAGAATTAAAGATTTCTACTTTCTCGTCCACTACATGAGACCTGAAAAAGTTATCGAGATTAACATTTAACAAGTCAGATTCAAATTTAGCAAGATCAACAGTCTTAAAATTACGAAAGTTTACATTCTTAGGAAGATGAACATCATGTTGGAAGCGATATTTGATATATATTAAATCGTGCTCTGATAAAAAGGGGACAGGAAGCTGCCCGTAGTCTTCGACCTTCGTGATATCGTCGACAATGAAGAGATCCAAGAGGGTGCTGCTGTGCTGGAGATTGTGGGTGGGTTTATAAGGGATAATTGACAGGTTACAACTGAACACCAGATCCTTAAGGTAGGCACTTTCTGGTGATTTCTTCAAAATGTCAATGTTAATATCCCCGCACAAAATCACACTTTTGTAGGTAGAAAGGAGACTAGAGCGTCGGTTCGAAGCATTCTGACATGTAACCCGTTTTTGGAGGCCTGTAAATAACACAAAATAAGGCTCTCCCTTCACTGCCCATAATTTCTAAAAATATATATTCAGGCCTAAAAGGGGTACCATCAGATTGCTTCAGTATCTTGTACGATAAACTGTCATGCAAGTACACACAGACATCACCGCCAACTCGGCCCCTTCTATCATGTCGTATTATTTGATAGTTACTTAACTTGATGGACTCAGAGGAGATATTTACATTCAACCAGCTTTCAGAAACGGCAATGACATGGTATGCGAGGCAGGAGAAGTAGTCTTTAAATTCGTCAAAGTGCTTGGGTAGAGACTGCGCATTAACATGACATATGTTTAACAATTTCATTGAATTAGCAGTCATACAAATTTATCGAGGTCCTCCTTACAGTTTATCAAGCACCGATCTCGACCATCGCATACTCTAACATATATCCTGCCTCCTCTTATCCAAAGATACTTGAATTTTCCAGCTTTTATAAGCTCACTAGCAAGGGTATATAGTTTTCGGTTCTGCTGCGTCAGTGACTCATTGACATAGATTGGTTGGGTAGGCATATCGTCGAACCCAAGGTCTCAAGGTATCAAGGGCATTTCGGGGGCGACTGTGTAGAACCATGATGTAGAGATGGTGCAATTAGTGTTAGGAAAGTGTTTTTATAGTTTAGATATGATAGTGATGGTTTCGGTGGGAGAATATAAGGGACTTTTAGGATTAGATTTCTCGGAGAAATATGGAGGACTGATCGATGTGAGGAGGAAGACGATGAAATTAGGAGGCGTCGACGTTTCGTTAGGAGGCGAGTGTAGCGCGCGTGAAGGGTGTGAGGAGGGGGTAGGAACGAGTGTTAGGGTCGTTGGAGTTGACGCTGAAGTGCCGGTTAAATTTCCGAATGAGATAGTGATACCGCCTGGGAGTGAAAAAATCGTGTTGTAGACTGTCTTGCGACCTCCCTCCTGGAGGAGAATACGTCACCGAGCCGGAAGTGATAATGGACACACAGAGTTGTGCTGTAGCGCGGAGTGTGAGTAAGGTTGGGGGAGAACGAGAGGTTATGGTGAAAATAGGGAATTTCGGGATGGATGAGGTAGTTTGACGACGGGGAACGAAAGTGGCAACTCTCCCTGAAGTGCAGAACATTTTTAAAGGTGACTTCGCTGACATAAGGCACGTCCGGGCAGCAAATACCACTGAGGAGACGATAGATTTCCAGGAGAAGTTAGCGGATTTAGATGAACCAGAAAGAAAGGAGTTGCTGTCCCTATTGAACGAGTACAAGGGTTTATTCACCGAAGGAAAACTACCTACGGCCACCACAATCACCTCTCACAGAATCCCCACGGGCAATTCCCCACCAATTTATCGCCGCCCCTATCGAGTGCCATACCACCAGAAGGAAGTGATTTAAACCCTTGTGGACGAACAATTAAAGGCCGGGATTATTGTCCCTAGCAGTAGCCCCTGGGCATCACTGGTCGTCATTGTACCAAAACAATCGGCAGACGGCAAACCTTCGTACCGATTTTGAGTCGACTTCCGTGGCCTTAATGCAGCGACTACCCCAGACGTGTATCCCTTACCTAACATAACGGAAACATTAGACTATTTTGGGAGGAGCCGCTACTTTTCCACGCTAGATCTTACGAGTGGTTATTATCAAATTCCCATGCACCCCGATTCCCGAGAGAAGACTGCATTTAATGTGGAAGGCGGACATTTCGAGTATAACCGCATGCCTTTCGGATTACGCAACGCTCCTAGCACGTTTCAGCGCATGATGGACGGGGTGTTGAGAGGACTAAAGCCAACGCAGTGTCTCGTTTACTTGGATGATGTCATTGTATTTAGTTCCTCCATAGAAGAGCACGTTGACAGGCTAAGAAGCGTGTTCGACCGGCTGCAAGAGTCGGGGCTGTCCTTAAAAATTGAAAAGTGTCACTTTGCTAGAGAAAAGGTTAGGTATTTGGGACATGTGATCGACCGGGAGGGTGTGCGACCGGACCTTGAGAAAATAAACGCCGTAATGAATTTTCCTTCACCTAGTAACACCAAGGAAATGCAGTCGTTTTTAGGGCTTGCCAATTACTATAGGCGTTTCGTAAATAATTACGCAGTGATCGCAAGACCGCTGACTCGTCTCCTCAAGAAGAGAACTAGATTCACATGGACACCTGACTGTGACGCGGCGATGGAATCCAAGAAGGCGGCCTTGGTAAGCACTCCTGTGCTCGCTTATCCTGACTTCGCAAGGCCGTTCATTATCTCCATCGACGCCAGCAACTTTACGGTGGGCGCGGTGTTGTCGCAAGAGATAGACGGTGAGGGGCATCCCATCGCGTACGCATCGCGACAGCTTCAAGCAGCGGAAATGAACTATACAACCACGGAAAAGGAGCTGTGCGCGGTCATATTCGCAGCTCAGTACTTTCGCCCATATGTGTGGGGTGGTCCGTTCAAAATTATCACGGATCACGCCGCCCTCCGATGGCTTTTTAGTCTTCGCGACCCTAGCAGTAGATTAACCAGATGGGCGCTAAAGTTGGCCGAATAAGAGTATGAGGTGGTTCATAAGCCAGGGAAACTCCACCTTAACGCCGACGGGTTGAGCCGAAAGATACGAGTGGTGGAGGTAATCAATGACGAAGACTGGAAAAAATACCAGGGGCCGAGGATGCTGACTGCCAGAAGTGGAAGTCGTGTGAGAGTTTTGAGGAGAAAAATGGACTGCTGGACCGATCGACAAGTGAGGGATTGAAGGTGGTGGTTCCTGTGGGCAGACGGGAAACGGTATTCCGCCAACATCACGACCACGCTCTTTCAGGCCACCTAGGAGCAAAGCCGACTATCAGACGAATACGACAGGTGTACTGGTGGCCCTCCCTTGATAAAGATGTGAGAGAGATGACCGTCGGCTGTGTGCTCTGTAATCAGCGCAGCCCTTACGGGAAGACTAGAGCACCCCTGAAGAAACTTCCAGTGAATACCTCCCCTTTTACCTTCATCAGCATTGATATTGTTGGGGCCCTACCACGTACCGTGAACGGCAATCGGTTTATACTAACCATTCTCTCGGTATTTAGAAATGGTAGCCAGTCCATCACAAACAGCAGAGATAGTGGCTGACGCTCTACTTAGGCGGTGGATTCTGAAATTCGGTGTGCCTGACTACATCCAGTCGGATCAGGGCCCCAACTTTGAAGCAGGGCTATTCCAGAAATTGTGCAAGTTTTTAGGGGTGTCTAAATTACGTACTTCACCCTTTCATTCCAGCTGCAACGAAAGGTGCGAGCGGGTGCATCGAACCATCTCGCAAATGATAAGCCACTATGTTAATGGAAGAGACAATAATTGGGATGTGTGGTTGCCCTTTTCGGTGGCAGCCTATAATTCGAGCTGTCATAACAGCACGCGGTTTACGCCGTTCAAGGTGATTTACGGTCGTGAAATGAAAACGCCCTTCCATTGCTTAGAGACCGAAGAGGCTGCTATGAGCGAGTCTTACGTGAACGAACTAAGTGACCAACTCCAAAAAATTTGGAGAAAGTGTTTGGGGAATAGTAAGAGGGCCCTTGAGTCGCAGGCGAAGCAGTATAATAAGAGGAGTAGGGATGTGAGCTATCAACCGGGTCGATACGTTTACCTAAACGACCCCCGTCTAAAACCCGGCAGAATCCGCAAGTTCCACAAACCATTTTCGGGGCCCTATAAAATCCTCGAAGTTCTAAATGACTCCAATCTATGTTTGCAGCTACGTTTTAGAACTATCGTTGTACAGTGGCGGAAAAAATTAACGCAAAACTCATCGGCGTCTGTATGCGGCGTACACGGGAACTAATTGAAATCGTTTTTCCTTCGACAACTTGACAACAATGAGACAGCATATGGAAGGTCATTCGATCGGAGCTTCCGCATTCCTTTCACTTTACGATATCCATATCAACGTGCAGTTGGTTGCTACATTCCAAATGACGACCTTCATATTGACACCGTTGGATAGCTCTAATTAACCCAAATCGAATGATTTCCTCGTCTTTATGACAAATTAATCAATAGGCCCGCAGCAGACCGAAATGTATAATATCTCGCAACCCAGGACAACGTCCGTCGGCTATTTGCGATTCGACTGAGAGTACTTTTTCTAAGTGGTGCTAAGGACTGAGTGAACTAAACATGAATAGATGTATATTATGATTACTTGCATGTAAAACCCATATATACGACTAGACGACTAGTGATGAAAGACTGCAGTTCAAGTGTAAATACAGTCTATAAATCGTAAGTAATTGCGTCTAACTGGTATTTTTTGTCATGAATATATATGGGTTTTACATGCAAGTAATCATAATATACATCTATTCATGTTTAGTTCACTCAGTCCTTAGCACCACTTAGAAAAAGTACTCTCAGTCGAATCGCAAATAGCCGTTGTTTATTGTTGTTAACGTGAGACTGTGGTGAATATGTATTCAATAACGGTTGAATAAATATGAACTAAGATGCTGTGAATAATAGCCGACTATTTTTGAAACCTAACAGTTACTTTGTAGATGTTAGAGGGGGGAAAATCTACTACAGGAAGTGTGTAAGAGGTATATGATACTTCCATCGTGAGTCTTATCTCTGCTGTGTGGATCTTTTACTGTTAATTTAAGCTACATTTTTTTGGTTTGATACCTGTTGTGAGCCTTAGGAATCAGAAGGTATGATCTAGGTAGATTGATGTGGATGTTAATGTGTAACCTACTATTCACGTGTGACCTTGGAGTAGGTTCAACAATCTCTCCTTTATTTGTAATCCACAAGATCGGACAAGACAGACTTCGGAAAATAGGAGAAAGAATGGTAGGGTAGGGTGGGGGTGTCTATTCTAACTTTTGTAATTTGTTCACAATAACACATTGTCATTTTAATGTTGGCTCTCATAAATTGGATGTAATCGAGCTTGAAGTAATGGAAGTGAATGATATCTATTCCGAATAATGGTTATTATTATCTTTTCATCCTATACTCGTAAAGGAAACCAGTTTAACCTTGATAAGTCATGTTTTGACGAAGCAGGAAGAGAGAATGTATTGCAGCCGACATCGATTTAATTATTGGACGTAGTCGCTCAACTATTTTTTCACAATCAGGGTTGATATTTTTAAGCTGGTCATTTCCAGAGGTCCATCCAGAACGAAATATATAGGGAATGTTTCTTTAACCTACATATAGTCGCATCCGGTGTTTAAGGTCGTACAAAAAATACCTTAAATTGGTCAAATTGACTTACGGAAGGAACCTCATAGGTGTTTTGGTTGTGATATCAATATATATTAACATCTATTATGCCGCAAACTTTTCGATGAACGCACAAGTTTATCCATGCTGACATTGAGAAATAGAGTTTTGCGATTGAAGTGTAATTTTGAAATCAGTGTACGCAAGAATAAAGATTCGAGAGAAATTTAAGATGGACTGTAGCGAATATCCTGGTGGTCTGCGTATAGAACACCGTAATTTAGTCATATGGGAAACAACGAGGTGGTTTTATTTTTTCTTGATTCAGGATAAGCGATTATTTTAAAGAATAAACGCATGTAAATCCAAAATAACTTACTATAGAGCACGATTTTTAAAGCGATCATACTACTGGCTATTTACCTCGCTCATAAAGGCATTTCATATGTATAATAAAACTCTTAATGATGGAATTCGAGCATAGAGGTTTCGGCTATCTACCTCCCGAATATTGGTACTTCCTGGTTCTGTTGAATATATTTTACTACTTTACAATGGAGGAGACAAATGTTTGAAGCCTAAAACTAGGAACCAATGAAATGGAGGTGGTGGGGCAAGAGGCGAGCGAATGGGAGAGGGGGGGGGGGGGATGTCGCCTAGTGATGAAAGACGAAAGTTCAAATGTAAATACAATCGACAAATTGTAAATAAACACGTCTCACCGGTTTTGCCATGAATATACACGAGTTTTTACCTATAATTTATCATAATACAGTAGATAAAATATGTAGTAATACACGCGGGGCGTGATTATACACTTTTTTAATATCGTCCGGTCAACAGATATATTTAATTCCTCTCCAAATTTAACTACACAAATGTACAATTAACTTCTTAGCACTTCGTGAATATCGCTATACGGAAATTTTATAATGATGCGAGGTGACTTCATGAGTATTCCCAATGGCCATCGTTGCAGTGTATGCAAAAATGCATGCACCAACGGCACACGATGAACGTTTCATAAACCTCTTACACATTTTCTATAATAGATATCTCCTCTCTAACATTTAAAAAGTAACTTTACGATAACAACTGAAAAGACTCTAATCGAGGTGGCGCTAAGGACTGGGCAAACTAAAAGTGGAAATTTAGGCAACACATAGCCTAGGCAACAATGCCAAATATCCAACTCCATAATATATATTCATGGAACTAGATTTCGAAATTGCGGCAACACGTTACCTAGGCAAAGATTCCAAAAGTTTAAATCTATGATATTTATTCATGGTCATACCTTTGACTTGTGACTTCCCTATCTAAGTTATGATACTTCTGAGATTTCTAAAGCACTTAAAATTTAGTTAGTAACTGCATTCATCACAAAAAATAAACAAAACATCCTTCAAAAAGTCTAAATTACACTTAGAACATGCTATTAATGATACGATCGTTACTCACTCACCACTTGAAAATAACACAAAGAGCCAAAAGAGTACCTAATTGAATATATTCTCATTTACAAAATTACGAAGGTAGCCAACTATAACTAAGGTAGATTTGTCAATGTTAGCGTAATAATAATAGAATAATAACTAATTCTAGATTAGTAAAAATTTATATTACATTCACGATTGTGGGGACATTTTCGTTAGGGAACGAGATTCTTTTGATTCCTTATAATGCGGATGCAATAAAGAATTTTGAGAAATTATAAAACATTTTTTTTAAATTACTTTGGTATTTATTTATTAATTATGATGTTTATTACTTCTTAAATTTAGTGCAATAATTAGGAACCTCAGCATGAGAATCTTTGAAAAAACCTGTTAAAAAGTTAAAACAAGGAATTAGTATTGATAACTTTGTTTAATAAGATGAAATATGATAATCACCGCTTCACTATTGACTTAAAGAAAATATCGGAAACGTATGCTGGAAAAAACATTGAATTAGCTCTGTTAATTTATTGAATATTGAAGAAAAAATTTTAGAAAAATTATATTAAATTATTTCAACACTAATTTTTCTTCCGAGTAAACGCGCGGTAACTTGGTTCGAAGACTAGAAATTTTATGCAATCGCTCGTTAACGGATTCTCAGCAAACCTTATTAGTTCATGAGAAGGATCTTCAGTTATGTATTATGCAATCGCAACTGCGTATAGTGGGTGGGATTTTGTAGGGGTGGTTGAGAAACGTAACACTTTTAGGAAATGAATATAGCTTAACTATCATTCTTTATAATCTAAGATCATGTATCGATAAATACTTCCTCTTTGATATTATTTTTTTAAATTTCTCGCTTCTTTACAGAGAAGGGATTGGCTGCTTTTCAGAATACCTCTACTAATCCGGAGAAACTTCTGAAAAATCTGGGGAATTCTATAGTCTCTACGCTTTAAGTAAATCGTTAGGACAGACTCTGCACAGATTCCTCACCCCAATTCCATCATACTCCCCTCATGGCGACGTTTGCCGTACTCTCTAATCGTCTGTTTTTGGGTTCTTTGTGTTAGTTGCGTGTGTGTGTGTTGGCTATGACCCCGTCAGAGACTTTAAGGCTGGTTTGCAATTTATCCACGTGCATAAGTGTCGTTGTTTTACATGTTGATTGGCCTGGTATTCTGAAGTAAGAAAAGCTAGTTTACGATTATTTTTTCAGCGATATAAAAGGTTCGCTCTCCTCGCGCTCGTTAACTTTTACACACTTTTTTCGGTAAAAAGTACATTACATTTTGTAGTTCTGGGGAGTTTGGTTAACTTAAACGTTGAGGAATGGTGCTGTCTCATTAAGCTCTCGAATTTAGATATTCTGTCTCTCCGCAGGCTGTAGCGCGAAAGTGATATCGCGAAGCAATTTCTCGCCGCCATTAGCAATTCTACCTATTCAACCATCCGGTAGTAGTGTCGATTTTGAGAGGTGGAGATTCGAAGTGTCACTTATCGAGTGAATGGTACGTGCAAGTCCTTTGCGCGTGTGTGACTGTATGTTTAACCGCTGACGTGGAATTAATTTCCTCGTTAGTTGGATATTGATGATCTCTCAACCCCTGACATCGGGAGTTTAAAACTAAAGTTGGAAAATCATCGTGAGATGAGTGCCATTATCGAATTCCAAGGGTTTACCACTAATGATAAAAGCTACATGGTCAAGGAATTGACCATTATTGATGTTCAGCGTACTTGTTGCAATACCTGGCTATTCAAATTCCTGTTTGGGATACTTTTCACGAGAGAGGCTTCTTGGTTTAAAAAAATGACTCTCACAGCTTGTCATAATATGAAGGAGATATTGAGTATTTGCAATTGGAGAGCATTGTGAGACAATACACCCAACGTTTCAAGTTTCTCTCCACAAAGGGTGCGGAAAAGGCTGCTTCTCTTAGAAAACTATTGCCCGTGGGCATTTGCGTAGCAAATCTGGAATTGAATGGAGGCCCCCATCCTTAAAGACATTGTCAACAAATGAGTGCTGTTTCATTGACGCTCATTCTCAAAGTAATTTACAATGTGCCAGGAAAAATGCTCACAAGCTGGCTGACTGGTGTTCTTGTAATAAAATGTTGAAAAAAATAAATTTTTTTAAACTTGTATTCCCTGTTTTATTTCACCTCAACACCTTTATTTAGATTTTTTATCAGATGGTATAACGCTCATGGGCGAGAGCGTCCCCCATAGCTGTTTTTTGTCCTTTTGCTTATCATTGACAACAGCATAATGCGACCTCGAAGAAAGAGGAGGGGGAAGAGGAGGGATTATGCGTCAGACGCGGTGGTTGGGAATGATGTAATGGTGAAAAAAAATTACGTTGCAGCTGAGCAAGTTGAAACTTGAGGACGGAGTGGAGCTCAAGGTTGTCGATGCAGTATAGGCCATGCACCTAACAATCTGTGCGAATGTTGTGAACTATTCCATCAATGAATACCACGCACGGACGTTGTCCTGGGTTGCGAGATATTATACATTTCGGTCTGCTGCGGGCCTATTGATTAATTTGTCATAAAGACGAGGAAATCATTCGATTTGGGTTAATTAGAGCTATCCAACGGTGTCAATATGAAGGTCGTCATTTGGAATGTAGCAACCAACTGCACGTTGATATGGATATCGTAAAGTGAAAGGAATGCGGAAGCTCCGATCGAATGACCTTCTGGGTGAAAAATACATTCTTCCTCTACTCCGAAGTCGTAGTTGATTATGTAGAGATGCTAACCATATTTTTTTAGAGCTTTGGACCGTTTAAAAAGATTTTCTTGAATGAAACTTAAGAAACAATACGATGAAAGCATTATTTGTTGGGACATAAAAATTTTTTATTCTCCAGATCAAATTCACTTACAATAAAACGTATTTCCGCGTGCTGGGAATAGCTGTGGATGAACATCGTTTTTATAGACCTCAAACCACTTCCGAGAAATATGATGCATTACAATTAACATTTTGGCGTAATTTCCTGTGAATTTCAAGTTGAAGTATGGGAAATCTGGTTGACTTGAATGGTTTCCATGTGGAGAAAATTATTCTTTAAAAGTATTTCCAATACCTTAAAACCCTACGTAAGTTTCCGCCCTCGTGCACACAGGTCGTCTCAAACATTTGAATTTCTAAATTTCTCCAAACGTAATATTATTTAATTTCTGAAAACTACTTTTAAAAATCCAGAACATTTTATTTGGACCAGTTTTTAAAGGAAACATTAGAATTCCCTTTTTTCGTTTTGTAGCATTTTTTGGGCATACCCCCCCCCATTTATCCCTCTTTGGACAATTTATCCTCTGCGGACTATTTATCCTCCGGACTTAGCCGAAGGACATCTGTCGCGCCAACGACGTTCGCGAAACTCCAGCCGTCTTCGCGAACTCAGCGTCTTCTGCCATCGGCGTCTGCTGCCCTCGGTGACCTGCCCTCGGTGACCTGCCCTCGGTGACCTGCCCTCCCTCCCGAGGACCTACTCTCGTTTATATAGCAGTTGGAGACGGAAGAATACGAGAATGTGGAATGCCGACAGTCTCGCGCAAATCGGTTTCATACCAGTAATCCGCGAACGGAGATGAAAAGTAGTTCCTTTCTCCAATTGCATACCTACACCGCATAGTTCCCCATTCCATAAAACTACCTCCCCTCCAAGACTGCCAATCACCTGTTCCCCCTCACTCCACCAGCAACTTTCTCTTTTCGACCTCGCTGAAATTTTCCCCTCCGAGGTAGCCAATCGCCTCTACTTCCTCTACCTACCCCTTTCCACTTCCTTCCGTCTGAACTTCCCCTCCTTCGACGGAAATTGCTAATCGGTCTTTTGAGATAGACCGTGGTTTTGAGAGGTTCTACTCTTGCTGTCTTGCTGTCTCGAGTAGTTGCTGTTTGAATTTGAAACTTAGACGTCAAAGTAAAGGTTGGCTGACCCTTACTTGTTTGTATGTGTTAAGCTGCTGAAATACATTATCTTTAATTTGGTTGTAATTCAATATACTTGATTGTTCCCGATTTCCTCCTGCCTGTCTCACTCGTATTTTTGGGAAGAATTTGTTTTTAGGGCATTCTCGGAGATAGACACCTTTGACTCTCCCCTCGAGTGCTTCAAAATTGGTAGCAGAGCGTGGTTTTCGACTGTCTTCCCTGTATAGTCGGTGAGTGTTTCTTGAGGAGTCGGTGTTTTGTGCTGTTTTGAATTTGTTTCCTTGTCTGTATTTCAAAATTGTTGGGATAAGTGACTCAGAAACATGCCTGGTGGTTCGCAGAACTCGGGGAATGTGTACGCCCGGACGTATGCTACTACGGCCGAGGATAGGCGAGTTAGGTCACTTGATCAAACGGGGGAGTCGGAAAATTTAGTGGTTCCGGAGGAAGTTACACCTGTGCTCCCTCCAGAGCGAGTTAATGTCCCAAATCCTACCCTTGGGGCAACCCAGGGACAAGCTATTATCCCCTTGTCTGATGGTCTCGTCATTGTCAAGGATTTGATTGCAAAAGTTCCTTCTTTTGACGTTTCGAATCCCGAAAATTGGTATAATTTCATGGTTAAGGTCAATGAAATCGTGTCTCTTTCTCTCGTTCCGTTGAACACTCTCTTATATTTGGTTGTTACTAAATTGCCTACCAATTCGCGGCAATCTTGGCTATCCTTGTCTACTCAGAATCACTCTTGGCCTCAATTCACCCAACGTTTGTGGCGAAGTATTCTGGGAAATCGTGAGATAGATCGACTTGTCGCGAAAAACGTCAAGAGGTTTCAATTTCCTTGTGAGACTCCCCATGATTTTGCATGTTCCATTCGCAACGCGATTCAGGTGTTGGCTTTAGATTTTCCTGAGGCTCAAACGGTTGAGATAATAACGGACGGCTTGAATCCTATCACAAAATCAACCGGCATTTTCGCTATCCAACCCACCACGTTTGCTGAGTTAGACTCACTTATTTCTAGAGCCACGAAGGAGTTGAGGGCTTCAGCTGAATACTTGAATACGTTCCATGGAGTTTCTCATAACTCTCCTACTGCCGTTTCGAGGCAAACAACTTGTTCCTTCTGTCATAAAAATGGTCATCATGTCAGTGATTGTCGTAAGAAAAAACGTCAAACACGCTTACCAGCTATCAGTATGATGGGTTTTCCCCACCCTCATGATACTCATTTGCCTCTACTTCCGGTAATCATTCAATCTGTTTCTTCTCATGCACTCATTGATACAGGTTGTTCTATTTCAATTTGCGACGAGAAGTTCTTTCAGAGCCTCAAACTTCCCGGTCGTAATAAGTGTTTTGATTCGATTAATTTAGTTACGGTCTCCAGTGAAGCTTTCAGCCTTAAGTTTTCTGTTCTGCTGAAACTTCAAATCGGAAAATTCTCTTGGGTACACAAGTTTTATGTTGCTAAAGTTCCTTTTTCTGTACTTCTCGGATTTGACTTTATTAAAAAATCTCAAATGATCGTTCTGGCCAATGCCATCGGATTTCAAAGTGAACCGTCTCTCCTGTTTAGTTTTGGGGAATCTGGGAACGAAATTTCGAAAACAAATGAGGTTAAATCGACGAGAAATTCATGTCTTGTTCCTTGTTTGAAAAGAACAGGTGGTTTGACAGATTATGCCGGGCCCTTGGTGTCCAATGAATCAGTTCAACTTCCTGATGATTTGTTAAGTGAGTTAAAGCGATTGTTATCGCAATATCCTGACGTTCTTACCCGTGAACTAGGAGTGACATCTTTGATGACTTACGATATTGAGTTAATTAATCCTACACCAATTCGAAGTCATCCATATTCTCTCTCTCCTCCTAAAACTCAGCTGATGACGAAACACATTCAGTCCCTGGTTGACAAAGGTATTGTAGAAGTTTCCAACTCCAACTGGTCTTCTCCTGCATTTCTAATTCCTAAGAAAGATGGAACTGACAGATTAGTGGTAGACTATAGAAAGTTAAATAAGCAAGTGAAGGTTGACGGCTATCCTACACCATCAGTGGAGCATGCGTTTCAATATTTGTCGAGTGCCAAATATTTCACTATCCTTGATCTAAATTCTGCTTTCCATCAAATTCCTTTAACCGAGGAATCCAAGAAATTTACGGCATTTGTTACGCCCTTTGGATTGTTCCAATACACCAGACTGCCTTTTGGTTTTGCTAACTCTCCCCAGGTCTTCACAAGGCTGATTAACGAAGTGTTGGGAGATTTAAAATATTCTTGTGTGTACCCGTATATTGATGATTTGTGTATTTATTCTAAAACTTCCAGTGAACATGTCAATCATGTGAGAGCCGTCCTTTCGAGGCTACGAGCGGCAGGTCTCACCGTTAGTGAAGAGAAGGTGAAGTTGGGTACTGCCTCTCTTACATTCTTGGGCCATTTAATCAAGGATGGTACACTCCAGGTTGATCCGGACAGAATTAAGCCGATCAGAGATTTTCCTGTTCCAAAGAATCTCAAGGAGGTTGCGAGATTTCTCGGCATGTGTGGGTTTTACTCCAAGTTTATTCCCAGGTATTCTGAAATTTCTATTCCTTTAAATCGTTTGAAACGTAAGAGTGTTCCCTTTTGTTGGTCAACGGCTGAGACTCAAGCCTTTAGTCAGTTGAAACAAGCCTTAATGAATCCGCCTGTGCTTTCTTTCCCTCGTTTTGACGACGAATTCCACTTGTTCGTTGACGCAAGTAACGTTGCCTTGGCCGCTGTGTTGAATCACAAGGTGAATGGACACTTTATTCCGGTGGCGTACGCCAGTAAAGCCTTGCTTGATCATGAAAGGAAGTTTTCAACTTATGAGTTAGAATGCATGGCTATTTGTTGGGGAGTTGATAAATTTAGTGTGTATCTCCAAGTACAACCGTTTCATTTGTATACAGATAATGGTGCTTTATCTTGGTTATTCTCGCATCCTAAACAGTTGGGAAAACTTGGCCGAATGGTACTTAAACTTTCATCCTATAAATTTACCATTCATCATGTCCGTGGTTCCACTAATTCGGTTGCTGATTGTCTGTCTCGTGTTATTCCAGTACAGTCTCATTCTAATGATGAGTGCACTCCAATAGTTAAGGTGACTGAGGAGCCATTGCCTCCAATTGCCTGTGTATTGCATAATATTCCACTGTCTTTTGTGAATATTCGTGATCACCAAAAATCAGATTGTCTTTTGAGGGAAATATTCTTGAAATTAGAAAAGGATCCCTTATCATGTCCAAACTATTTTGTCAAGGGTCAGCTCCTGTGTTTTGGTAATTCTCAAACAAAAAAGGGGAAAGTAGTCTTGCCTGCTGCTCTAAGGCCTATGATATTCCAGTATTTTCACTGTGCTAGCCTGGGTGGTCATCTGGGGATGGTTAAAACTTATGATAAAATAAGCAGAGATTATTGGTGGAAGAACATGAGGGTGGAAATTTTTGATATGGTCAGGAAGTGCCACATGTGTCAGACTTGCAAACCAAGAAATAATTCTCCCCCTGGCATGTTATCTTCCAAACCCCCTAATGACATTTGGGAAAGACTCTTCATAGATTTTGTTGGTCCTCTTCCCTCCACAAAGAACAAGCATCAGTATGTTTTGTCATTAATAGATGGATTTTCCAAGTTTTGTGTCCTGGAACCTGCTCGAAAGGCTACGGCTGGAGCTGTCGTTTCAGTGCTCACTCAAAGAGTATTCTCTAAACTGGGATATCCAAAATATCTAGTTTCTGACAATGCTGCTGTTTTCAAGTCTCATCTGGTCAAGCAGATGTGCTTACAATTTGGCATAAAGCAAGTGTTTACTTCACCCTACTATCCTTGTTCTAACCAAGTTGAAAGGTTGCACAGAAATCTGAAGTCAGCCCTCTCTATTCTATGCCATAACCATCATTCCACTTGGGACATTTTCATTCCTGATTTAACTTTCGCCTTCAATACTGCATTACATGCCAGTACTGGTCACTCTCCTGCCAAAATCTTTTTTGGTAGACAGTTGCCTCATCCACTGACAAATCACTGGGCTATCCCAAGTGAAATTTTTTGTGATAATGTCAGTGATGAGCAGAGGAAGTCCTGCTTGCAACAGGTCATTTCCAATTTGAACAAGGCGAAAGCAAAACAGAGAGAATCTTTCAATAAACTCCATTCTCAAGTAACCTTTGCACCTGGGGATTTAGTGTTGAGCAAAAATCATCCCATTAGTTCAAAGGCAAATAAACAAATGGCTAAATTGATGCCTACTTGGGAAGGGCCTTTCACCCTTAAGAAATATGTTTCTCCTGTAACTGTATTGCTTGAGATAGCCCCAGGCAGAGAGAGAATATGTCATGTCTCTCAACTGAAGGGTTATCATGGTGTTAAGGTCTGACTACATTAAGTCGAGACACTTGGTCTTATTTAAATATGACTTTTGATATATGTTCATAATTCAATGTTCAATTCTATAATATATGTTCAATTCATAAGGTTTAATATATCCAATTACTTCCGTTCATCATTTGTCTTATGCTATATCTCATTGTTATGATGTTTCCCTCAGTTTACTCAAATGCTCTATATAACGAACCAGCTACTACGTACTATCAAATAATCATCCTGTTCTGGGTTACCGCTGTGTGTGCCTATAAGTTTTCTGTGATTATTATGCTACCAGTGAATTAAGTGTTATTTGGAGGAATGATGGTGTGTTATGGAGGGAGATGGGGGGTAGAGTGGCCATGGAACATTCCCCGAGGTGACTCGTATGCTGCATAAGTTGCGGAGGGGTCAATGGCCGCTAAGATTCAGTGTTTGATTGCCACCAGTGCCTCCCATCCTAACTGGTGTTTTCTCGATATTGAGTGATGACTATTGTCAAATATATTCTGCTGGACGTATGTGTCATTTCCTTTGCTGTTGATAGTGCATTCTTTAACCTTACCTGGTATACTTTTGATATATTGCTCCAACCCAACTCAATTATGAACCCAAGTTATTATTATTTCTATTGTGGTCTGGATGTTACAACCCAAGTGCTTTAAGAACCCACGTTATCATTATGTCTATTGTGATCTGGATGTTACAACCCAAGTGCTCTTAGAACCCAAGCTTCAATGTGCATATATATTATAATCATGTTCAATTACTGCCATGATTCTGGCTGCTCTCAAGGTGTATTTAGTTTTTTTTTTTTCTTCTTTTGGAAGAGTATATCCAATGACAATTTGGCTGATTTAGACTGAGGATTTAACCCTTCCATGATTAGATTTATAGTTTGAGATTCCGAATATTGTCATGCCAATGCACTTATTGGTTGATGCTCGGGTTTGATTGCTATTTAACTTGTGGCATTAATGCCAGAATGTACTTGTTTTCTGCCCAATAGGGGTGTGAATTCCACTTAGGGAATTTCGATTCCTGGCAAGGGAATTATGGAATATTCCCTCATTTCTGGCGTAGAGCTTGCAACCTCATCGCCCGGCTAGCTGAAATTAGTTTCAGTTAGTCGCAATCAGCACCCAGCATTTGCTGGTCAGGGGTTTCTCCTTTGGAGCACCCTAATTTAATAATCCACTTGAAGTGTTGTGTGTGTGGCCTCAAAATTAATTTTTCCCTCAAATAGTTTATTCTAACGCGTTTGGCTTAACCTGGGCCCTGGACCTAATTGATTCTCTCCTAGTGAGAGGTCAATTCTTTAAAACTGAAATGGCTATTTTAAGGGGAATAGTCATTTCCAATCAATTTTCATTGACTGTGTCAATGGTATAACAGTACAATCCAATTGATTGTACGACAAAATGTAACTAGGTTTAAGAATATTGTTTAGTTATAGTGTGTTTTGATACTGATTTCAACACTACATGATGATTATTAACTTGCTACTGCAGCCTTAACTTGGAGTGACCAATTATTATCCCAAACCCACACATGTTTCCTTTGACATTGCAAATAGATTTGATATTGTTAATAGATGATAATGTTATGTACCTATTTCATTGATGACAGACCTTACTTTAGAATTTTCTTTATAATACCTATACTTTCAATGATATTAACTCAAAACTATGAATTTTGTTATGTTATTACTTGAATAATAATTTATGCAGAGGGTAATTACTTGCTACCATCCTATCTGGAGCATTCATTAATTGTATCTCACTTGCTTAAGTAAGCATTGAAGAACAGTGGTATTTTGTTGATTTTGGTGGAAAGTTATATTGTCCTATGGAAGTTGGACCTTAGTTTCGTTTGCTGTCTGCATTATTCTGGAGGGTATAGGTTTGGTATTTTCCTTCATGTTGCTCTTTCACTTGTGTCGAGTGTTGACCTGCAGGGTATTTAGTTCAGTACTTGAGTGTTGATTAAGAAATAAAACTATGCATAGGTGGGCAAGTGATACCTGATTCTAAGGTGGGGACCTTCGTGTTAATTGACCTCTGAATGTGTTTCATACTTGGCTGTTTTTGGGGAGTACATCCTGCGGGTGAGCTTGTTTGACTGTGTGCTAATTTTGTGCTGAAACTTGATAAGTGGGGGAGACTTGGATATGACATGGGAAGAGTGAGAACAGACATAAGCTTGTGTGAAATTCTATGGCAGTTATCTCCAGCTTCCCACTGTGACTTCAAGATTGGAAATTTGGTTTTGGGTGTGTTAATCTACTGGCAAACTTCTGTTCCTCTTAATATTTTGGTGTGATGCCAGTGGTTGTGAGCTGCACCCTTAGTTCTCAGTGAATTTATAATTTCCCCCCCAACTATAAGTCAATTTTTGTTGCATTTTCTCCCAGTGGATGTAGCATTTTTTGGGCATACCCCCCCCCCCCATTTATCCCTCTTTGGACAATTTATCCTCTGCGGACTATTTATCCTCCGGACTTAGCCGAAGGACTTGCCCGAGGCGCGCCCCGACGCGCCACGCCACTTCGCGCTAACGACATCTGTCGCGCCAACGACGTTCGCGAAACTCCAGCCGTCTTCGCGAACTCAGCGTCTTCTGCCATCGGCGTCTGCTGCCCTCGGTGACCTGCCCTCGGTGACCTGCCCTCGGTGACCTGCCCTCGGTGACCTGCCCTCGGTGACCTGCCCTCCCTCCCGAGGACCTACTCTCGTTTATATAGCAGTTGGAGACGGAAGAATACGAGAATGTGGAATGCCGACAGTCTCGCGCAAATCGGTTTCATACCAGTAATCCGCGAACGGAGATGAAAAGTAGTTCCTTTCTCCAATTGCATACCTACACCGCATAGTTCCCCATTCCATAAAACTACCTCCCCTCCAAGACTGCCAATCACCTGTTCCCCCTCACTCCACCAGCAACTTTCTCTTTTCGACCTCGCTGAAATTTTCCCCTCCGAGGTAGCCAATCGCCTCTACTTCCTCTACCTACCCCTTTCCACTTCCTTCCGTCTGAACTTCCCCTCCTTCGACGGAAATTGCTAATCGGTCTTTTGAGATAGACCGTGGTTTTGAGAGGTTCTACTCTTGCTGTCTTGCTGTCTCGAGTAGTTGCTGTTTGAATTTGAAACTTAGACGTCAAAGTAAAGGTTGGCTGACCCTTACTTGTTTGTATGTGTTAAGCTGCTGAAATACATTATCTTTAATTTGGTTGTAATTCAATATACTTGATTGTTCCCGATTTCCTCCTGCCTGTCTCACTCGTATTTTTGGGAAGAATTTGTTTTTAGGGCATTCTCGGAGATAGACACCTTTGACTCTCCCCTCGAGTGCTTCAGTTTTGTAGTAAGAACCACTGGACGCCGATTCCTCTTCATCGATGAAGTAGCCTAGAGGGAGAGCGTTTGTCTGCGGCCAAGAATGCCTGGGGTTCAAATCCTAGCGTGGCCTCTTTTAGTGCCTTAAAAATTATCTTCACGATGTGACTTTATTGCAGCCAAAACTTCGCAGGAATCCGCAGAAGACCCAGGGAATGGACATTGACCTCAACCATGAGTGTGTGAGTTTTACACATATTCAGGCTTTGTAAAAGAATCAGAGCGGTCTCCTTGGTCGTCGAATGAGATGTTTACTTCCTATCCTCGGGTACTCGGCCCCACTTGATTTCTACGTCCTGTCTGTCGTATGATGCTCAAATACATTCATTCGCCAATTCACCACTCAATGAAAAGCTATTCATGAAGGATGGAATAGACCGGATCTCTGATTGTGTCAGTTACTCGATTTAGTGAACTTACCTGATGCTACATTCACCTTTAAATCACTTTGAAATAATTTAGTAAAGAGGGCAGTTATTTTTATTAGGAATTAGAGTTTGGTTCTATCTGCCGAACTTGTAAATACCGATTACTTATCTGAGTGAGAGACCAAACAAGGGTTGAATTATATTCAAAATATCTTCAAAACGGTATTTGAACCTTTCCCAGCATTGTTTTCCAGGTTTGCTATGAGCAATACATTAACCGTGTAGTTCAAATGTTCAACTTATAAGATGGAGAATAATACTTAAAGGATAAGGTAAATTATTGAATCACTTAAATATCTTTTGACATATTCGCAGTGATAAATGTTTGGCTAAAATTACGCAGTTAAATTTTATGAGGAGCATTTTATACCCATGCGTAAGTAATACTCAGACAAAAATGCATCGCGTATCTTCCCCTGTGAAAGTGATAAAATACTAAAAATCATCTTTTTCATGTAGCGACTAAGCAGTGATTAGATATTTTCCCTATGGTCAGTTGTATACTCATAAATCCGCAGAGTAGTCAATGGAGTGCAAATTAGGAATGTGCACCATCAAAGATTATACGATTGCTACGTTCCTAAAGAATCTAATCCTCTTCAAATGTGTCGTAATATTATTGCTTCAATGGAAGTTAAAGTTGTGAGTGGCCCCACATGAAGATATTAACAGACTTTTTACAGGGTCATAAATTTCATCTCTTAGTGGTAATGTATTTTAACGGATGTTGAAGAGGGACACTATAATGCTTTATTTAGAACGAGTGGAAAAGGTTGAAATGTATGCGTAATTCTCGCAATTTGAGTTATGTGTGCACATGATCACAGCAATTGATCATCGAGAAATATGCTGGTATTTACATAAAGAATGAGGATGTTTATTAGCCTTATAATCAATCCATCCCCCTCCATTCTCGATTTCCTGACCAAGTCTCTGTGACATGGAGTTGTCCACATTTTGGTATCCTCTTACTGGCTTCATTTCCCATTCTTCCTACACGATTTTCCTCGTTGCATCTTAATTTGGGGTTGTTTCGTTTGAGGGGGTCGAAAAACGTTTGTTTCTCGCATTTTTCTCATAATGAACGCTGCGCTCTGTGCAGCCCGCTCCATCTATGTTACATGATTTGTTTTGAACCACCTCCTAGAATTTTGACATTTGTGAACTCGCAAGTTTTTCTAGTTGCGGGTGAAAAATGAATAATTATTAACATTTGATTAAACATAGTTCTTATTATAGCGGACATGAATTTAATGAATTTCGTTTGATAGTAGTGAGAAATAGGTTTTTTTTCTTTTAAACACCAAATAAATGTTCAGTGGGTGAAGGTCAAAGGCGCAACACCTCTTCGGGTAATTTTTCGACAGATTCTTTTGCGTCTTACATACCTACTATCCGATTCCTCCGCCTGGGAGAAAAATGAGGCATACTTAAGGGCTAATAAGATCTTTTTTCCTCCAAAAGTTTTGGGAGAGGCCGCTAAAACTTTGAACAATATCTCTGCTTGCGCTGTCCGCTCTGCTTGTTCGTCCATCGACGCTTGTCTCAATGAAGTATTCATCAGTACACCTTGGCCAAGTTCCGGGTGGTGAAGGTCGGGGTGGTTTGTTGTAAATAACGCACAGGTTTCAAATACTAGCTGCACCAGAAAGAAAAGGCTCTTCGCGCTTCGAAGAAATTGGAAGCCCCCGTCAAATACTTTTAAGGGCGTAAGAGAAGTCAAATACCACTTCTTTCCTGTGAGTTAAACGCCTGGCGTCCGAAACATTATCTATGGCAGAATAGGTATCGCCTGCAACACAAGGGGAAAGGACGCTCTTATTTAAGGCATACTATTTCTCAAATCAATATAATGCGCCCTTCATACATTCCAGTTTTGAATGGATTAGTATTGGTGGAGCTTTGTATCGACACGGGGAAATACTCGAGAGTTCTCCAAGATTGCTCGTTGCTTTAACTCAGACTAAAGGTGGCTGGCCTCCAAACCCATGCATGATGGGAACTAATGGCATTTGATTGGAATGGTATGGGCTGATGAGGTGAAATCTGAGAACTACATCTTTCTGTTTGTATTCCCGGGAGAGTAGTATGCTTTTTCCTAACCTTTAGTTATTTAAAACGTTCGTAGACAATACCACCACTCATTTTAAAAGTAACTTAGTCCACAGCAACGCATACGGACGCAAATAAATTCACCGAAAGGATACGAAACATCATCATAAATCCGCCTTGACATAAGAAAGCTCAGTAAATGGTACTGGGCTGCAAACCTGAATCGCAATCATGGTTCTCCATGATAACATTGTTCGAGTACGCTCATGATTGAAAACGTGATCTTCATCAAGAAAGATCGGGTGCTACATAGCAGTGGAGTGCGCTCCCAGGACCTTGTGCATTGCCCTACCAATGCGGCTTACCTTTTGGATGACAATAATGACCATAAGAAGAAAAGAACCGTGATCCCACCCCTGGTCGAGACACTTCTGAGATTTTCATTCAATTTCTGGTCAAGTAAAATAAGTTTTATTCGGCAAATTTTATCTCTTTTGTATTTAAAAAAATTCATAATATCAGCCAGTCATTGTCGCCAATATGAGGAAATTTATATAAAAAATCATTTGCGTTCATTAAAAATCGAACACGGACCACTCTTAGCCAAAAGCCAACTCTTAGTTAGCCAAATACATCTGACAGCTACGACATTAACGTTACCTATTTATTTAATTCATTAATGATATTCTACTCCAAACTGAAGTCTTTTAAAAGGCTTTTTGTTACTTTCATATGTGCGGCGAATTTATAGCTAAGCATATAAGATATTATGCAATCATCCATATGTTATCCATAACTACACCTAATTTGGGTAAACTTTTCTGAATGTTTATTCGTATATCCTGCATTTACTAGATAAAGCGTAACAGTGGACAGCTCATCACCAAGCTTTCTGTGATAAGATGAAAGTAATATCGGGAAAATATGCCTAGATTATTCGGTATCGATGCATGCACATTTATTTTTATTTCGTGAAATTATATACATTAACGTATGTTTCCATAGTTTAATCCCATTCTGACGAACTAAAGACGGATTTACATTGGGTCAAGAACGATTCATTCATAAATATGTTTTGAATTTAATAAATATCCGTTAAAGGAACTTCGTCAATCTACAAATTTGAAAATCGTGAAAAATTACATCACGTAGACTACACTTATTTCAATTAAATCTTTTTTGTATCGACATTTGGTGCAGATAAATCTCAATTTATATCATTTCGGTGAAACAGGCGAAGTACGCGTCATTCAAAAAGATCCTCGGAAAGTCGACCTTAATAAATATCCCTTGGTGGTAGATGATGTAGATTTTAGAATATAGTATACTGAATTGGGTGGGATAGTGAATATTTTTTATAATCAGTCTTTCTGTATAAATATCATCATTCGACGGAAGAACCATGCTGAAACAAACACAGCGATGCACCGCGACTGAATGTGCGAACAATATGAGAAGAAAGCTAAAAAATGAGGCGATTGATGACTAAGTTTTACGCTCCAGCAAATGTGAGTTCCATTGCGGATTTCAAATAATTGCGGTAGACGATGTTTTCCTCAGTGTTGCCAGTCTTTCGAGTATGTACTGCTCCTAGAAGTTCCCAAAAATTCCGCATTCTGGCGCGCGAAAAATTTTGCGTTAATTTCTTCCGCCACTGTACATAAGGACCGCGTTAAACCGCTTAGGGGGGAGAGAAATACGGAAGAAGAATTCGCAGACGCAATCAAGGGCGAGAAAAGGCGTGGGCGTCCGAGGTTACTGATGGCGAGTGAGAAAGGAGTTGACGAAGCAGCAACGTCCTCAGAAATCGTCCCCCCCCTCCTTCCTATCAAATGCAACGAGGAAAAAACGCACCGTGGAATTTCGTCCCCCTTCTCCTTCTTCGGAAGTTGATGTCGTTTCAGATTTGGAGAGCGAAGCTTCTTGGTCGTCGGTTGCAGATCCATCCGAGGACGAGCACCGAGACGACGAGGAAGCCGACCGACCGCGCCCACTCCGAGAAAACCATCCCTTAAGGCCGTTTTACACGATGAATGATCGTGCGCAAGGTCATTCGAATGATCATGCGAATGAAATTCATTCGCATGGTCGCTTGAAACGTCCGCTTTACACGGTGAATGAATTCGGCGAATTTTCGGCGCAGAAACGATGCGCAGAGGTGCGACTATCGATAGTACATATCGAATCGCGCAGCATTTCCAGCTGCTTTGTTTACTAGCGTCTGTTTGTGTTGTTCGAAGTTTGTGTTGTGGCGAGGTTTCCTCCAGCTTCTTTGAAATGCTTCCGCGAAAATATTCCATCGTTGAAAGACAACTAGTTTCTTGACTTAGGCGATAACTTTCTATTTTAAAGAATTTTCATTTCCCTATAAATATAATTAATTATCATTGGAGCGTGACGGAAAGCCTATACTTTCATTTAAGAGTAACAACTAAATGGGGTTGTTTAACCCCTGATTTTTCTGAAGATAGGCAACATAACAGCCAGCTTCACGCAGCCAAAATTAACTCCCAAAAATCTGCCCTCCGAGAAAACAAGATTCAACAAATAATTTCACCTTGTACTCCAAGGTTAGGTGTTCGCTTAACATTTCATACTTCTAAAATTGCAAATAAAACAAAATATCGATGCAATCTAGAAGAAAAAACGACGTTTTTATTCATTAAAAATCTCATATGGTTTTACCGAATGACCCACCCTCGAGAATTGATGTGTGTGAATTTGCGTTCTCTCAAAGCAAATAATAATTATTTGAGTGATCATTTGAATTAATGTGCATCCAAATTTGTTCTATATGATCTTAAAATTCCGAGGTGGTGGCAGTGGACAAGATGGACGCCGCGCTCTGATTTCATTCAAGGAAGCATTCAAGCAAATTAGAACATGCTCTAATTTCATTCGCGTGATCATGCGAATATAAAGCAGAGGTCGCCGTACCCGCTGCGTAGTAGGCGGCGAGCTGCGGATAAAAACAAGGAAGACCACGTGGAGATAGCGGAGACCTCGGCGGCGACCTTGCCCACCCCGACCTTGCCTCCCCCCCCCCCCCATCTGCACCCCCCCTGAAGATAGCGCGGGCCGTGTGAGGACAACGAAGACAGCAGCGGAGACATCCTCGACCCCCCTGTCCTCCCCGGTGCTCCGATCCCCCAGTGCTTACTTCCCCGAAGTGCAACCCGGTGCATGTGAAGAGCGAGACGGCGAGGTTGATAGTGATAGTGCGACGCCAGCCGTTCGCCCTCACAATTTGAGGCCCCGGCCGAGTTAAAGGGAAGAGTGACGAGTGGCAAGGCCATTATGATGTTGGCAGAGTGTTTTGCCCCAGGGGCAATGAGTTTTCTTAGTGTTCTAATCATTGTAAGTGCGACGGTGCCGAGTGTTTTCCATTTGAATAATGGAATACTGTTTGAGAGGAGGTCCGATGTTATTTTGTCTGACCATTCTTGGTCCGTGGTGGTAAATTTTGATTTGGTGAAGCTAAAGAGCGAATATAAGCAGTTGGGGGAGATTTTTGGAGTTGTGAGTGGCCGTATTTCTCATGGGGAAGCGAGAAATTCCGGAGTGGGGTATGATATGGCACTGAGTAAGATGTTTATTGAATATGAGAGAGTTAGAGTGAGTTAGAAGTTTTAGTAGATTTAATTGATAAAAGAAGGGTTAAAAGAGCGGCTGGATTAATGCCGGTGGTACACTTTTGAAAACGGTATTTGGGACGATGGGACTTGAGACGACGATTCGGAAGACTTACGGGTTTCGAACGAGCGTATTAACAACGTGGAGAAGGAGGGTGGCAAAATGGAAGCACAGATGACTAACCGGTTGTTGTTACTAAAAAATCTGGAAGGAGTGGTCGCGAATAATACAGGGGTTATCCGGGCGTTGCTAAGGGAACTAATTAAGTTTCAGAATCAAACTCAGACCTTCTCCAAGGGGGTTAAAAGGTGGCAGGGGGAGGTCAGTCGCATCCTGGTGGACGAGAGAAATTTGGTACAAATTGGTCATGCCTTAGTCAGTGCACGAATAGATATTTCACGACTGCGTCAAGCTCTTGAAAGTAGCGTTAATGGTAGATTGAGCAGTGCTTTGATTCCACCAAATATGTTATTAACAATTTTAGAAAGGATTAGAATTAATGTAAAACTTCCTCTATTCCTAATAGTGCCACCTGAGCATAATTATTTATATGTTTACTATCAAATGGCGAAAACTTCTGCAATTGTGGTGGGCACACAACTCAAAATTATTATTGATATCCCCTTAGGAAGTAAAGATAGCCTATTCGAGAGATACTTAATTCATCCATTTCCGGTTTTTTAAACCAGTGCTTAGTACCTATACCCAGAGGAACGTCGGCAGCACCATAATGATCGATGTAGGGCGAACCTATTTTACAATATGGGAAAGGGATGAAATAAAATCATGTAGAGTTGGTCCGCTGTTAATGTGCCCAGCAAATGCTGTTTTACTAACAAAACCAGTTAATTCATGCGAGTATGATTTGTTTATGCGACACAGGGTAAGGCACTGCCAACAAGACGCAGTAAAGCTAGAAACCCCTTTTTTCAAAAGAGTGGGCCAAGGCTGGCTATTCTCCCTACCTAGAGTGGTACAGGTAACACTCTAATGTAGAAATGGGACCTCCAGGGAGCGAGCGGTAACCATGGAGATAGAGGGAAGTGGGCTTTTAGATAAGAGTAGTCATTGCGATATCCTAGGAGACGATTTTAAACTTATGACAATGGGTCATGGCCAGTTGCTTATGAACGGCAGCTTCCCTGCCCTAGTAGTGCCCAATATTTCAATATATGGCGATGACTCATCCATGTGGAAGGACCCTGAGGTTGATTTGGATAAATTGAGAAATGAATTTCAAATGAATGTGAACTATTTCAGAGGGAGGGCTGACTTGATCAGCCTGATCGATAAGAGACAGAGGAATATGTACAAGATGTGGGGTATTATGGTGGTTGTGGTACTGGTTGTTATTTGTAATTTTGGTTCTTGGTGTATTCCTTTGGTTTGGTATTAGAATCAGGAGTGAACGATTCAATGAAAAGAGGGACGCTGAGGCCCCCTGTGTGACTGAAATGATTAACGCTACGGACGTAATCGTGGTAATGTCCCCCGTGTGCCAATCCCAAAATAAGAACTTAACTGATGAAGAACCCTAGATTAAATAGCAATTCCTATGTTTATTTTTTTTGGGGTTAATACTTTTGATGTTTTTTTATGTCCTTTCAGTTCATGTATTTTCTATTAATTGACTTTTCATTTTATCTGATTTGTATTCTTTAGTGGTTAGACATTTTGTGCTGTTTCATTTTTTTTTGTCGTGTGGTCAAGTGGTCGGCTGGCAGTTGGAAACAAAAATTTTCACGATGTTCAATTTTTCTTTTGTGGAGGGGAGCGGAAGTATCCACGCTGATTTGCATTCCCACACTCGACACCCAACGCCTTTCCTGTCTCCCACCCACCCCCTGCATCCGGTGAAGACGAGCTGAGAACTACGAGCTGAGAACTGCAAGCTAAGAGAGACGTCGGCAAGAGACACGCAGTTGGGCGTGGGACGACGTGTGAGATGGCCGAAGGGGATGTATGTATTTGAAGTAGAATAAACGAGAGATATGAAAGTACGCGGGTTTTGTTAAGATTTATTGAAGTTTCCTTCCTCGCGTTCCCTCTGCGCTCTCCGGCGAACTCGAGAGATTTACAATACCATATTTAATCCCTGCGAAATGCCCGTCATGTCTTCACTATGCGTACTTTTCGACAATAACCGACGGCGCAGGCCTGTGTTTTTTCTCATACTCCTTTTGAACGGTAAATAACTGTTCTCCTCTGACAATTTCATTTTATTACTCTTAAAATTGCCTAAAGAACAATAATTTTCTCATCTTCCAAACCCCAACAGTTATCACTCACTACTCACAGCTATCGCTTAAACTCAGAATTTTGAAAAAATCAGATGTATGCCATTTAAACCCAATAGAGAGTCACCACCCCCCGAGCGGTAGGTGAGGGGTAAGGTGCTGGGCTGGGAATAGGAAGGTCGATGCTGTTACATGGAATATTTTTTTTCTTTTCCATAGTTTTTTCACCTATATCTTTAAATAATTTTGTTTTCATAATTCTAACTTGCTTTGAGAATATTCCCTCCCACTTCACCCACAACAAAATTAAAATTGTGGATTTCCCTGTTTTTCCTTGTTTTTTCATTCTGGCTACTGGGTTTTCTGCCTGAAACTACTGCTTTTCACAAGTTTAGCTAAAGAATGAATGTTCTTTATTAGGTCGTTGACTTTCTGTCGTCATCGTTATTTCTTGCTTCGATATGAGCCCTAGAAATCGAAATTTAGGTAAAATTTGGGAATATTCGGAGGTTTTCCCGCACTAGCGACTGAACGGTCGATCGGATATAATTTTCACGCTCAATTTTTCTTTTTATTTTTCTGTAAGCAGTACCCCTGGCCTACTGCGTAGTCGAAGGAAGATGGGTAGTTTTGGTTCGCGAAACAACGAAAATAACGAATAGAAGCACCCATGATATCAAGCTAGGAATCACACACCCTGGGATTGAATATGTCATTTCTACCCCCCGTAGTTTCCAAGTTTAATGTGGTCGAATTAGAAAGGTGCGTTTTCACAGTCCGTACCCTAAATTTTATAACCATGACGCCTCCGTTTTTCAAAATGGCGGATACTCAAACGTGACACCAACGTAAAACTCCTCAAAATAGATTTCGACGAATATAACCCTTTAAAAAAAACGATTTTTTAGGAAATTTTTTCATACCCACCAAATAAAAACGGCGAAGTGTTTTCCATCAAAAGTTGGTATGAATTTCTGGAAAAAGAACAATTATACACTTTTGCCACAATTCTTGATCCACGATTCAAAATCAGTGTATTCCAAGATTCAAATAATGATGAGATGATAAAAAATCAATAGGCTTTGGAGATGACAGGTCTGCCTGAACAATGTCACCCAACACAAACAGATAGCTTAGGAAAAGTACAACTGAAAAAAGCTGATGAAAAGCATCAACATACAATGTAGGAACTTTATTCCAAATTAATGGTAACAGCACCAGGTTCTACCAGAAAGAGTCAGGAAACTCCAAAAGAAGAAATTCGAAGATACCTAGAAGAAGATTTGCTTCCACCAAGTGAAAACATTTTTGATTACTTGAAAATGAACAGTCTGTATCCTCACTGGAAGGAATTATCTTCAAAATATTTAATCACTCCTCCATCAGCAGTTTTTTCTGAGCATCTCTTCAGCACCTCAGGTTTAATTCATCACAAGAAAAGAAGCAGATTACATTCTGAATGAATTAGAATACTTGTTTTCCTAAATAAAAATGTGTTGTAGGTAATAAGTTTTAAATGATATTATTGATGCATATGATTTTATTGATTAATTACATTTGAAATAAAAAAGTTAATTTGTAAAATTTAATTGATTATATCTTTTTATTTAAGTATACATGTATCACATGAAGTAGTAGAATAATATTTAATATGCCATGTGCAATTCTAGTATTCGAGGTATTCAATATTCAAGATATTTGAATATTCGAGCTATGATTTAATATTCGAATTCCATATTCGAGTTCGAGAAATCTGCTATTCAACCCATCTCTAGTGCTGATATAACATAAATTGTCTGAATGACTCATAGGAAAACACAAATAGACAACCCTTGAAACGTCTTGTTACATCAGCTATTTGGATCTGACGGGCATAACAAACCTTACACATGTTTCAATAAAGCTTTTTCCTAACATTGTTCGTAAAATGGCCTTCATGTGCACTTTTATAGACATATTGAACTTCTTCACCCTCTCACAGGATAACCTGCTTGCTTTGCCTCTTCCTTCCCATTTGTTTGCTTGTGAGAAATTACGTTTGAAAATGAGTTTGTGTTGTCACTATGTGGAGTTATTTATGAGTTAAGCCAACTACTCCACAATGAAAATATCTTGTTGCGGCGATGATTGCTTCATTTACTGCCATAATACGAATTGATATCCAGTGTGTTGTTTGCTGTGGAGGAAAAGTCTGCTAAACAATAAGCGAGCCACAGAAATGACTTCTTTATGCGCCTTCATAACAGCAGCAGTCATAGAGCTGGATTTGAGCAAGTTTTTTGATTCCATAATGAGTTCGTCATTTTCTTTCATTCGTTCGTCATTTCAAAACAGAAACTGTTTATTTATAAATGCAAAGATTGGCCCACTGTTGTAAATTACTCAACTGCATTCATTTATTATTGGCTGGTCTTCACGCATGATAAAGGGTTCACTTGAGAGAGTCATGTATTACTTATTTTATGTTTTGAACAAAACCAAGTGAAATTCGTAATGGTTTGAGGGTATTTTAAAGGTGTGGGTTTTTCTTTTTTTGCAGAAGTAAATGCAGAAGGAAAGGCCAGATATGTAAAAAAAATAAAGAAATTCATGCGAGTCGTCATCGGCCACTACCTGAGAATTTAATCTACGGGCACATTTTTCACAATGATGGTCTGGTGATTAGCCTTTCGATCTCTCTCAGAAGATTATACCAAGATGATTTTGGAGACAGTGGTTTAATCAGCGAAGATGACAGGTGCCATGCACAAGTGATACGGGCTGTAGAATACCTTAGTGGCACTTAAAATTGTGAGACAAGTGGTACAATATGAAGATTTCATTCATTCTTAATAAGCCATAACTATTCTATTTTCTAGTAAATTCGAACGATCAACATCACTTGTGCATACTCTGTGTATCCTTTATTTTGCCATGCAATTTTAATTGAATGCTTATGCAAGTTTGTGTTGTTTGGATTTGCCATTTCCTCTTACATAAAAGATTCTAAAATGAAAAATGCGTATTATTTACTGGTCCAGCCCATCCTATTGTATTTCATATGCCTGCCATAATGGAATTCCAAGGGGTTACCAGTCATTATTTCCTAATAAGGCCTCTGGCGGTTCTGCTGTCTCTTAATGTAAACCGTTTACACAATATTGATTGTATTTGACACCAATTTTGATCGAGCGTTGATGCTGCGTTTACATAAAATTAATGCCTGAAGCTGTTTATATAATGTTTATACAATTTTTACATCAAAACCAAACAAATAACCAGTTTTGTGCCAACATGGTAGGGCCTTCCTTATCACCACTCTTACAAATAGCTTACGATTTTCTAATTGTTAGGGACATGATGTTCTTTAAGAGATTTTTCAAATATTATTTTCAAGTATGATACTATTTCTGACACAAATTTTTTATAAACTCAGGTGAGAATTTCATCAGGACAGAGTGATTTCTTGGAGTTAATAGATTTCAGGTGACTTTCTATGCCACAACAAGAAAAATTAATGAACTGCATTTTTTATAGGCTAAGCAGTGCAGTGGTGTAATTCCGAGTGCAAGTAGTATAGAAGCTTTGGACAAAGGTGTTAAGGATATTTGCTTTTTTTAACTTGTCACTAGCTCTTTCTCCTAGGCCATTTTTTAAAGTTGTTACTGTACATTTATTCTCTTGAACCTCCCTCCCGTAAGACGATAAATGCCTGCAGCTATTCTTTGAAAGACTCTCCTAATATTTTACTTTTGAATGTTTACCATTAATGCTTTCCTTATGGCACCTTTTGCTGTTTTTTTAGCTCCCTTATATTTTTCACAAATTCTCTAATGTTTCACGTCGGGGAGATCCTGATGGGCATTTTTCATTTTTGTGTGCAAGATTCTTTGTCACTTGAGAGATTAATGGATGCTTGCATTATGCCATGTTAGGTCTTCGTTCTACTTTTATTCTTTACATAGTATTTATTTTTGTAACATTTTGAGGAAGCAAAGTGTGGATGTCGGTGGAGAGTAAGTTAATCCACTCCAGTTCATTACAAACACTGGGTAGGATAAAACAGTATTTTCTTTCCTATATCATGTATATTGTAACCATAGGAATTTCATTTTTCGTTCACAGCATTATGCAACATGATTGTGAATGCTATCATATAAGCATGTGAAGCTAAAAATGCCTCCACAATAAGGGTGTTTCATAAAGTCATCACTGGAGGATTTGCATCTGCACCAACGCTGTTTCTGCAGATATCATAATGTACGATTATTTTTGTATGCTATCGAAGACTGGGGTCTTCCGGGTTTTCCACTGCATTGGTTTTTGGTGCAAGGAAAACATTCCATGATCCAAAGATCCACATATCGCTTACATAAAATACATTTTTTTAATGAAGCTCTTCCCAAACCTTCACTTCTTCATACCCTGGGCACATGTTATCATCTCCCTCCTGTCAGAAAACTCTTCACGGTGAGTGAACAAGTGATTGACAAATATCAGCATTCAAGTATAATTCCTAGGAAATTCAAAGTAAACACATTGCTTTATGATAAAAATTAATATCTTTGTCCATTGTTAACGTTATTCAAAAAGACCAATAATCGATTGGAGCTCTCTCTCTCTCTCTCTCTTTCTCTACCCCATAAAGTGCCCTTGGATTTCAAAATGTGAAAATGTTGGCCAATGACTCACCTTCCGCCTAATAAGTGTCAATTCGTGTGAAGTATAGTATCCAAAAAATTGGCTTCTACATGTACTCTCAGAAGGGTTAGTTGAAGATCTGGGTAATAGTTTGAAAGTTAAAAATAATGTAGTTACTGTAGTACATGTTCGGAATTAGGAATCTTACATTGGCTCTGTGCTATGCTTGAGTCCTATCTACCCAGTGCCTTAACCCGCACCACATAAATTTATTTAGACTGTGACCACGGCAAAGAATTATTTTATGAGGATAAAGCCATTGTTACAAATGCGCAAACAGATGCATTCACAGAATCACCACTTGCATCACATTTACACCCAAAATCGCTCTACTGTATGAACTAATGGCCATAAATAGCCCGTTCTAATATGGAGCATTTGTCCACACATCTATTCATTAACATACTTGCAGGGACATGCATTGTGAGAACATGTCTTAATGCAAAGTATTTTAGAGGAGCAAAATTCTAGAGTTACAACTTTCTCGCAAACCTGGGCCTATGAGAGAGAAAGCAGTGACACTCTTACTACTCGTCTCTCAAGTTCAAAAAAAACATATTTAAATTGAATCTTTGACATCCTCAACATAAGTCTCACGATGTCTCCTCATTAGACTCTTTGATGATAACATGGCTAGACTTATATTTTTTTCCATTACTTTATGTTCCGGGAATATTTCGCACTTCACTGGGCATACATTGTATTTGCTATAGCACACATCCTATTGCACTATTGATGCAATCTTTCCTCATGGAACTGCAATAAAGTTTTAGAATCGAACTTTTCAAAAAGATCACACCTGGGCTTTACATTACTACGAGTGTCGAAATACTGAAATAGAAATTGCTAACAATTAATACATTCATTTATCAAGTAAATCACAGTAAATACTTAATGACGTGATTTAACAATTTGCATTTCAGACTATGTGTACATGTCGCATCTCATTATAAGTACTCCAAAATCACTCCTGCATAGACTTCAGGCAGGTTATCTGACTCGCCACCAATTCCCATGCCGAGGAGACCTTTAGAAATCATTTGACTATTAGAAAATTATGAGCACCAAAATACATTCATTCTTTCTAAAACTCAGACGCAATATTACAAAAAGAACTAACTCGAGGAAAGTGAAAAGTAATACCATTCACTGGTATCTCGGTAGATGGCAGGCATCACACCATGTGTATAACTTCCAAAATGGCATACAAAAAGCTGTGTTTGGGTGCATTCAGGGGACAGAGTACTCTGGGAGCACTCAGACCATAGTGTTCTCAGTATGGCTCAGACAATTTCCCCATGAATGCAACCACTACATAGCAGCTACGTGGGAGTGGCCTTTTGGGTCGCTCCCTGCCCTCCCTGCTCTGAGCGCTAGAATGTCGGCAGGATGCAAATACCTCGGGAAATTCATGATATATAAGCAATGGAAAGTATGGCCCTTTCCCAGCTATCCAATGTTTTACAAGTAAGGTGGATAGAGCATTAACTGCTATAAAACTAAAAATACAATCGGAAAGAGATATTTGAAGTGTTATCTTCAATTGTGTGTCTGTGATAGTTAATGCTTTGCCCTTACACAACTTGCTTAAATGATGTTTCTTGTAGGCTTTTTGAACACGTTGTGGAAGCCATTCGATGACACTTTTGGTATTCTTTCATAAGTAAAAGAGTTAAGAATCAGACAGTGAAGAGAGGCCCTAAACTTCTGTGCGTTGGCTTTCTGACATTATGCTTGACTTTGTTTTTGGTAATTACGGGTGTCAAGGTGCAGCAATTATCCACTTAATTGGTTCATGCCAAAAAATAACCTAAATATTTTAAGTAGCTATCAACATATGAGGGACAATTGTGTGATGATGGAGATAATGCAGCAGAGAAATGTATTTGCCCATGGGTGACATAAGATTCATACATTTTTGACCATTACACTTTCAGGCTAACTTACTAAAACTGAAGTTGAGCAATGATGCAGTGCCCGACATATTTAAGTACTAAGGCATTGAAGAAGAGGAAGAAAATGAATAGGGAAGGTCATCATCTGATTATGACCAAAAGAAAGCAATTTGGTGGTGTCAAAGACAAAGAGAATGAAGCACCCATAGGAGACAGAGGACTAATTACTGATTCTTTGTTGCCTGTGAGAGAAGATTTTGTTAAGCAAATGATAAGGGGTGACGTGTTTGTGGAAGTAACTGAATTCTGGTGAATTCACAAAAGTAAAGATTTTTTCTTGTATTTTGAGTTGCGGTACAGAGTGGCGAATTCGCTTGTCATACCGTGTATATATAAGCAACTTGCATTGCACGTAATTGGTGAAGTGGACTATGCCATTCTGGGGCAAAGTGTAAAAGGAAGTGAATGGAGTGCAGAAGTTGAACTGATGAAAGTTGTCAATGACCTCAACAAGGTCACTGTTTGTGAAGGCAGTGTCCTCTCTATGAGCTAATCCTAGGAGAGAAGTTCTTCACTGAGGTCGGTTAAGGAGCATAAATTGTTGCCTCGTTCTAGAAAAGGGTAAACAATGCAAGTTTTGCTCCACCACTGTGAAGATGCTCCAACAATGGGGACAAAGACAATAGAGGGAAAATGCTGAGAAAGCTTTGTCTCTCGATGAAGGGAGGAAGGTGGAACTTGTAAAGAAATGCCTCAAGTAACAGGAGTCCTTTTGCAGAGTAAATGTTCCCAATATTGGGAGGAGCTGCTAACTAAGTAGGAATAGATAATGAAATTAAGATTTAGAGGAAAAGCTCAAAAACAGTTCCATCCCAAAAGTGCTACAGGAAGTTGTGAGGGAAATACCGGCAGCAGTGAAGTGCAGAAGTAGCCATGGACAGCGAAATTCTGAGTTTTGGGTGCTAATGTGCTTTTTAATAATAATAATTTTATTTGTTCTGTAGGATTTTTTACAAATCATAGAACACGTCCAAAAAATATATGCTAAGTTACGGAGGTTTTAACGGGGTTTCAAATTCTGACAGGTAATAGTACCTCTTCTCTAAGAGATATTTACACAGTTCCTTCTTGAATTTACCAACCCCCACCATTTTCTTTATATAGCTCAGAAGGTTATTATAAATGTTTGAGAGTCGATATAAAGAGCCGTTTCTACGTTGGGCACCATTATTATGCAATATATGCAGGTCAAAATGTCTTCTTGTTCCATGGTAATGCATATCACCATTCTTCAAAAAACAGTCGGGGTGAGTTTTCACAAATACAGCACAATATAAAACATAAATACAGTATAACCTCGTTAATTAGAACCTGCTTAATTCAAAAGACCGCATAGTTCAAAATACCGCTTAATTCGAAGTTGTGAGCTGTCCCCGGCAAACGGTAGAGGGAATTGCACGCTAGATGGTATGGATAATTCGAAATAGCGCTTAACATGTAATTCGAAGTCACATTTCGCCCTGTGACTTCCGATTTTATCGCTTAATTCGAAGTTGTCCTAGACGGCGGCTGCGCATTTTACTAGGTTGGAAGCGCTTGTTTCAAAGTCATTAACGTTGTCCCGCTCTTGAAAACCAATCTTTACCACATATCTATTTGGAATTAAGCTGTTCTCCCCATATAACATATCTCATGAGTAGGTACTTCCGTTTCTCTGCAAGGGTCCTAGACCGTGAGAGTGTCTCCTTACCATACCTATATCAGGAATGGAACATGAGTCATACCCCTTCAAAGTCTTCTTTTCACTTTCCCCTGCGTAACATGATACCGTCGCAGCTGCAACCCTTGGTTATTTAGCCAGCTCATTTTTCCCCTAATATCAAGTTACAAATGTCAGTAAATGCTTGTCCAGAGAGGAGGCTCTGCTCCTCTCCGTCACCCCTCCCTCCACAGGCTAGGGAAGGAGCCTCGGCGCGACTGTTGCGCCCAATACTGACAACGCCAGGAACTACATCGGATGCCGCAGGCTGTGAACAGAGGCATCTGTTGAAAGAAGGCTGCGAAAAGCTTCCTATCCTGCCCGCTCTTAAGGGTCGCCAGCTTCCCCCTCTCTTGCCCAAACCCAATAGACTGTTGCCTTCCCCTCTCTCACCCTGGTGCCTCCCTTCTCTCCGAACTGTCAATGCAGATGATTGGAGGTCATAATCCTTGACGACCCTGACTGAAGGGCTCTCCACCTGACGACTTGACCATCTCCAGGGAAGTCACGTTGACCTCTTGACTTATCAGGTGAAAGGAAAAGTAAGCATTTGTATCTGTTAGACTGAGCAATTTCTCATATGTAAAAAAAAAGAATGTACATACATAATTGCGTCTATCGATATCCAGATTTATGATGACGTAATAATATAAGAAAACAGTTATTATTTGTACAGTGAATGTGATTGTACGAATAAAATAAAATCATAAGAAAATCAAATATTAACAGGTTATGGGCCCAGGTCAGGTTACAGAAGAAAATTTTCATTAATATTTATGGACGTGCTTAACTCAGTCCCTGGCCGCGGTGTCTCGCACGTTTTGTGGAGTATTAAAAAGAAAGTGAACATTAATGATTTTGTTGAACCAGAAACATTTTTTAAAATGGAAGAAGAAGACAGAGTTAAGATGCAACAATTTGATGGGAAGAATTATAATTGTTGGAAATTCTTAATGGAATTAGTGACTAGATGAAAAGAACGTAAGGTACATAATAGAGAAGCCGTATTCAGAAATAATTGCACCTTATTCAACTGTCCGGCGAGTGAAACCACAGCAGCAAAAAAAATAAGAGAAGTGAAATTGGATGGATATGATAAAGATAATAAAAGAACAAAGAGATATATTGCAGAAAGAATCAAAATGGGGTTGTTGGAAATAGTTAAGGGCTTCTCCACTGCTTATGAAATGTGGATTGCTCTAAAAAATATATACAAGAAAACTACTATGGCAAGTGTAATTAGCCTCACAAAGAAATTTCAAAATTTAAGATATTTACCGACCCAACATACGTTTGAGGAGTTTTGTACAGAATTTGAACTTCATGAAGTAGGAACCAAGTATGATCTAAGGCAACAGATTATCCATTTTCTCATTACTATGCCAAGTGAATACGATAGCGTAGTAACTTCATTAAGAACTGTTGCTGCAACTCAAGATTTGAATATGGAAATAGTGAGACAGCAAATAGAAGAATATGAGGAAGGCCATGAAAGAAAGAAGAGACTGAAAGACATGAATTTCCAGCCAACTGCATTTGCTGGGATCAGAGGAAGAGGAGGTATGGCTTCACCAAAGCCAATTTTCCAATTTCCATGCAATAATTGTGGAGTTGTTGGGCACAAGATCGCAAACTGCTTCCGACCGGAGGGTGGTGCCTATCAACAGCATCGAGGACGCAGAGGATGCGGTCCCTTTCGGGGAGGCCGTGGAAAACGGCATCAGCACCGTGGTGGAGGCCGTGATCAGGATCAGAATACAAACAACTATCGTGGCCGAGGTGGTATGAATAATAATAATAGAGGTAGTCATCAAGCTCATCTTACAAATATGAGAGCTGATTCTAATTCAAATTAACAAAATAATGAACTAAATAGTGAAGAAGTAACTTATAATTTTGTTACTGAAGTTGAAGCATGTTATATTGAGGGTAAAGTTGACAAGTAGAAGACATCCAAAGATGAATGGGTTATGGACTCTGGTGCATCTGAACATTTGGTGAGAACTGATACTCTAGCTAGTAATATTAGAGTTCTTGAAAAACCCGTAAAAATATTTATTGCTAGAACCAAGGATTTTATAATTGTTGAAAAGATATGTGACATTCATGCTTCAACACTAGTCAATGGTGAGATTATAAAGATTAATTTCTTTGATGTTTTGATGGTTGACCAATTGAAGTGTAATTTGCTATCCATTTCTAAAATTGAAGACAAAGGTAATAAAATGTTGATTGATGATGATGAATTTACAATTGTTAATAAGGAAAATAATAGAGTTGTAGGAGTTGGTACAAGGGATGGAAGTCTGTATAAATTAGAGTTGAATCTAACTGGTCATTGTTATAATGCTACTATTTCCAATGATTTATGGCACAGGAGACTTGGACATATCAGTGATGATGGAATGAAGAAATTAGTTAAATGTGTGGATGGTATTGATTCCATAGACAAGGTACGTCGAGATTTGTGTGAAATTTGTATTTCAGGAAAACAAACTAGTGTTCCACATACTCAAACCAGAGAAAGAGCAACAAGGCCACTATAAAGAGTACATTCTGATTTAACTGGCCCTATTGCTCCAACTGCCTATAACGGAGTAAGATATTTGACGAGTTTTGTTGATGATTATACACATTTTTCTGTCACATTTGGACTTGCGGAGAAATCAGAAGCTGCAGGATTTGTAAATCACTATGTAGCAATGGCAACAAGTAGATTCAATTGTAAAGTAGTTCAATTCAGATGTGATAATGGTAGGGAATATGTAAATGAAGAATTAATTTCATTCTTTGAGGAACAAGGGATTCAGTGGGAACTAACGATTCCTTATACTTCTCAATTAAATGGATTTGCTGAATGTATGAACCGAACAATTAAGGACAAAGCTAGATGAATGTTAATTGGCAGTAACTTAAAGAAATCTTTCTGGATTGAAGCAGCTTTAACTGCTTTGTATTTAATTAATAGAATACCTTCTAAGGCTATAATTTCTTTGAAAGTTCCAGCAGAACTCTGGTATGGCACGCGTCAAAATTTGAGAAAACTCAGTCTTTGGTTGTGTTGCCTTTGTCAAAAAGAACAAAGATGAACTTAAAGGAAAATTTGATGAAAAGACCAAGAAATGTACTTTAATAGGTTATTGTTCTAATGGATTTAAGTTGTGGAGTATAACTGAGAATAAAGTGATCTCAGCATGTGATGTTATATTTAATGAAAATAAGACTAAGTTTGACGGTGAAAATTATGTAGAACTCAGAAATGAGAGTAAGTGAAAATGCAGAAGAAATTGATAATGAAACTGAAAATGTAGAAGAAGATCAAGGATTGAGGAGGAGCACAAGAGTGGTAAAAAGGCCTACTTATCTTAGAGATTATGCAACATTAGCTCTTAATGACTGGATTCAGAGAGAGGATAAAGATAGAATAGAACATTGCTTGTTGACTCATTTTCTTACTGATGAAAATACTAAACCTCCAATTCATGTGGTTGAAGAAAATTCTAATTTAGTTTTAAATGCAATAGACTTTTCTGAGGGTATTCCTGAAACATTTGATGAGATAGAAGGTAGGAGTCATAATAAGGAGTGGATGAGAGCTGTTCAGGAGGAAATGAATGCACTTCAGAAAACTAAAACTTAGGAATTAGTTCAATGTCCATCAGATAGAAAGCCAATTAAATGTAAGTGGGTTTTTGCTCTAAAAAGAGATGGTAATGGAGAAGTAATTAGGTATAAAGCTAGATTAGTGGCAAAGGGATGTTCTCAAAAAGAAGGTATAGATTATACAGAGACATATGCACCTGTAGCAAGACTGTCATCACTTAGAACTCTGTTAAGTATAAGTAATCATAAAAATATGTATACCTGTCAGTTAGATGTAAAGAATGCTTTCCTGAATGGAGTGCTAAAAGAAGATATCTATATGATTCCCCCTGAAGGTATGAAAGTTAAAGAAGGCATGGTTTGTAAGTTAAAGAAGACATTGTATGGACTGAAACAGACTCCTATGGAGTGGAACATTAGGTTTCATGAGTTTATTACTAAACTTAATTATAAGCAATGTGTAAGTGATAAATGTTTGTATGTAAGATGTATAAGCTCTACTATTGACTATGTATTGTTGTATGTTGATGATATAATTGTTGCAAGTAATGAAAAGGTGTCAATTGAGAGTACAGTAAAAAATTAAGAGAAGAATTTAAAATGAGAGATCTTGGTGAATTAAACTATTTCTTGGGTATAAAGATTGAAAGAAGAGAGGGAAGTATGTTTCTGAGTCAGACTGAATATATTGAAAAATTACTTGAGGGATTTAATCTGGTTACAGCAAATCCAAGAGATACTCCTTTGGCAACTGGTAAATTTTGTGATGTTCAATCAGAACCAATTCAGCATAGTAGATATAGGGAATTAATAGGGGTATTATGTATGCTTGTGTAGCAACAAGGCCGGATATTGCGGCAGCAATTAGTTTTTATGGTCAATATCAGACCAAACCAACTAAAGCTTTGTGGACTCGTTTAAAGAGTTATGTGTTATTTAAAAGGAACTAAAAATTATGGGTTGTTATTCAAGGGTCTTAATGATAGCAATGTTGCTGGGTATGCAGATGCAGACTATGCTAATCATAATGATAGAAAGTCTGTGTCAGGCTATGTTTTCAAAGTTTTTGGAGATGCAATTGTTTGGGCTTCAAGAAAACAGCGCACAGTAGCACTTTCATCTACTGAAGCTGAGTTTTATGCCCTAGCTTCAGCTACTGCTGAACTGCTTTGGTTGTATAATTTACTAGTTGAATTTAAAATTGAGGTGAAACACCCAATTGTAATATATGAAGATAATCAAGCCTATATAAATTCTTTGTCAAAATGGGATCAAAAGAGACTGAAGCATATAGATGTAAAATACAATTTTGTTAGAGATTTTGTGAATAAGGTGTTAGATGTTCATTATATCCCTACTGATTGTCAAGTAGCTGATAAATTCACCAAAGGGTTGCCATTAGCATCATTTGTAAAACACAGAGCAGAACTAGGTTTGACTGAAGGACAATGAAGTGTAATGTAATGTTGAATAATGTGTCAAATAAATAAAATTAAAAGATAAAGGGATAGATGAATGAGAAATTGAGGAGGAGTGTTAGACTGAGCAATTTCTCATATGTAAAAAAAAAGAATGTACACAATTGTGTCTATCGGTATCCAGATTTACGATGATGTAATAATATAAGAAAACTGTTATTATTTGTACGGTGAATGTAATTGTACAAATAAAATCATAAGAAAATCAAATATTAACAGTATCCACCTCTGCAGAGACGAGTATTGACCAGGTACAGTAATTTCAGCATTAAACATTTTAATACTCAACTGTCATATCATGCTAATGTTAGCGGCACTCGTATCAAACATGAGGAACTTATAATGTGGAGATAAAGATTGAGCCCAGTACTGTTTTTCTCTGTTGAATTGTTTTATTCACCTAAGAAAATGCTTTAGCTTCACTCTCACTAATAGCCAGGCATTTATTGTAGTATTTAAGTGATTAGGGTGCTTCGACGACTAAGGTCATTCGCACCATCCAGGCATTTATTTCTCCATTGTAGGTTTAAATAACTTTGATGATTACCCTTATTGACGAAAGACAGTTGCAGATATGTCTTCGAAAAGAAAACACAACGCACTGACTCTTACGGAGAAGATGAATATTCTTCGTGAGGTGGACACTGGGGTGAAAACAAAAACGGAAATCGCAAAGCAATACGGTATTCTGCACTCAACGCCGTCCCCTTATATTAAAAATCGTGATGCAATTGTATCACAAGCAGAAAGCGGAAAGGGCGACGGAAGGAAGAAAAGAAATCGGGGAGCCAAGCACGAAAAGGTAGAGAGCGAGTTGTTGGATTGGTTCTTCTAATGTAGGGCAAATAATATCCCTCTGTCTGGTCCCTTAGTAAAAGAGAAGGCCGGAATGATCGCTCTTTAATTAGGTGAAGAATTTAAGTGCTCCAATGGGTGGCTGCAGAAATTCCAGAAGAGGAATAATATTGCGTCTTTATGCGTGTCTGGAGAAGGCAGATCAGTGGATGTAGGTGCTGCTGAAAGGTGGCGAGAAAATGTCAAACACATTTTTCATGACTACACTCCAAAAGATATTTTGTAAATGGATGAGAGTGGAATCTTCTATAACATCCTGCAGGATAGGACATTCGCTGCGAAGGGAGAAAGATGCCGTGAAGGGAAGAAAAGCAAGGAAAGGCTGACTGTCGCACTGTGTTGCAACTCCGATGGCACCAAAAAACTTCAGCCTATGGTGATAGGAAAATACGCCCACCCTAGGTGTTTCAAAGGGCATTCAAACCCTTCCTTACAGTTATCGTGCCAATAAAAATGCTTGGATGACTGCAGCTTTATTTAGTGAGTGGCTTACAAGTTTTGAGAGAAGAATGGCTGGCCAGAATCGAAAAATTCTGCTTTTAATATATCAGTGCACAGCTCACAGCACTGAAGGGCTCAATCTAAATAATATTAGAGTCAATTTCTTTCCCACTAACACCACTAGCAACATGCAGCCTCTTGATCAGGGCATTATTTATTGCCTCAAGGGATTGTATAGAAAGAAATTGGTGAGGTACATGATCAGGGAGACTGCAAGAAATATTCCCGTTCAAGACATTAGGAAGTGGAACCTGCTGGATGCGATGAGGAATATCTGTGCGTCTTGGAATGAAGTTTCCTCATCTGTTATTGCAAACTGCTTCCGTAAAGCCGGTTTTGGGGAAGAGATGGCATTAAACATAAGTGACTCAAGTGAAGATTTCGACTGGCCTGAAATTCAAGGTGTTATTGAGTGTCCAAAAAATTTTCTGGAATACGTCCGTTGCAATGACATTGTGATCACCACTTCCAAAGAATTGAAGTTGAAGAGACCGCGGTTGCTAAGTCAAATGAACTCGATGGCGACAGATGCGGGATAGAAGTAAGTGATTCGGATCGAGGAGGCCGAAGAGCAGCTGATACATATGCGAGTGACTCGTAGAGAGGCATTTTCTGCTATCTCGACGGTGGAAATGGCGCTACGAGAAAGACTAAATTCCGATGAAAATCTTTCCCAAGCCTTGAGCATTGTGTAAACATGTGCACGAACTCTACGAAAAGAAAAGTAAACAAACGACTATATTTTCATATTTTTCCAAAAAATAACTTAGGTAGCTGGTAGCTAGAATGGTCATTCAAACGTTTATAACCATTTTCATTTCCAATAAAACTTGACCAAAAAAAATCTTCAATATATTCGTTGGAAATATGACAAAGTTTTTTGTAAATCATAATTGCCATTTTGGACAATATCGAACTCAATCTCTGGGATTCTACTGGAATTTTTCGCCGACTTACAACATATGTCTTATCTTATGGACAAGATAAAATTTTTCATTCCATTCACCTGAAAAAGACGTGGTGGAGAAGTCCAGAGAGACGATCTTGATCCATTTTCCTGGTTAAGCATATGCATTATCAGAAAACCACCTCTCTAACTTCCTTTGCTTTGATCCTCAGATTCCTATGTCTTCCCCTGGTCGCAGGAGAGCTTTACTTGGCAACCTTCTCTGTACTATTTTTATCATATATTTGCTCTTCCCCCACACTTCTTGTGAATCACTAGGTATGGGAGGGAGAAGGGACTGCTTATGAGGGGTGAGATTCTGAAACTATGTCATAATTTTTTCCTGGGTTTCCTGGGCGTGCTCAGGGAGGGAGGGGAGACCCTAGCTGACCTGCACTCGATGCTCTACCTTTCTATCCATCCAAAAGGGAAGAACACGTAATGCATTCTTGGAAAGCATAGGCACTTTCTTGACCAATTGAGACCCAGTACAGGTCTATGGAGCATCACACCAAAAAAAGCTCCTTTTGCCAAAAACTTGGATTATGAAGCATGAAAAGTGGACACAGAAGATAACCTCTTCTATACATTGAAAAATTATCTCATCAAATTTACTCAAGCCGACTGTACCTGCGGCTCAATTTGTGTGAAGATTGAGGTGATTGACGGGTGAAAACTTCAGTGAGGCAGGAAATTGTCGTAATGGACGTACGTGGCAGGCGTTTCAGTATCTGCGGGCTGACACAACACGCAGCGCCATTGTTGGATGTTGGAAACAATTGTCAGGTGAATCACCACATGCAGATTCATGCCCGAAGATGATTTTTTTTTGTGCAATCGCGTCTAAAAAAAAGCATACTACTCCAAATTATCCTAAGTCGGATAACCTCAAAATATTTTCTTCTCACGAAACTGAAGAATTGTAGTCAACAACTACTCCAAATAGCGTGTATTCTTAACCTACCTGTTGATAAAAAATGTAGTTTAACAATGATTTTCTAAAAACTTCGAAATATATTTGTTTATTTTCGGAAAGTACGTTTAATTTGAACCCGGATAATTCGAAGTTCAATTTTTTTGGTCCCTTCAATTTCAAATTAACGAGGTTTTACTGTACAAGGCAAAGTCAGCAAGCCATTTTTACAGAAGAAAGACTAACAACTCACTCAAGGTTGTAAGTTGAAAATGGCACCCAGGGCAGTTTTTTTCAAAATGAATACTCGTTTAGCATGGGTGGAATGACCCCAAAAAACAATATCGTTACATAGGTGGGAAGACAAATAACTAGTAGACAAATTTCAATACAGGGTGAGATCAAAAAGTAGTAGGACTGATTTTATTAAAAATAATTTATTGCACATATCGACACAAATCCTTAATAGTCTTCGACATAGGACCCTTGTGCTTTGATATACCGAGTATAACGTGTCTGCCAATTCGTGAATGCCTTCTGGAAGTCACTAGGCGGAATGCTATTGAGAGTCCTCGTTACAGCCATGACATCTTTACAGCCAGTTGGACATCTTCGATGGAGTCGAAACGTTGTCCCTTCATCTCCCGTTTCAGGTGAGGGTAGAGAAAGAACTCAGGGGAGCCATGTCTGGGCTGTAGGCGGGGTGAGGTAACGTGGTAACGCCGTACTGAGCCAGCCACTCCCACACCAACACCACAGTGTGGCACGGTGCATTGTCGTGGTGGAGCTTCCAGGAACGGGCGATGTCTGGTCGCATGCGGTTGACTCGTTTTCGCAACCTATCGAGCACTTCCACGAGAAAATGTGCATTCACAGTATGGCCAGGGGGTACAAACTCCTTGTCGATGACACCACAATGATCAAAAAAGACCAGAAGCATCACTTTTGTCACATTTTTGTCGACCATCGATATTGACGGGCGACCGGCACGTTGGTCATCCTTGATGAGCTCCCTCACCTCACGGAACAACTTGCGCCACTCCAAAACACTTGAGCGGCTTGTGGCAGCATCCCTGTAGGCCTGCTTGATCATATCGAAGGTTTCCATTGTGGTTTTTCCAAGTTTGAAGCAAAACTTCACGGCGTAGCGCTACTTGAGATTCCGTTCCATTCTGAGTGTGACAACACAGGGGTTCACGAGAAACAGTGTGCTCACTATCTAAAGGCTCGCACCTGACTGCAGAGGGTTGTGTTCTGTTCGTGAAAGTCCCTCCGACCATGCACAGCCGGTAGGACTCCCCTCGGTCGATTAGTCTGGCCTACAGAAAATCAGTACTACTACTTTTTGATCGCACCCTGTACATTGCATGATACAGCATTTCGTAAGGATCTCAAAATGCAGATTGAGCGAAACTGCCTGGCCTGTATCGTCAGCAACGGGCACCGACTCTGTTGTTATTGGTTACAATGTATCTGCATACTAAAAGTCTTAATCTGATTGTTGCGTAAAAGTAGCCATAAAACGTACACATTTAAAAGAAAAAGTGCACCATTTTATTGAATCATGGTAAATTGTAGCCGCGTCTATCCCTTTTACTAAGATATTTTAACACTGAGTGGTCAAATTGGTGCGGGGGCTTCCGCGGTGATTTATTGAGGGCAGTTCATTCGGGTTTTTTTCCTGCGCTGATTCACGTTAACGAACTGTTAACATGAATCAACGCGGGAAAAGCCCGAATAAACTGACTTCAATTAAGTGGCCAAGTCGATCAAAAGCTTCGACCGAAAATATTGCAAAGAAAAAGGAAGGATTGAAAGATCAGGCCATTCCACTGCTCCCGCAGCACTCCGTCCTCTGAATAAGCCCTTTGAAATGATATCATTTCAAATTAAGGTAGTGACATAATTGTGGGTTGCTCAGGTGAAAGGAGAGGATATATATAAAAGAACTTTGGCTATGCATAAGATGCAGGAGTCAAAATTGCTGTGAAAAAACCTTCAAGTACTACATTGGGATGTTTGAAATATGCAACCCTTATTACACTGCTAGTCCAGGGGACTGCTGACATAATACCACATCACGAATTAAAATGCATATTATTAAAAAATTAAAACTTCAAAATTTTTTTCGATTCTTTCCCGAACTTATTCGGCATCGATACTTACGTCCTGCATAAGAAAGGGAAAGCTGTCCAGGGGTTAAATTATAAGATGTATATGGGCAGCATTGAAAGAGTGAAAGGAACATTACTTACCTCAGCCTTTGATAAAAGAGCCTCACATGCATGTCTCTCATGGGCCTCCAGTCGCTCCGCTACCTCCAGGGCCAAATTCAGGGCTTTGAGAGCTTTGTCACAGTCTCCTTGGCGGTGGTGGAAAATGCCACATGCTGAGTAACATCGGAATAGTTCCTCAGGTAGGTTCCAATATTGAGCAATGCCAACTGCCTGTCAAAGTCAGAAAGTCAAGATGAAACAGTTCCCCAAATGAGGAAAACATACCAATGGGCCACAACCTTAGATAAGGAAGACATCAACGTCTCAATGTGTTAATACACAATAATAAGGCAACACCAGACAAGAATATCAACATGAAAAACACCAAATTATGATTATTCAGTCATACAAAGCAAAACTGTTCTGTCCTGACAAAAAGGAAATGAAAATGTACGCAGTAGTGCTCAGTATTATGAAATTACAAATATCTGGCACTCTACCCAGAAGAAAAAAATGTTTTTAAAAATAGTAATTAAAAAAGTAGCATTTGCAGCATCACATTACTTTTCTCATACCATATTCCAAATATTTTTCCAAAAATCTCACTAAATATCGCATAACTAATGTAAAGCTCAATTTTCACAATCCAGTAGGTAGGTAACCCATAATATAGACAATAGAACTGCAAATATTTCTCATGCTAAGTACGGCATTGTTATTGTGTTCCTTTCATCGTTGAAAATTGCCGAGTATTTGGCTTATGCTGATAAAAAATTGTATGCTCTTGGCACTAAATTGGACGCAAGATACAAAGGGAGTTTGGTTTGAGCAAAGAAAACCTTTACCAGCCTGAATTACCTCAGCCAATGACCTTTTCAAATATCAGTATTCTAGCCCATAATATTGATTTGAATTCATAAAAACATAGGTAAACAAAGAGACTCAAATATCACCGATGGAAAGGCAAGGTAATTATGGCACGTGCAAATACACAGAGTTTTTCCACTATAAAAGTTTTTAAGAGGCGGATTTGAGAGATGTGAGATTCATGGTATATTAGAACCTCTTAGGATTCAGATTCAAGAAAATTTAGGATTCGTCCCACCTCTACTTATTTTATTACTTTATCTCGTAAATAAATAAGTACTAAGGCCCAAATAGCCATGCCACGTTCAAAATAGCCCTCAGGCATGAAAACATAGCCAACCCCTGATATATATGATTCTGTGCACAATACAGAAACCCAATTAACCACCTCTGAGTTTTCAACATGTTTCTTGCAACCGTATTTTCACCAATATTACCCACAGGGTCAAAGGGTTTTGTCATCAAAGGGAAGGAAAAGAACAGAGATCGTGGATAGAATGAAGAGTAATAGGCCTTATGCCAAAATCAAGAAGGAAATTAAAAATAGGAATGAGGACTAGCTGGTGAGATGTAAAATGTTCCATGTAAACAAACTTTAGATGGTAGATTATGTAACACACAATCAAAACGTGAGCATCATTTTCAGTCTTAAGTTTATAAAGATATTTTAAAACACAAAAGAATATGCGTGCACCAATTTCATTTATTTACTTAAGTTTATAAGGGTAAATTCAATTCAAAAGGTTATTGGGCCCAATTTACATACAACTATATACACATGTATGCATATATATAACCCAAGGTCAACTCTAATAATTGGTCCAGCGTGCACCAAGCTTCATTCAATCCCATTAGCCAAAATTTCTTCCACTTATCCAACACCGCGCCAAGGTCATCCTCCTTTCTCTCAGGCTCGCGGCACTCCGAATTTCTGGGCTCTCGTCCTTCCTCTTGTTCACGCGAACCTTTCCTAAACTCACAGCGGGACACAAACCATAAGATCCTCTGCTTCCGCGGCCGCAGTCTGCTACTCACGGCAGATCCCTTTTCACTCCCCGATATGGGATATAAAAACTATCACGCCTCTCGCACACACCGTGTCCGTCCGCTCCCAACGGCCGGTTCCTTCTTACTCTTCTTTTCCCTATTGTTAACTCTTTATATCCAATTGGCGTCCCTAGCGATGGCCCTTGTTACCTTCTCGCGTCCCGCTTTTCCCTATTGTTAACTGTTTACATCCAATTGGCGTCCCTAGCGACGGCCCCCCATGTCGATATTGCTTATGACCCAGAGTTGACCTTGAGTCTATATTTACAACATAAGTAATGGTAGCGGGCGTGACTTCATGGAAATCCTTCACAGTAGGACGTCTGAAGAAATTACAACTTGGCTGTTTCCACATAAGGTTTTATTGTTACCGACCATGGTTTCGTTACAGAGTCACCTTGATAATGTTACTCTGTAACGAAACCATGGTCGGTAACAATAAAACCTTATGTGGAAACAGCCAAGTTGTAATTTCTTCAGACGCTCCTATATTTACAACGTTACAATTACCCTTACAGGTATCCCTCGTCAACCTCGGCCCTAGAGTATCCGCGGTTTGTTTTTTGAGAACCAGCCTTCTCAACCGCGGGCGTTTTCCTCGTTAACCGCAATCTACGAGTTGCCCAAGGCGGCTGCCCACAACACAACAAATTTACATGGTATCAAAATTTTTACCAAGCTTTGCCGATCGCAGAACGTAATTTAATTTTGCGCTACTGGCGTCTGCGGCTATTTAAAAATATTTTCCTTCAAAAACCTTTAACTTCAACTTAACTCTTAATCAAAAAACTCACCAATTTCAAGCTACGATTTTCCCAAGCTGTGGAAATATAACACACTTTTAATAAAGTTTATACATCAAGCGAGAATTTACCCATGAACACTATCGCTTAAATACAGTTATTCCTGGGCCTTAAGCAATGGTAACCAGGATTATACATGATTGAATTTCCTTTCACTGTTTCAAAACCTCACCCCATCGAAAATGTCCCTTGCGCTAAATGCTGCCATACAGTAATGTGCCACTACATCATTAACTCATTCACACCGAACCCCGCCAAGTGGCGGGGTAGCGTGCGGCAATCAAGAACCACTCGGCGCGTAGTGGCACCCTACCATATATTGTATATATTTCTTCACCGTTTCTTACTCGATTTAATTCAAATTTTCTCTGTTGTGTTTCATTACTGCTACAGTTGTCTAGCGGTGGGCTACGTTTTTATTTGGAACCATTCGGAATTTGCAGACAATGTAACGACCTCACATCATAAAATTTTGCTGTCCTCAAGCATTATTTTTTTTCGGTACAATATATATATTCCTTAGCCGTTTCCCTTTCAATTTCGTTTATTTTTGCTGCCATAATTCAGTACATCTACAATTGTCTAGCGGTGATTTTTCATTGAAACTCCACTAAATATCCAGACAATGTAACGACCTTAGGTTTTACAATTTGCTCTATTCACGTATTGTCTGTTTCCGTAGATTGTATATATTCCTTAGTCATTTCCCACTCAATGTAATATACTTTCACTGCTGAGATTCAGTAGGGCTACAGATGTCGAACGGTGAGGTTCGGCTTCATCTCTTCAACTTGAAACCCGCTAAACACTCAAATAGTGTGAGAATGTTCCCGTGAAAATGCTCCAGTGAAAGGTAAGCATTTTATCTTATTTTCATATCTCAAAATATCAGTGTTTATTTTGCCATGTTTCCTTGCAGAATTCACAAAATATCATTATAATCTATTGTTTCAGTGTCTGTCCTGATATTCCTGCTCTGGAATAGGAACGTTCTCGATATATTTACTCGAAGGGGAGAGGTAATTTTGAAATTATTCTTTACTCTATTTTTTATACTCTTTCAAAATGAAATTAAGGGAAATGTATTTCATTTTTATTATCATCATTAATTTAAAGTTTTCATGAAAAAGTTTTTCAATTGTCCTATTTTTACATTTACTTTTTATCATGTTTAAAATGTCAATTTCCAGAATATGAATAACATTCCCTCAACCTCTGGTACTTGTGGAAAACGAAGGAGATCCTATGAGCGAGTTGTGAGAGAAACTCGAGATGACGAAATCATTCGACTGCTGACGAAAGAAGAGGAAGCAGAGGATGTTATATTTAGTGACAGTGGATCTGAGTTTGAGGTGCCTGGTGGTGCTGAGTCAAGCACAGAGGATGACTAAGATGCGGATGTTTCTCATTCAGCCCTTGAAGTTGATTCTGTACCTACTGTTGGGATCCCTATTTTTGGAGCTGTAATAAAATTGCAGCCAAGGATATTACCTGTAGTGGGGAACTCGGACTAAAGGCCGGTAATCCTGGCAGTAAACCTTTTGACTACTTTAAAGCACTCCTCGACTGCAAAATATTCTCCCAGCCACCCTCAATCACATACAAGCGTCCTCCTAACTTGTCCGATACATATATTCAAATCCACGAAGGCTCTTTCCAAAATCCCTGTTGCATCAAAACCCACCTCCTCCCCTTGTATTCGTCCCAGGTGCAAATTATGTCCGATCTTCAGTTCCTTCCCTCGTCCCAACCCCTCCATCGCCTCCCTCTCCAACCCTCTTCCCTCCTCTTGCGTCACCAGCAAAGTCGTTTACCACCTACAATGTAAACTATGCCCAAGTCTCTACATCGGAAAGAGCTCTACGCCGCTTAACATACATATCAATAATCACTGAGCCAATTGCAAAAACCCATCTCAATCTGCTCCCCTTCCCGTGGCGATCCACGCCTCTCCATATAAGAAATCTTTCGACATTTGCTACAATGTCTCAGTTCTGTACTCCCTTCCACCATCTACTCCCACTCTTGATCTTAATTCTGTAGAGCTCTCATTAATTTGGCTCTATCACACGTTCCTCCCCCCCCCAACCCCCCCGGCATTAATGTCTTTTACTAATCCCCCTCTCCTTCCCTTCCCCTTCCACCTCACCCCCCACTTCACCCCCCCACCTCTCCCTCCCTTCTATCCTTTACCCGTCACTACCTACTAATAGTCTGACGAAGGCGGTTGTGTCCGCCGAAATATATTAACAAATCTCGTGAGTTTTCCCTTTTTTGTGTTTACTGTGTCTGCCAGTTAAATGTTCAGACAGAAAGGTAGAAAGAAAGTGGATAGGAACAAGTAAAAATGACGAACACAATGGAGGTGTGAAGATGTAATGATGGCCGATTCCAGGTGGAAAAAATTCGACTGGACCAGGAATCGAACCACAGACCTTTGGATTTCGCGTCCAATGCGCAGACCACCAAGCCACGCAGTCTACTAAGAATCCACTGGAATCGGCGGGGGGTTTATATGAACAAACACTTCCTAAGGCATGACCCATGAGAGCTGCCAATAGATGGCACTAGGGCTGCTTTTTACCCACCGGCAGAGAGAGAATGACATGCACAGAAGGCGAAATGAAAGAATAACTCAAGCACACAGACAGTGGTGAAAGATATAGAACAGGCGTTTCGGGGTACGCCAACCCAAGTACGAAATGAGCCGTTCAGGCCATACAATCAATCGTTCAGTCACTCAGACCGAACAGTGGCAAATACATACAAATAAATGTTCAAAAGGAAGGAAGAAAGAAAGTGGATAGGAACACATAAAATTGACAAACACAATGTGGGTGTGAAGTTGTAATGATGGCTGATTCAAAGCGGAAAGAGGATGCTGAGAAGCGACCTTCACATAAGGACGTCAGTCCAATTTCCACAACCACGGAGGATGCACGGTTGGCGAGCCCCGGTGGGGAGCCCAACGGGAGCAGTTCCTCCTCCCTTCCTATACCTCACACCCAGGGAAAACCCTCGCAGGACCCTGGAACTCCAGGCCACCTATCCACATCAGTGAAGCAGGGCGAGTCACCATCAGACTCTTTGGAGTCAACTCTGAAGGGCCAGGGTCCCCCAAATACGTGGAGTCGGACTCTGGAGCCTCCATCATCACATTGGGGAGAATCTCCAGAAAAATGAAGAAGCTCCTCACTAAACAAAGAGCGAGCGGCGCAGCCTGGAGAGGACAGAGGGAGAGACTGCGAGCAAACGAGGAGACCACATCTGTTGGCCCTGCTTCCTTTTAGGGAAAAACAGGTGGTGGCAACGCCACTGTCGGAACTCCAAGGGGAAAGGGCTCCGCTAGGGACACCGGAGGAGGATCCCAAAAAAGGAGGGCTCCTGGAGACACCCCCACCAACGCGTCGCAGGATGCCAAGAAGCTGAGACCTACGGGGCCTTCGACATAAGCGCAGGTCACAAGAAACCTCAAAAAGATGGCGGTCGCCATGCATGGCAAGGTCGGTCATTTCTTACCCGAAGGAGATGATGAGTGAGGAATGGCAGAAGTTGGTTGTGGACAGGCTGGAGAGGGCATGGGACACAATCCCAGCGGACCAGGAGATCCCAATCATTGAGGCCAACAGGCTAACAAATGGGGCTGTAGAATTTGCCTGTGGCAACGACTACTCTGCAAACTGGTCGGCGGAAGTACTGGGACAGATGGGGCCCTTGGGCGAGACCAGCGTAAAGGCTGTTGATGCTGATAGCGTCATCAGGAGACGACGGATGATGGTGTGGGTCCCAGGGCCAAGCAGACCTGACACCAAGACGCTTCTTGGAGGCTCAAGAAGTCCCACTCGGAGCTCCAGACAACACTTTGGAGGTCATACGAGAGGAAGGAGGTGGAACACGGGACGAGGTTTGTCCTGGGGGTAGATGGGCCATCAGTCACCTTCACCTCAAGCTCAGACATCCAGGGAAACGTGGGCATGAAGAGGGCCGAAATAACGTTCCCTGGAAAGACAGGCGGACCTGAGAAGCCACTAAAGACCCCGGCAGCAGAGGTCGAAATGGAGGAGGCAGATCAGCATGGCGGGCATCCATTGCCTCCAAGCGAACCTGCAACATAGTAAGGCCGCCTCCGGGATCCTGCAAAGGATCCTCTCGGAAGGTAAGGTGAAAATTGCCCTGATTCAAGAACCCTGGGCCTTCCAGGGTAGAATCAGAGGCGTATGTATGACCAGATGTACAATATTCTTTTGTACCTTGGCCAACAGACCAGGAGCTTGTATCTTTGTTAATGGGTTAAACGCTACAGGTTTACCTGAATTTACCACCAGGGACCAAGCAGCAGCAGTGCTGAGTCTGGGAGACGGTGGAAATAGGAGGAGGCTGGTGATGTGCTCTTCATACCTCCCTTATGACGCTACAGGACCACCACCTTCGGAGGAACTGGAGCAATTGGTAAGATTTTGTCATACTAAAAAATGGGACCTCCTCGTCGGGTGCGATGCCAACTCGCACCACATTGTGTGGGGAAACAACAACACCAATGACAGAGGAGAGGCCCTGCTTGAATATGTCAGGTCCACGGACTTGCATATTCTCAAGTAAGGCTCACATTCCACCTTCTCTCACAGAGTGAGGGATGAGGTAATCGATATCACTCTTAGTACAAGTCAATGGCAAATAGAGTGGCTGAGTGGAAAGTGCCGAGTGAAGTCTCTCTCTCTCTCTCTGACCACCGGTACATACTTTCCACTCCACTAGAAGCCAGATCCTTTCCACTCCACTAGACAGGCAGATCAGATACAGAAACGCCAGATCAACAGATTGGGGGAAGTATAGAGAAACACTTTAGGAGCTACTATCGAAAGCTCCTACATACAAATTCAGGAAAGTGGATGAGATAGATGCTGCCGTGGAGTCCCTCCAGAGAAGCATCATCACATCCTACGAAGCCAGCTGCTCCACTAAAACCAGGAAGGAAGGCTGTAAGCTACCCTGGTGGGGTACGAAGCTAGAGTCTCCGGAAGGAGACCAGAAAGCTCTTTCATAAAGCAAAGAGAACAATGATGCCTAGGGACTGGGAGAATTACAGAGCAGCCCAACGGAAGTACAGAGCGACAATCAAGCGCTCAAAAAGAGAATCCTGTTTCTGCAAGAGCATGGAAGATGTTCCACAGCTTGCAAAATTCCACAAGTATTCTCAGAGGACCCAGAAGCAGGCATAGGGTCTCTTCTGCTTCCCTCTGGCGAATTCACGTCATCAGACCAAGAAGCATTAAAGCTAATGCTAGAGACCCACTTCCCAGGCTCCATGGAGGTTGAGATGCGCCAGAGGAGGCCTCCCAGCCGTCCCCCAGCTAGGACGGAGTGGAGACTGGCCTCCAGCATCGTAACATACGACGTTACACAATGGGCAATCACAAGCTTTAGCCCTTACAAATCGGGTGGGGAAGACGGTGTCATCCCAGCACTTCTGCAAGAGGGACAGAACCTGGTACTGATACCATTAGTCCGAATTTTTCGATCTTGCCTAGCATATGGACACGTCCCCAAAAACTGGAAGATCTCCAATGTCGTCTTTAATCCTAAACCAGGTAAGACTGACTACACCAGGGCTGACTCCTTCCGTGGCATCAGCCTCATATCCTTCATGCTGAAAGCACTGGAGAAAATAGTGGATATGCATATAAGGGAAGAACCCTTAAAGGACAATCCCCTACACCCACACCAAAATGCCTACCAAAAAGACAAATCAGTAGGAACGGCACTCCACAACCTCGTCTCCAGGATTGAAGGGATGCTAGAATATGGGATGTTTGGCCTAGGCACGTTCCTAGATGTGGAAGGAGCCTTGAACAAGAGCCTTTGACCAAATCTGCAATGCGGCCAGGAGTCATGGTGTACACACACATAGTCAACTGGATCAGGCCAATGCTCGAAGAAAGAACTGCTAAGGCTCTTCTGAGAGAGAACGTTTGAGGTGTCAGTAACACGCGGATGCCGCAAGGGGGAGTACTGTCCCCACTGCTGTGGAACATGGTGGTTGACGGACTTATCTCAATGCTGAATAAGACCGGAGCCTACACACAAGGGTACGCAGACGATGTAGTGATACTCATCACTGGCAAGTACCTTGGTACCATATCTGGACTTGTGCAGAAGGCCTTGGACAGAACGCTGGGCTGGTGGAATAAAACTGTACTAACAGTAAGCCCACAAAAGACGAAGCTCATATTGTTCATCAATAAGAGGAAAAGGGAAGGACTAACTCTTCCTTCATTACAAGGAAGGATCCTACCACCTTCAATGACAGTAAAGTACCTAGGAGTCCTCCTTGACTCCAAACTCAACTGGGGAGAACACTTCGAGGTGAAATCCAAGAAAGCATGTGCCTCCCTATGGACCTGCAGGAGAGCCCTACGTAAAACCTGGGGAATACAGCCAAAGGCGATCAGCTGGATCTACACTGCAGTAGTGAAGCCTAGTCTTCTACACTGTTCGTTAGTCTGGTGGAGGAAAACAAGGAAGAGAACTGCCAGGTACAAACTCAACCACCTGCAAAGAATGGCCTGCATGAGCATCACAGGGGCAATGAAAACCACCCCCACACGGGCTATGGAAACCCTACTGTGTCTTGCCCCACTGAATGTGGAAGTAGAGACCCACGCAAGGGCAGCAGCATATCGTCTGAAGAGACTGGGACAGTGGAATGAAAGGGGACCTGTCTGGACATATGGTTAGAGCTCAGGGAGTCGAGTCCCATCTTTGAGATGGGCTCAGACACAGCGATCGCCTTCAACAAATCACCCCCACTCTTCAAAATCCACTTCCCAGAAAGGGAATGGTGGGTAAAGGGACGGGACAAAGATCACCACAATGTGGCCCAGGTATGGTTTACCGACGGCTCCAGGAAGGGAAAGCAGGGGCTGGGATTTACTGCCAGCGCCTGGACAAGAGGTTCGCCATCCCTCTGGGAGAATATACCACGGTCTTCCAGGCAGAGGTTTATGCTCTGCTGACCTGTGCCCATGCCATCAAGGAACTAGGTCTTAAGGGTAGACCAATCTACATATACACAGACAGCCAAGCCGCCTTAAAGGCATTGGCGTCACCTTGGTGCAAGTCAAGACTGCTTCGCAAATGCCGTGACTTGCTCAGTGCGCTGAACAGTCTTGGCAAGGTAGAACTCTTCTGGGTACCCGGACATGAGGGTATAACCGGAAACGAAATATCGGATCAACTCGCTAAAGAAGGCTCAAACCAGACACCAACAGGACCTGAGACTTATGTCCCAATTGCAGAGTCAATAGGGATAACGGAAATCAGGAGATGGGGCCTTGCCCAACAATCTGAGATCTGGAAGAACACACATGGGCTCAGGCAAGCCAAGCTCCTGATAGAGGGACCCAAACCGGGTCTAGCCAAAAGACTCGTTTTGCTAAACCAAAGTCAACTACGTACGATAGTAGGCCTCCTAACAGGACATTACCAGGTCATGAGGCACCTACATCTTCTGAAGCAGGTGGACTCCACCAGATGCAGATGGTGCGAAGAAGAGGATGAAACAATATCACACGTTCTCTGCGACTGTCCGGCCCTGATGAGAACCAGAATAAGGCATCTAGGGTTTCCTTTTTCAGAACCAGCCAAAGTCAGGGGTATCTCCGTAGCAGACTTGCTGGCCTTAAGTAATGCCATTGGACTCTACGGATGATACAATTATGGTGGTCAGCACAAAGGACCAATAGGTCTAGGTGCCCCAGGTCCTCCCGGCAGGAACTCCACCAAAAATTTTATCTATCTATATAAGTTCTATGGAAAGCTTACCAAAGTAATGCCACGCGAAGCCTGTTTTATGTGAGCCATACCACATTTCGACCATATACTTTGAAATGTGTTCTTTGACATCTTCCACAGGAGCACTCAAAGTCATGCCAATGCTTCCGTGTAACACGCAAAAATGAAGAAACAGATGTTTACTCCAGACACTGCTCTCAGAGCTCCTGTGCAGAACTCGAGTTGTCAATTCCTATGGTGTCTCTAATCACTCAGACAATGGTATATTAACAAGCATTACTGTATCACATACGAAAGGGACCGTGCAAGTACGCGAGTAAGAAGACGGAACTGAGGCAACATCAACGTGGCATAGCGTTCTTGAGCGATTCACAGCTTCATCTTCCAGCCACATCATCAAACAGTTAATTTGTAAGACTTATCCATACGCTTATCCACCACGTTACCTGGCCCTAACTGGGCCAGAAAATAACAGCTCATTTTCCTTAATGAAGCCACATTGTAAGAGTTGTGTGTTTATTTTGTGGGATCTGCATTTCTGCGAGCCCACAGCCCTTGTCTCGAAGTTGATTTCTGTGCCTGGTGCTAGCAAATACTCTGGTGATATGCCTATCCAGTCACCCTCATTTCGCGATTGAGATGAACCAATTTTGCAGTCTTTTCAAGTGTGTTTGAGATCATAAATTTTCGTATTTATTACATTTGTATTTATTATTTTTACATACACAAATATAGAGATAAGATTAATTGATGAATTTACTACATAATTCTCCGGAGGAATAAACTGGTGGTGAAAGCCAGTAAGTTTTCAGCTATGCTACTCATTTTATACATTGTCCTTTTCATTTACAACCATAACTTCTGTGAAGGATTTTATATATCTTCTACATGGAAACTCAATGAATGAAATCCTGCATGTTAATTTCTCTCATAATTTATGGAACCATCTCGTAAAAATGTATTCATCTTTCCTGCAAAATCGGATGGTGCTCGAATTGTTTTTTTACATCGCCAAGTTCTCAATTCGTGTTTTGCCAGCAGCAAATATGATATGTGAGGAATCTCCCGAAGAGATTAACAGTGACAATGAGGAACAGCATGAATCAGTGCATTACACCGAGAAACATGGGCCCAGGAAGATGAGAATTTTCTATTGAGAAAGAATGGGAAAAGCAGAACAATCAGTGAAATATTTTCAAAATGTACTTGCAGAGAGCTCACCGTCAACACTTTTCTTATTTTTGCTGTAACCAGAAACAGTGAAAAGGACGATGAGGAAGAACAAAATGGTTGCGAGGAAGATAAATTATTTTTAAAGCTGGTGTCCCACGGTAAATTTTTTCGTAAATTTATACATGAATACTCTCAGAGCTACACTGTGCAAGCATACGCCAATATTCGGTAAATTTCTGTAGATACGAAAACTGTAAATTCTTCATGAAACTAAGTCACTGATTAGGCTTTTCGGCACGCATGCCTTCGACCACCAACATCACGTTCTCGCAATATCTTGCAACTCGAATATTATACTATTATTTAACAAAAAGGTAATTGTTTGATGTTGAAACTGCGCTTCTCGACATACTCTTGCCGTTTTGCTCTAAATTAAGAAAGGGATTTATAGACTTTGCAAGATATATTATGGTCAATATTAACAATGAAATATTTTTATCGACAAGAGGGAAATCCCTCACTTAGTATTTTCTAATTAACTTTAATTTGGGGTTACTTTGACATAGATTGGTGATTTATGCATTAACGTTTTTGATTGATAATTGATTAGACATTTAGCAAGCGTCAATTGTTCGCTCAGTACATTCGTTGCTTCACTAAGAGAATTTCAGAGCGAGAGGATTACACCTGATTTCCTTATAATTCTCGATATCTGTACGAACTACCTCAAAAAATATGAAGCTCGACCGGACACAAGTAAATAATAATAGTTTTCGCGTATAAATAAGACCATTAGGAGTAATATAAGGAATAATATGCGTAACCATAACTAGAAGCTGAGGAAAGTAACAGTAGGCCTTACCACCATACCATGAATTGGGAACCTCGTGTCATGTTTCGCCAAATCTCTCTTATTGTTAATGAGCGGTAGTCTGGTGAAGAGCTTGCTCGCCTTGCGTGTGAAGGATCGTGGTTTCGATACTCCATTGGAGAAACTTTTTGGTGAACAAATTTGTTTAAGTCACAACATTTTTTTTTAACTCAGTAATTGTAATATTTTCTTACAGTGATGGTTAGTCTTATCTAGGGATGGACCGATACCAGAAATTGCCAATACCGATTCCGATACCAATTCTCCTCCCCCCGATACCATTACCGATACTGATACTACCTCCTCCTAGGTATATTACAAACTCAATATTCCACCACAAACATTTTAAGCTGGCGCAATCAACTGAGGAACCAGATTACCGAAACAACCATTAATTCACCGGCGAAACACTTAATTCCCTGAAAAAGTTTGGTGAAGAAAGGAGATCGAAAGAAACGCAGTCTAAAGCTGTGTCCCAATTCGTTAGGCATTAGGGAGGATGCGGTTAGCTAGCTAAATATTTGGCTACCTTGGGCTAAGTGAGCTCGAGTTGGGACAACCTTCGCAAGTAACACCATCTACTGAGCTGGGAAGAAATGAGAAACAAAGGAATTATGAAAAGGATCTGAGGTAAATAAACATTATATCCGTGATACATGTAATCGCGGATAGTAGAAGTATTCTCGATGGTCTGTTTTTATGATGATATTTATAATACTATAGGCCCCTTCGGCTATTTTTGGCTGCAATTTGGGAATAATCTTGGTAATTATTTTCCAATTTTTAAGAATCTTAAGTTGTCATTGGTAGTGATACTGCTAGTGTAGGTTTGCTGGGTGGTAAATTCGTATTTTTTTTAAACTAAAGGTATAGCTTATGTCATTTGCTTGGGGAAAAATACCGTTTAAAACGAGAAGTTATTTCGGTCGTGTAATAATTGCTATTGAAAATCCTAGAAGACATTGTTCAAGGCAGGTTGGTAGGCATTTCAAGCATCAACTATCACCACTACTAGTAAGCATTTTCAGCAGTAACTACTTCAAGTTTATTAGTTTTGGGGAATTCTTAGTTGTAAACCATTAAATTCTAAGTTGTGTTTTGTATAGTGTACTACTGAATTCTCAGTGGTAAGCTAAATTCGGTATTTTTTATACTAGGCTGATAGGACACAGAAAGTGTTGAATTCCAGGAGTTTCTCTGACTTTCAACAAACCTTTTCACCGGTAGAATACTTAAAAAGGGATTGTCGTAGTGTGTAGGAGTTCCTCAGTTTGTATGAGTGGTCTAGTGTTCATTTATTAATCATTTTTTTATCACATATGCATGCTATTCACCCACTTGATGCTATGTATCTCCCTTCAAATTCCAATAGTTCTGCTTGTGTGAATCATTGCAATACAATTTAAGGTATCAAAACTGTATATTAATAAAGAGATGATCTATAACTTGGTGATTATAATATTGCTGATTTTAACTGTAATTGCTCAGTCATTTATAAATATTTACTTATTATAAGAAGTCAGCTAAAATCATCCCACAGCAAATTATTACTTGATACAGTCAATTATCTTGAGTTATTACAAATTAACAAATCCTCTAACTCCATGCATGAGATTGGACCTGACTTTCTGTGACAAAACAGAGGTAACCTCTTGAATTGATGTCAATCCACTTCTACCTGCTGATATTTATTAGTCAGCCCTTAATTTTATCATTCCTCAAAGGGATTTTTCTTTTTATAAAAAGACAGATAGGTAACACTGATTATGACTACGGGAAGTGTGCTTCTACATCAATTATTTCCTTTATCGAAAACGTAAATTAGCCGGGGCTGCTGAGTAATATATGACGAGTTTTCATCAGATACACATGCTAATTACTTAATTATTTTTAATGTATTTTTTTAATAGTAGATAGAGACTCATTTAAGTATTCGTAAAAGGTTTGACAGCTTTTTGTATTTTCTTTTTATGGTTAACATTTTAAAAATTATTTATTTACGTATTAACATTTTGAGTGAGGCATGTGTATTCATAATATAACAAGCCCGCTTCTATTTCAAGTCTCAATTGTGTTTTCATTAAGGTGTCAGATAGTTCTCCTGAGTTTGCTACATGTGGACATTTTCAAATTGAAGTGTAGGTAACTTTTTCTCTCGGATCACACAACAGTCATGTGTTATTTTTGTAGGTGGGGGAGGAAATGGTTACGACGAATGTTTTCTCTGGCGCATGCATCGCTTTGCATGATGGGAAATTCAATACGGAGGTGGATTTAGGATAAACTCCATCTACCCTAAATTTCACCCCCGAGAAAGGCACCTAAATCCGCTCCCCCATGATGCCTAACGAATTGGGACACACTTCAAGATGGCGTCCTCCCTAAATCTGCCGATTTAGCTGCCTAAATGGCGAATTGGGACACAGCTTTACATTGAGCTGATGGCATTCGGTACCAGAGCACTCTAGCGGTAGCATTCAACACCTCGATTAAGGCTAAATACGACGGCGAGTTAGTGTGAATCTCCCTCGCAAGATGGGACTACGGACGTAGGCCGTAGGGCGACCTCCTAAGCATGTATCGGGAACTACGTCGGACTATGGAACTTGAGAGTCCCTCCCTCCCCTTCCAAGTCTCTCCTTCCACAGCGGAACCCGACACCACCGTAGTTGCGAGCTTCTGTCATGGAGCTGGAGCATTTTTCTTCGAGAACAGAGTATCAAGTTGCTATTTACGTGTTATCTTACACATCTCACCTTTCAGTCGCTTCCAAAGGGATATTTTCCTTGGAATATTAGGTTGCTTGGAAAGTCATCGTTATATCCCCATGAAACGAAAATTATCCATTTCTCCATGCTATTATTCTTCCCTTATCGCACGTACCCTAGCGCTAGAGAAGCTGAATAATTTGCTTTTTGCAATACCTAATTAATGCTATTTCCTCGTTCACTACCCATTTATTTATCTTTTGGTTGTTATTAAATTAACTTCACTATCGCTATTGTCTTTCCCGAAGAAAATGCAGTCGTCGACATAGAATTCGGCAGAGTTCGTTTCCAAGATGAACTTACTGAGATTTACCCCATAAGAAGGTCTCTCTCAATAACATCATCCTTTTTTTAGTTTCCCAATCTTTTCTTTTAGTTTATCGTAAGGCATGTTGCCGAAGGTCTTGGAATAGCACAACCGCATCTACTTCTTGAACCCTATATAACCAATTGTATATTTTCTGACAGATCCCAAATTGCTGAGTTTCGTAGGATTACCTCTTGAGTAAGGCATGTTGGGTTTTAAACAGCCAATTATTATCGTCCCACGCAAATCATTAGCAATAATTTTTTCCAGAAATTAACAGGTTACAGAAGTTTGTTGATAGATCGCTATTTCTCAACAAGTGATTTATTCCCACCCTTGAGGACGGGAATATTATGTACTTTCTTCAAATCACATCGAATGTCATGGATATTTAAGGTTTATATGGCTCAGATGCATTGTTAACGGCCTTTAATCCAAATTTAACACCGTCACTAGAGATGTCTTCCCGGCTAAAGAACTTCGTCAGTGGCTCCGGCGATCATTGTTTTTGTGTTGATATTCTGTTTTGGCGCCAAACTGTGATGGGCATTTTAAATTTCTCAGTGGTAAATAGCAAGCACTTTTAAAAACGTGGGTTTATTGAAAGGATTCGATCACAACACTCGGCTGCGGCTTTTTCTATGTCTTAATTGTATCTATAGGCTATCAAACAATTCGTCAGTACACATTGTTCCATTCATCAGCGCTCAAGTTTGCAGATAAGTTCCAATGTGCTCCAACTTCAACCCGTGGAATGGAAACTATTCTAGCAGCACTCTTATTAATTATCTAACTTCACACGAATATTTCTGCAAAAGTTAATTAAAGAAAAAGCCTTAAATGATCATTTATTGTAGTAAGTACATAACCGGCGTAGATATCATGGATTGATCTCAATGTTGCACAAATAGCTACCAAGTACGCATGCCGTGGTTAATAAAAACTGCTCGTATCTGAAACGGCAATGTTATTCAGCTCAAACTAGGGCGCAAATATCTATTAAAAAATGAAGTGGTCGCACAGTGGTAAGGAAGGAGGAAGTCGGGAAGCAATAGAATTCATTAGAGAAATTATTAGGCAGAGGTTATATTTTATCGGTAGAAGGCAGAAGGCGGACATGAGAATTGAGCGTGGAGTGCTGCAGTAAACTTGTCTTAGGAGTCAATTTTGGGAAATACTGAGAAAATTGACCAATTATATTCATTGACTAACGATTTCTACAGCTGAAAGTAGGTTATTTTCCGTTCTTTTTTTACATAAAAAAACGGACAGAAATGTATAATTTTGAAGGAAACTCCTTCAAAAAAGGAAAAAATGTTATAGATTAGGAGTAATTGTACTTAGAACTTGAGAAAATATTATAATTTTTCTTGGTTTCGCAGTAAAACTTCCAGCCCACGGGTCCTTTACCGTCTTGTATCATAGGTTATCTCTTCACCATCTAGTTAGTTATATTAGTACGTTGTGATACAGAAATATTCAAGAAAAAAATGTTCTAGATTAGGAGTATTTGTACTTTGAACTTGAGAAAATATTTTAACATCTAGGTTTTTCAGTAAAGCTTCCAGCCCCCAGTTCCTTTGCCGTTTTGTATCATAGGTTTTCTCTTTATCATCTTGTAAATAATACTTGTATGTAGTGATATAGATATATTCAAGGAAAAGAATGCTTTAGATTATAAGTTATTGTCTTTTGAAGTTGAGAAATATTTTAATTTCTAGGTTACGCAGCATTTTATCCAGCTCACGCGTCGTTACCTATCAAGTTTCATTTTTTTCCTCTAATTTTTTTGTTCATGATTATTTGTTTTCTTATGCTTAAATTTCCCTGAAAATAATTTTCTAAATAAGGATTCTTAGTACATTTAATTTGTAAAATAATAAATAACTTATCTTTTTGCAGTATATTTTCCTATACAGGGCCCTTAATTCTGTTTTACTTTTATATTCCCTACGAAGTCTTTTACGTAATGCTTTCCACTAATAATACTCGGATATTTATAAGTAAAAAGAAAGTTTAATAGTATGGGTATCCGAGTACTTATGAGTAGGATATAAAAATTCTTGGTTTCCGAGCGTAATTTCCAGCCCTCGGTCTAGTAATTGGTAGTAATTTTACAGCCGACAGACTTAAACCTGCAAAATGTATATATTTTATTTTAACACCCGTAATTTACTTCCATTATCCTTTTTTCTTTTGATCTGAATGGTATATGTAATAAAATTGAAATGAGTTTTATTATTTACTGTTGGTACTGGAGACTTTAATGGCCGAATTAAAATATCTGGGATGTGGGCTGGTTACGGTGGGCTGTGGGCTAAGGTAACGGTAGTCCACGCCACCTTACTCAAACTCCCGGGTTTTTCCAAAGCGATGGTTGCGATTTTTGCGATTAGCTGCACTTCACTACGATGAAAAGTATACGTCAAAGATTACTACCCGGTTAAACCAAAATAAGTGGAGAGGGCTGCAGGCATGTCAGTGGTGGCGCATGATTTATAGTCCGTCCAAACAGGGAAGGCGGGCACCGCTCGAGAGCCTAACAATAGCCGCGTACCTGCCGTACGCCAAACAATAGCTGAGGTCCGGTCGACCGCGTGCGCTATAATGAGTCACGAATCGCACTCCACTCTGAAAAATTATCACATAAAAGTAAGCGTAATTTGTAATTTTTTATTACATTTTGTGATCTACGGGTGATTTCATGAAAAAAGAATCTAAACACGACGGAGTTATGTCAATTAGTTATGTAACACTTAGTGGTTGCAAAACATTGTATTTTGCTTTTTTTAACTTTTAGCTGTATATTTAATGTTCCCATATGTTAACTATATGAGCTATTACAAGTATCCTACATAATTATGACTTGTTGTAGTAAGCATTAATTTTTATTAAGTCCCGGGTTGCCGAGCGTTGCTCTAGTTATAAAGTTTGATTATAAGCACAAACTGTTTATATGGCTAAAATTCTTGCCAGATGTTTTAACAAACCTTAGAATCATATGGTTGCTTCAGTAATTTTGTCATGAAGAATATATAATTTATTATTAACGTTTTTGTTTATGATCTCTCAGACGTATCTGCCGACGGCTATTAGCCACATATAGAAATGAAGTTCATTGGCCTTTGCGATAACCCAAACGGTACGCTAGTGACTCATGAGTAAGCGTGACTCATGCGTCACTCATTTGGACTGGACAGACCAAAAGACATTCACTTCAGATTCAGTTCGGTGCGCATCAGTAAGTGGTTACACCTTTTTAGTGCTGCGTTCGATATGAGTTCTAAAACACGTGAAGTTTTACATACGCAAGCAAGAACAATGATTGCTTCCGTAATTCATTATTTTGAAAAAGAGAAGAATGACGGAGGTCCACTGCTTGAGGTCAGGGGGGTCATTCTGTAACTCCGAACCGATCGGTAAGGGAGCCTTTTCGTCGGGTGGGACGTCATACCGACTACCGTGGTATTTTGTATGAAACCGATCGGTGTGCCGATGAGCTTCCGTCGGGAGATCGTACCGACAATTAAAAACTGTCGGTGCGGAGGATAATCAGTCGGTTTGCTTGAGAGACACCGTAACAAATTGACAACATATTTAGATTTATGTCTGAAATAGGTTTATTTGAGGCTTGTAATAGCGATATAATTTATTCACAGGATTACTAGATATATTATATGTAATGCACAAGTTGAAATAATGATAATGAAAGTGACGGCCTAAAAGAAAAACCTCAAAACAACTTGGAATCCGATGTGTAGCATTGTATTGATCGCTTGGCTCCTCAAAATGTTTTACTATTTGGCGCTATCAAGTACATATACAGGCCAATATTTTGCCTATGAAGCATGTTGGATTACCTTATTATAGTAAGTGTAATTAATTCCCAGAAAATCCTCCGCAACAAATGTCAGTAATTATTGCGGATTAATATATATTCTCAAATTGTAAATTTTACCCATATGGTCTAATTTTGTTTATTCAGCCACGCATGAAACCCACTTATACAAACTACAGTAGTTTATTACTTGAGAAAATAGGCTATATCGTGAGATCTGCGCTTTTATTGGCGTTTTTTTGTGCTTCAGTCCCTGTTTCCAATACTCAACTAAAAAATTTGAAGCACCTTTTAAACCGAACTGTCAATTATCACTATGCCTCAATTAATTCGGATGAATACATGAAAACGTTCCTGCTCGGCGTAATGTGCTAATAACTAAGAATTAGGTTGTTACGGAGTAGCGACCGAGAGGCAAGCTTCAGCGAAACTTTCAGGGCTCCTGACATTAATTAATATATGTGTACTGACAATGACATACATGCAACAACAGCAAAGCAAGGAATTGTTCAACGACATACTTAGCGGCACCTCCACTTCATTTTCTCTCATCATAGTTTTTAATACTACTCATTCAAGTCATTTTTACATTCAACTTCGTTCCACCAATACGCAAAATGAATGTTTCATGGCACGAGCGCGCAGAATTACCATTGCTATACACACGAATAAAGCATATAAATGCGAACATTTCATAATCACCCCATAAATATGGACTACATGGCCATTCTATATTCATGATGATACTGTTCAATTAGTTTCAGCAATTAATTCGAGCCATCTTCCGAAGGTACTTCACACTTTGAACTCCACACGGAGGCCACTTCTGCGGCTAGAAACACCAAATATATACAACGCGATAAACTGTCTGCTTTCCATCACACGCGTTAATTTGCTCATAAATATAATGAATGAATTGGTATACTTGAGAAATCATATTTCTACATACATACAATCACAACACATTAGTTCTCGTTGCACCTAACATCTCTCTGGAAAACTTCATGTTCATAAATAAGCTACTTGCTATGTGCTTGAAATATGGAGCACTTTTTTATCGCACAAATATACATTGTCACGCACTCAATTCACAGAAATTTATTATCCTCCTCCTTTCGACATTACTGTGTGTGAATGAATTTACTTTCGACATCACTGAGTGTGTATTATAGTATTTGCCACTGGATGTTGTTTTGGTTGATACCCACGAGAGCACTAGGCGGCTTCATTTAGTCATTTGTTTGCTCTATCGTCTCCATTGGTTGAAATGGACCATGTGACCCTCAGCTTCGGCAACACTCGGAAACTTGGGAGGGAGGGGTATCTTGAGAGGGAGGAGTTATCAAACCGACTGGAACAGCGCCCGACTTGCTTACGGAATCGCCCGAGAAAGCTCCGTCGGTGAGAGAACCCCGACAGGGACCCTATCGGTACGGTATTCATGCCGTCGGTAGGCTACCGATCGGTACGGAACCAACAAAATACAGAATGACCCCCCATGAAAGTGATGCAGAGAGCAGCTGACGCGTGTGGAATATCTTTGAGGACTGTAGAGCGTGTGGAAGTAGTGGGTGAAAGTGGTGATGGGGGCTGTGAAGACGGAGATGTTAGTACACCTCTCGATAACCCAAGGGAAAATATTGTTATCCGCACGCCAAAACGACATTTCAAGAGGAAGCAGCCTACAAGAAATATTGACGACTTTGACAAAGGAGCCATACGAAGACACATAATGGCATATTATGCTCGAAAGGAAGTACCAACCCTCAACCAATCCTTCCAACCTTCAATCCACTTCAGGCCCGAAGTTTATAACTTGATAGGGGTGATTACACCTCTAAATACCACCTGTGATGCGGGGATACAGCTATACTACATAGACCATTTTGAATTTCCGCTGTTTTTAACGCGCTAGGAACATGGCCGATGCACGCATTCCGCATTACAAAATTTATAGGGGGTAAATGGAAAATGTCCTCTCTGTACACTCTGTGGTTTAACCCTTCAGTAGTCGCATGGGCCACACGGGTGGTGGCCCAGTGTTTCATTTGTGTGCCGTTCCTCATTGGTTGGCATAATATATGTACTTGTAAGTTTCAGTACCTGCACATAATTGTTCTAAAACGTCTCACATGGTCGTTTGTTACAAATTGTTGCAGGGTTAGAATTAAATAGCGTGCGAAAGGTGATGAAAAAACTATGTAGAAAGATCTTCCTTTGATATCAACTTCTAATAAATTTATTGTCAACTCAGAGTAACTTTCTTTACTTATTTATATTTTACAAACAAACAATCAACAACCATATCCAAGTAGCCAACATCAAATGTTAAGATTGTCAATATTCAACACACTCCCTCAAGACTAACATTTGACAAACCCAAACTAGTAACATATTTCTTAAATAATTTCTTACACAATGGTTTTAACGACCCATCAGCTAATTGGTTTACAGTTGAAACATTCCAAATTTATTATTCCTTCCTCCACTTTCTGTTTAACAAAGTTACATTTAACCTCCATATGTTTTAATCGTTTTTGATCAGGATTCTTTATAGCTTTTATGGCACATTGTCTTCATATATTGTTACATTTTAAACAATAATATCTAAATCCTTTAACAGTTTGACTATCCAACAAGCCTCAGCTGTCGCATCGCACAAATACACAAACTCAGCTTCAGTTGAACTTAGAGCGACATTTGCCTGCTTCTTTGATTTCCAAACCACAGTATTGTTATAGATTTGAAACAAGTATCCTGATGTGGATTTCATGTCACTATCCCTTGCCCAATCTGCATCTGCAAATCCTATCAAAGGAGTACTATTTATGTGATCTTTACTATAAAGAAGTGATAAGTCTACTGTTCCCTTTCCGTATCTCAAAACCCTTTAAAAACCAAAGTGCCTGCCATAGTTGTAAACTAGGCTTATTTTGAAAGCGACTCAAGTAATAAACACATGTTTCTAAATCTGGTCTAGTTCCTACTGTTGCATACATCAATGAACCTGAAATTATAGACCAGGAAGACAGCACCAGCCACCAAAGAGATTTGATGACTATTTATTATATCAGGCAAAAGTTGGGGAAGATGATCCTTGTTCAGTAGAAGATGCAAAATCAAGACCTGACCGGGATGAATGGAAGAAAGCCATGCAAGAAGAGCTAGATTCTTTGGAGGAAAATCAAGTGTGGAAACTAGTAGAAAAACCTCCTGATGTGAAACTGGTCGGATGTAAGTGGGTATTCAAGCTTAAGAAATTCAGTGATGGAACTACACGCCACAAAGCAAGGTTGGTGGCACATAAGGTTTTACACAGAAGTATGGCATTGATTATAATGAGACTTTTTCTCCAGTAGTTAGAGCCTCAACCTTAAGAATGTTATTTGCCTTGTCTGTTGAATATGGGTGGGACATTCACCATTGGGATGTAACAACAGCCTTTTTGAATGGGGATCTAAATGAGGATATTTATATGTCTCAGCCAGCACATTTTATAAGAAAGGGAAATGACAGTAGGGTCTGCAAATTGCTAAAATCATTGTGTGGGTTGAAGCAATCATCTAGAATGTGGAATGAAAAGATAGATAATGTTCTGTGTGATCAGAACTATGTCAGATCTAGTCTAGAACCTTGTGTATATCGTAAAATGCATGCGGAGAACATAACAATTGTTGCTCTATTTGTAGATGATATTTTTGTTTTTGGTAAGGATGTAGTTGAGAGAGAAAAACTTAAGTCAGTTCTGAAGGATAATTTTAAGATAAAAGATTTAGGTGTAGCGTCCAATGTATTGGGTATGCGTCTGAGAAGAGAAGGTAATGTGATTTATCTTGATCAAAGTATGTATGTAGATGAAATTCTCAAGAAATTTGGTATGACAGATGTCAAACCAGCCTGTACTCCAATGGCTGTGGGTCTAAAGCTAGAAAAATCAGATGGGTGTGATGATAAGCATGATGATGATTCTGTGATGATTATCAGAATTTAATTGGATGTTTAATGTATCTTTCAGTTAACACAAGACCAGATATTGCTTAAGCTACAAGTGTGTTGTCACAGTTTAATAATTGTCACAAAGAAGAGCACTGGCAAAATGCATAGCATGTTTTGCGCTATTTAGCTGGAACAAAGAATTTTTGTTTGATGTTCCAAAAATCTGATAGTGTGAATATTTTTGGTCATGTAGATGCTGACTGGGGAGGTGATTGCACTAATCGCAAATCCTACACTGGGTATGTATTCAAGCTTGGAGATAATGTCATATCCTGGCAGAGTAAGAAACAATGTAGTGTAGCAACTTCAAGCACTGCAGCTGAGTATGTTGGCTTAGCAGATGCTGCTGGGGAAGGGGTCTATCTAAGGAATTTGTTATTAGATATGATTGGTGTTGATGTATCTCCAGTGCCATTGTTTAATGATAGTCAATCAGCTCAGAAAATAGCCAGCAATAGGATGTTTCATAGCGGTGTTAAACATTTGGATATCAAACATTATTTCATTAGGGAGAGTATTGAGGAGAAATTAACTCTCATTAAGTATTGTCCTAGTGAGGAGATGTATGCTGATATACCTACTTACTAAAGCACTTCACGGTACAAAGGTAAAGAAATTTGTGAAGGAGTCGATGCTTACACCAAAAGACTAATGTTTTGTTCTTATGTATTCTGTGTTTTCACTGTTACCTTGGAAACTTGTTTTATGTACGTTAATTGGCAAGAATTTGATGTCTAAAGTGCTGATGATGTAAAGTCGTTATGTCCAGGGGTGTGTTGTTGTTAATACGCATGTAATCCTGTACATGAACTTGAATTTATCAGCTCACTTGTTTCTTACCAGTCACTCTCAATGTGTTGTTTATGTTATCGTAAATAACTTACTTGGTTGCATTGTTCAAAAATGAAATGAAGAAGAAACATATTAAACATACTTTAAAAACCAGATTATCATTTCAAAGCCCCCCACCAAACCAATTTTCTGCGACAAGAAATACAAAAACTGTAACATGCTATGTGAGACAGATGAGGTACTGCTGACGTATAGTGAGATCATGGAAGCAGAAGACAAAGAAAAATGGAAGCAAGCACTCAAAGAAGAAAAGGAATCGCTACTAATAAGCAATACCTGGGAGATTGTGGAGAAAGAAAGAGCTACAGGAAAGCAAATCTTAACAAACAAGTGGATATTTAAAAGGAAAGATGATGGTCGTTACAAGGCTAGGTTGGTGGTGCGAGGTTGCCAACAGAAAGAAGGAAATATAGATTTTAAGGACACTTTTAGTCCTGTGATTGACACCACATCATTGAGAATTCTACTTGCAATTGCTGCTCAGGAAAACCTACAAATTAGGACATTTCATGTCAAAACAGCCTTTTTAAATGGTGAACTGGATAAAGAGATCTTCATGAAAGTGCCTGAGGAGTACAAAGAGAAGAGCGAAATAAAGTGTGCTTACTGAAAAAGGCACTCTATGGACTGAAACAAGCTCCTGCAAAATGGAACAAGAGAGTAACCATATTTTTCAGAAGAAAAGGACTGATACATACAGAAAGTGACCAATGTATATTCAGAGATGTCGAAAAGAGCTTGTACTTAGGAATACATGTAGATGATGGAATACTAATAGGAAGAAATGCTAGTGAAATGAATGATCTATTAAAGAAAATGACTGAAGAATTTGATATAACAGTAATGGATAATCCAAGCACTTATCTAGAAATGGAGATATCAAGAAGGGTTAATGGAATATTTTTATCGCAAGCCAAATATGCAAGACAAGTGTTAGAAAAGTTTCAGATGCAAGACCGCAAGCAGGTGAAGACTCCATTGATACCAACCAGCAAAGAAAAAGTGGAACAGATAAGAAGAGAGGAAAGGTTAGACTACCCCTACCGGGAAGCAATCGGTAGCTTGTTTTATATGTCATGCAAGACCAGATCTTACATTTTCAGTTAATTTTGAAAGCAGATTCATGGAAAAACCTGTTGAAGATATACACAATTTGAAGAGAACCTTGAGATACCTGCAAGGAACCAAAGATTTTGGAATATATTTCTGCTCAATAGACATGGGAGATAAAATAAAACTTGAAGCATACAGTGACTCAGACTTTGCAGGAGACCTGTCTGACCTTCTTCAATGCTGAGTGATACCTGGGCCCATAACCCTGATGAAAAAACTATGTAGAACTTCCTTTGGGATCAAATTCTAATAAATTTCTTTTTAACACAGAGGAACTTCTTTATTAACTCAGAGTAACTTTCTTTACTTATTTATATTTTACAAACAAACAATCAACACCCGTATCCAAGTAGCCAACATCAAATGTTAAGATTGTCAATATTCAACAAAAGGAAGCCTGTGTGACTGGGCCACAAATGTGGCCCACGCGACTGTGTAACCTTTTACTGTCGGCATTATTATATTATATATTATTTATATAGCATTTATACATTATAATCAGTTACATTAAAATTGTTGGATAGATTATATAAATTTTGTTACAATGGATGTTTGATGTTCAAAATATTTTATGACTTTTCAATTACGTTGGGTTTTGTTCCACTAATGACTATAAATATGTTCACATAGTTAAAAAACCTAAATAAACAATAGTAATTAGTCTAAATTTATTGTTTGTAAAAATATTTTACTAAAAAATTGAAAATTTTAGGCAATTAAAAAGATTTGAATTTGGGCCACCTGTTGTGTGGTGCGCGCACACGCCCAATCGCGTGACTAAATTTCACTCAAGACTTGTTAAAGCCTTGTGAAAGGATTACATGTACAGTGGCGGAAGAAATTAACGCAAAATTTTTCGCGCGCCAGAATGCGGCATTTTTGGGAACTTCTAGGAGCAGTACACACTCGAAAGACTGGCAACACTGAGAAAAACATCGTCTACCGCAAATATTTGAAATCCGCAATGGAGCTCACATTTTTCGGAGCCTAGAACTTAGTCATCAATCGCCTCATTTTTGAGCTTTCGTCTCATATGATTCGCACATTGAGTCGCGGTGCATCGCTGTGTTTGTTTCAGCATGGTTCTTACGTCGAATGATATCATTTATAAAGAAAGACTGATTATAAAAAATATTCACTATCCCACCCAATTCAGTATACAATATGCTAAAATCTTTATCTTCTACCACCAAGGGATATTTATTGTGGTCGACTTTCCGAGGATCTTTTTGAATGAGACCTCGTTCACACGATACGACTTTACGCCGTGAGTCGTGTACGGCACGACGTCGTGTATGTTTGATTGCGTTGGCGCAAATGTATCCGTACACACGTATCGACCACGGCCAACAATGCACGGCGCCGCGCCGTCCACGACGTACGGCGTGATGTCGATACGTGTGAACCTAACCTGACCTGTACTGCGTCTGTTTCAACGAAATAATATAAATCGAGATTTATCCGCACCAATTGTCGATACAAAAAAGATTTAATTAAAATAAATATAGTCTACGTGATGAAATTTTTCACGATTTTCCATTTGTAGATTGACGAAGTTCCTTTGACGGATATTTATTAAATTCAAAACAGATATTTACTAATGAATCGTTCTTGACCCAATATAAATCCGTTTTTAGTTCGTCAGAATGGGATTAGACTATGAAAACATACGTAAATATATATGATTTCAAGAAGTAAAAATAAATGTGCTCGCATCGATACCGAATAATCTAGGCATATTTTCCCGATATTTCTTTCATTTTATCACAGGAAGCTTGGTAACGAGCTGCCCTCTGTTAAGCTTTATCTCGTAACTGCAGGATATACGAATAAACATTCCGAAAAGTTTACCGAAATTAGGTGCAGTTATGGATAAACAACTCTATTACGTCTGACTGCATAATATCTTATATGCTTAGCTATAAATTCGCCGCACATTTAAAATTAACAGAAAAGCCTTTTAAAAGACTTCAGTTTGGAGTAAAATGTCATTAATGAAATAAATTAATAGGTAACGGTTAATGTTGTAGCTGTCAGATGTATTTGGCTAGAGAGTGGTCCGTGTTCGATTTTTGATGAACACAAATGAGTTTTTATATAAATTTGCTCATATTGGCGATATGAATATGAAATTGGCGAAATGAATGGCTGCAATGACTGGCTGATAATATGAAATTTTTAAATACAAAAGAGATAAAATTTGCCTAATAAAAATCAATTACTTGAACAGAAATGAATGAAAAACTCAACAATGTCTCGACCAGGGGTGGAGTCACGGTTCTTTTCTTTTCATGGTCGTTATCGTCATCCAAAAGGCTAGCCGCATTGGTAGGGCAATGCTCAAGGTCCTTGGAGCGCACTCCACTGCTATGTAGCACCCGATCTTTCTTGATGACGATCACGTTTTCGAAATCATGAGCGTACTCGAACAATATTATCATGAAGAACCATGATTGCGATTCAGGTTTGCAACCCAGTAACAACTACTGAAATTTCTTATGTCAAGGTGAATTTAAGATGATATTCCGTATCCTTGCGGTGAATTTATTTGCGTCCGTGTGGGTTACTGTGAATTAAGTTACTTTTGAAATGAGTGGTGGTATTGTATACGAACGTTTAAAATAACTATAAGGATAGGAAAAAGCATACTACTCTCCTGGGAATACAAACAGAAAGAAGTAGTTCTCGGATTACACCTCATCAGCCCATACCATTCCAATCAAACGCCATTAGTTCCCCTCAAGCATGGGTTTGGAGGCCAACTACCATAAGTCTGAGTTAAAGCAACGAGCAATCTTGGAGGACTTTTGAGGATCCCTAGAGGTTCCCCCGTGTCGATACAAAGCTCCACCAATACTAATCCATTCAAAATTGGAATGTATGAAGGCCGCATTATATTGATTTGGGAAATAGTATGCCTTTAATAAGAGTTTACTTTCCCCTTGTGTTGCGGGCGATTCCTTTTCTGCCATAGATAATGTTTCGGACGCCAGTCGTTTAACTCACAGGAAAGAAGTTGTATTTGACTTCTCTTGCGCCCTTTACAATATTTGACGGGTGCTTCCGATTTTTTCGAAGCGCGACGAGCCTTTTCTTTCTGGTGCAGCGAGAATTTGAAACCTGTGCCTTATTCACAACAACAAACCACCCCGACCATCACCACCCGGAACTTGGCTAAGGTTTGCTGATGACTGCTTCATGAAGACGAGCGTCGATAGACGAACAAGCAGAGCGGACAGCGCAAGCAGAGATATTGTTCAAAGTTTTAGCGACCTCTCCCTAAATTATTGGGGGAAAAAAGATCTTATTAGCCTTTAAGAATGCCTCATTTTTCTTCCAGGTGGAGGAATCGGATAGTAGGTTTGTAAAAGGCAAAAACATCCGTCGAAAAATTACCCGAAGAGGTGTTGCGCCTTCGACTTTCACCCACTGAACTTTTATTTGGTGTTTAAAAGTAAAAAAACCTATTTCTCACTACTATCAAACTAAAATCATTAAATTTATATCCGCTATAATAAGAACTATGTTTAGTCAAATGTTTATCAAGATTCATTTTTCGTCCGCAACTAGGAATACTTGCGAGTTCACAAATGTCAAAATTCTAGGAGATGGTTCAAAACAAATCATGTAACATAGATGGAGCGGGCTGCACGGAGCGCAGCGTTTATTATGAGGACAATGCGAGAAACAAACGTTTTTCGACCCCCTCAAACGAAACAACCCAAAATTAAGATGCAATGAGGAAAATCGTGGAGGAAGAATGGGAAATGAAGCCAGTAAAAGGATACCAAAATGTGGACAACTCCATGTCACAAAGACTCAGTCTGGAAATCGAGAATGAGGGGGATGGATTGATTATAAGGCTAATAAACATCCACATTCTTTATGTAAATACCAGCATATTTCTTGATAATCAATTGCTGTGACCATGTGCACACATAACTCAAATTTCAAGAATTACGCATACATTTTACCCTTTTCCACTCGTTGCATTATAGTGTCCCTTTTCAACATCCGTTAAATACATTACTACTAAGAGATGAAATTTATGACCCTGTAAAATGTCTTTTAATATTTTTATGCGGCGGCATTTACAATTTTAACTTCCATTTAAGCAGTAATATTACGACACATTTGAAGAGAAATAGATTCTTTAGGAACGTAGCAATCGTATAATCTTTGATGGTGCACATTCCTAATTTGTACTCCATTGACTACTCTGCGGATTTATGAGGAGTATACAAATGACTATAGGGAAAATATCTAATTACTGCTTAGTGGCTACATGGAAAAAGATTATTTTTAGTATTTTATCACTTTCATAGGGGGAAATACGCGATGCATTTTTGTCGGAGCATTACTTACGCGTGGGTATAAAAATGCTCCGCATAAAATTTAACTGCGTAATTTTAGCCAAACATTTTTCACTGCGAATATGTCAAAAGGTACTTAAGTGATTCATTAATTTAACTTTTCCTCTAAGTATTATCCTCCATCCTATAAGTTGAACTGTTGAACTACACGGCTAATATATTGTTCATAGCAAACCTAGAAAACAATGCTGGGAAAGCTTCAAAAACTGTTTTAAAGATACTTTGAAGAGAATTCCACACTTGTTTGGTCTCTCACTCAGATAAGTAATCGGTATTTACAAGTTCGGCAGATAGAAACAAACCTAAATTAATAATTTCCTAATAAAATTAATTTCCCTCTTTACTAAATCATTTCAAAGTAATTTAAAGGTGAATGTAGCATCAGGTAAGATCACTAAATCGAGTAACTGACACAATCAGAGATCCGGTCTGTTCCCTCCTTCATGAATAGCTTTTCATTGAGTGGTAAATTGGCAAATGAGTGGATATGAGCACCATACGACAGGCAGGACGTAGAAATCAAGTGGGGTCGAGTACCCGAGAATGGGAAGTAAACATCTCATTCGACGACCAAGGAGACCGCTCTGATTCTTTTACAAAGCCCGAATATGCGTAAAATCACACACTTATGGTTGAGGTCAATATCCATTCCCTGGGCCTTCCGCGGATTCCTGCGAAGTTTCGGCTGCAATAAAGTCACGTCGCGTACATTAATTATAAAGGCACTAAAAGAGGCCACGCCAGGATTTGAACCCCAGGCATTCTTGGCCGCAGACGAACGCTCTCCCTCTAGGCTACTTCATCGATCAAGAGAAAACAGCGTCCAGTGGTTCTTACTATACAACGAAAAATGGGAATTCTAATGCTTCCTTGAAAAACTGGACCAAATAAAATGCTCTGGATTTTTTAAAGTAGTTTTCAGAAAGTAAATAATATTACGTTCGGAGGAATTAAGAAATTTAAGTGTTTGGGATGACCTGAATGCACAAGGGCGGAAACTTAGATTTTAGGTAGGGTTTTAAGGTATTGGAAATGCTTGTAAAGAAGAATTTTTTCCTCATGGAAACCATTCTATTCTACCAGGTTTCCCATACTTTAACTTAAAATTCACTGGATATTACGCCCAAATGTTAATTGTAATGCATCATATCTCTCGGAAGTAGTTTGAGGCCTATTAAAACGATGTTCATCCACAGCTATTCCCTGCACGCGGAAATACATTTTATTGTTAGAGAATTTGAACTGGAGGATAAAAAATTTTTATGTCCCAACAAATAATGCTTTCATCGTATTGTTTCTTAAGTTTCAACCAAGAAATTTGTTTAAACGGTCCAGAGCTCTAAAAAAATATGGTAAGCATCTCTATATAATCAACTACGAATTCGGAATCTCGACTGGGTGCGGGTCGAAGCAAGATCATCACGTTTTTAACTCCCAGACGATCTCGCGAACGTAAACCTTATTAGTATGACTGTTTACTTGACGAGTAAAATCGATATCAATTCATAGAGAGTTTGAATATTCCCGGTTTCTATAGGCTGTCTCAATGTTGTCAAGTTGTCGAAGGAAAAGCGATTTCAATTAGTTCCCGTGTACGCCGCATTCAGACGCCAATGAGTTTTGCGTTAATTTTTTCCGCCACTGTACATATATGTCATTTGGGCAAAAAATAAATGAATTATACCATTCTAATTTTACATTTTTAGCTTGAACACAAATTTTGTTTGTTCATACTTTCTAAGTTTCCCACAGTTTTAAACAACCTAACCGAAACATGTTATCCGAAGGATTGAACGCATGTCAGTAGACATAAAGCGGCTCTAGTCCCAAGAAATTGAGCAAATTTCAACGTAAATAGAAATATACCCATTCACTCGGCTACGTTCTTTTTGACTTTGCACCTATTCCTTCTTGTGTACTCTGTGACTCTCCGCAATGCCTCTCCTATGTTCTTTATTTTTGTTGGGCCAAACTCTGGAACAAAATAAAACCTATGGAAACCACACTCACCAGGGCACCTGAGTGGACATATGAGGCTGGCAGAAGGAAGGGAGACAAAAGGTTGAAGAGACGAACTAGCGTGGCAGCGGATATCAATCCAAAACGCATCTGCTTGAACAATTTGTCAGTACTTTTTTGACTGTAGGACTTGGTATTAAAATCCAAGTCACCGCCATTAAAATGAACGGCAGCGGCGTGCCATAGTTTTCACCTCGGTGGCATGCCTTGTATGACCGGCGGCACAGTGCCCACCTCTATTTGTGATACATATACAACACACTTTACCAGGATGATCAGTAAAGAGCAACAAACAATCCACCAAAGTCCATCCAAAATAATAGTGCATATGAAACATAATGATTTAGCTTAGAAATTAATGAAAAGTGAGCAATCCCTTCATGATCATATGATTTAAACAAAGGTGAGATTGATGATTGTTTTTCGATTTTCCATTTAAATAACCATCTTCACCACCACCATAGATCCTTCGGGAACGTGATTCCCTTCCCAAAACAGAATGGGACATGTTCACAAATTCACTGCATTTCTGACAATTGCCCTATTAACTTGGATGCACTCTATCCTTATATTAGAGCAAAGAACATTCAAAATATCAACACTATGATACCTTGGCCATATATTTGGAGGCTTCTGTTAGATTTCCTTGGCATTCAAGAACAAGTCCAATGTTGAGTAAAAGCCGTGCTTTCATCTTCTTCAATTCAGGTTGAGGAATGTCTTGAATGCTGGAGAGATGGAGAAACACTGGGATAAGCCAAACACTCTACAGACCACTTTATACAGTACATTATATTACACGAATGAATGTATCATAGATTGCACAGGAAAATGAATTGAATTAGAGCAGTTTCTATTTCCCGTTCAGTCATTCAGAGGATCATACAATTTGCCACTTTACTCAATACAATTTTCCTCATGAAAGAGTTCATTCATACATTTGTACAATAAAATGTACCTTGTAAGGCGGCCTTAGCACATATTTTGGATGGAGGATACCAATATTAAATGAGGGAAGAAGCCATTTGAGACAAGGATTTAATCCAAGGGCCTTCCATGCATCAAATTGGGTTATGTAAAAGTTGGAGTCAGAGACAAATCCACCATAAGACAATTTCACGATTACAGGTTAATTTTAATCAAATTCCATGTCAAACTAACAAAAATAAAATGATTTGACACCCATGATCTCTCATTTTGATGAAACTAGGTATTTTTTTCCTTAAATGAACTTGACAGGCATACCTTAAATGAATGGCAGGCATAATATTTTATCTATCTCAATTTGTTTCAGAGTTACAGCCTGTTAAGAGTCCTACAGTACTTGCAGTTTTTACCAAACAAATGGAGATTGCTAAACTTGTTTTCTTGAAAATATTTTATACCTTGCTTGTTTACAAATGAACATTGATGAAATCAATATCAGTATACCTTAATATGTAAACAACGTAGACAAAAAGTAAAATGAGCCAGTGAGTTTTGACACATGAACAAGAAAAACCCAGAAGTGTCTTAAGAAAAATTTAAAATTGTAATATGGAATTACATACTAAGAGAAATATCTTGAAAAAAGAAAAGGATAAACAAAGAATGTTTTTTTCCATTTTTGTTCTAAAATATATGCTCAAACAGGCCAGTTACTGGTTTGGCAATGTCTGGCACTCGTTTCCTGAGGAGCTAGTTGGATTTGCACTCAGTCTCCTTGATCAAAATAAATACCTTTGGCACCTTCAGCACTAACCATTCCCATTATATTGATAAGATTAAACAACGATGGAATATATTTAGTACTACATATATGCTCTTCCATTTACTGAAGTATGATGACCTGGCATAAAAACTTTAAAAAATTTCCCTATTGCCAAGAAATTTGAGTCACAGAAAAATGCTGTTTTACTTACCACAGAAAAATAAGAGCATCCATTATAGATTACAGACAGGATGATGAGAAGAAGAATATTAAAAATTAGTCATTAACTGGTAATAATATACTCACAGTTTTATGGGACATAATTTAATTACAGAATTGTGGCATGATTCATTTGCTGGAGGTATGCGACATCCAACCCAACTTTAGTATAAGGTGTTTAGGTGTTCCCAACTTTAGTATAGTTAACAAAAAATTACAATAAGAATACACCAAGGACACATTCCCACTGTAGGAAAATAACTGTTTGAGGACTTGCATTGAATGCAACAATGTTTGTACATTTTTTTTTAAATTGTCATTGAGAAGTTTAAGTTTCAGGGATGGGTCGAATCCAAATTTCATCGAAACCAAATCCTGATTTCCAATCTTGTATTTTTATTGAATCTCAAATATTAGTTCCCTTAATACCCAAATCCTGCTTCCCCTTAGTTATATTTCCCAGTCCTTTATTGAGACAAGTGCTCAAATAAACAATAGCTTATTTTCAAACAAATTCAAATCCATTATTACATTTCCTTGTAACTTAATGACACAATGAGTTGTTCAAGGTTTTCCCTCAGTCTAAAATACAATAGCTTAGCTTTGAAAAAAATCACTAAAGTGAATAGAAATTAGTTTCTTTACTTTCTCAATGAGGAATAAAAAGTAAAGTGAAAACCACAGAATTGTTTTCGTATTTTGTGCATTCTTAGGTATTATTATTAGTTATTATAAATTAGTTATTTTCTAATGAGGTGTTTCTAAACCTTTCCAGTAATTTTTTTGCTAAATTTCAGGCTTTTGCTATTTTTCTGGCTAAAAGTGAACATTTTTATGTGCATTACCATGGTACCTTAGTGGCTTTGGAGAGACAACCGCAGGATATACTACCAGAATTGAGCACAAAATGATGCAACAAAATTTCAAACCCTGACTCCAATTAATGCTGATCTAATATAATTCAAATACTCATATTTCATACATGAAGACCTATTCGTGAAGAGGAGAGGACTAGCTCTCTTTCCTTTCAGTATTTGGCCTTGTGATCATCAATTCCCAAATCTCCATATTCACATTTTATGGTGTTTTAATCCTAATTACTCTTTAATAAATCCTTAAAAAGGACCAGAAAAATTATCCTCACATTTGCGGCACTAAGGCTGGTATTCATAGACAGGATAAATAATCAATGATTAGTAAATCTAGGATTATTCATCAGTCACTGATTATTTGGTTGATATATTCATAGACAGCAAAAAATCTCCAATTCATGAATCACTGATTCATGAATCTCTAATTATTTAGGATAATCTGTAATAGGTGAATTACTGATTGGATGTATGTTTATTTTTGGGTGGTATGAGAAATTGAAGTGGCAACACATTTTCTGGCTATCGCTAAATTTTTATACAAGTACATAGTTTCATTAATTGCAAATTAAAAAAGAAAACAACAAATGGATTGGACGTTTCTTTGATAAAAATGAATTAGCCATGCCTATATTAGAATTATTTCTTATGATTATTCAACGTTAATGAAGGCGTTACTAGGGAAAAATTAACGAACAGGTATCTCGTATTTCGGCAAGTGTTAATGATCTAGTGTGCGCTGTTTAACGTCAGGAATTGTCTGACCATCAGTGTGGTCTCCTCTTTTTTCTATCCTCACAAAGAGACACCTATTCGTCGCCTGAACATCGTAAGATGCAGGCGGTCTGATGGTGTCAACTATTTGGACGGCCAAAAGATTAGTTATACGTTTCACAGTTCTGGACATCATTGGCTGCAAGACAGAACTAGCAATCCCTACATATGTACTTAAAACACCAAAGAAGACGAAGAGTAGCAGTATTAATAACTGATCATAACCGATAAAGAAAATTTGAAAGAAGTAATTAGTAGCAGTTGATGATAGCTTACGAGTAAAAAATTCATGGCAATTTCAGCCGATGTTAAATTCAGCATGGAGATTTTGTAAAATAATGCATGATTAAAAACCGCTGTGGTGCAGTTCCTCATGTGACATGTCAGTCCTCGCGGGAAGTGTTGCAATATGAACATCTATTCTAGGAAGAATATACTCCATCACTAAGGGTTTTGAGAATCGGTATCCTCTATTAAACTCTTCATCTGTCAACTATCACATCTATTCTTACAGCAAGTTGGATTACAGACTTTAAACAGATATTGACGTATATCATAAGCGGTCCATCACCAGACCCCAGTGAGGCCATTTGCCATTAAAGATTCAAACTAGAGTACGAATTTAGTGGAAAGTGTCACAAGAAAAAAAGCAAGGTGAAGTCCTATGATAGGATATGTAACTATGTGTCTTATGAACCTTTAGGGGAAATCGCTACAGAAAAGTTCTCTATTTGCCGACGTAGACACCTAACAAATCAACATTGCCGAATATAATCTATCAATTGAGGAAAATTGGTGAATTTTAGTGCATTCGTTTCTAACAAGTGCCTGAGTCACACAGTTATTTATCAAATTTAAGTCATGGACAATTTAGGTCTCGAGTTGTGGGGAAAATGGTAGCACGAAGCAATATTTCCCTTATTTTATTTTTGTTTAACTGTTAGCTGCATTACCATAATGTAAACAATTCTCTTTTGTTTTTAACTCATGTGTGGCACCAATAACCAACTCACTGCCATGTGCTATTCGTGGCAATTTTAATTTATTGAGTGCACGAACGAAAAAATTACATGATTAAATAATGGGAAATAGGACTGGGATACCTGTCACAATAACTATCCCCAAAATCCATGGCTTCACTATGAATAAACCCACATTTACTCCCGCCACTGTCCATATCTCATGAGACAATAGAAAAAAGTTTCCAAGAATTAACGAAGGTATAACCATCCCTGCAATTGATATAATTTTGCATTTAAAACGGATTATTTCAAATTTTGAAACATAACCCAATCGGGGAAGTGGCTCAACAATAAAACATTATAATGTATAAGACTTGAGATAAACCCCTAAGACACTTCAACCTGAAGAAGCCATCATCTGCAAAATATCGTCTAATGAAGAGTTCATCGCATAAGTAAACCGGAAAACTGAAATCTTTGAAATAAAACCACCTCCTTAAATTAATTCCAAGACGATGTTGGGGTAACTCCATGAAATTTTACTGTAACACTCTTTCATCCATGAATTACTACAGTGAATTTGTTGAGTCACCGGGCCTTGATGCATTACATTTGATCTGTCACCACTGCCATCTCTTATTTCCATGAGATAAATGACCAATTGAATCAGATTTCATTGTGATGGCATGAGTGACTGAGTCCTAGGCATTTCAATACGCGGATATGACCCAACACGGGCATGAATTGGATCCTAATGAGCTCTATTTCAAAATCACCCAATGTTTAGAAGGATCTAACTTCGGAAATACTACTCAGCAAGAAACTCATAGTCATTATCAGGATTTTACCACAGAGAGGAGTTAGGTTTCAGCCTCACCTGTCGCAGATTTTTTCCATGATCCCTACCTCTTCCTAAGTTTCCCATGAGTTAATTGTACAAAGTTACACTTCCAACAGTTAATCTTTTTTCGTTTTACGCTCCACAGCACAGTCAAGCATAGAAGGCGTAAGTCGCTGAGGAGAAAGAAAACAGCTAATTAATGGAATGGAGAACGCTGGATCTGGAATATCTCCACGATGCCCATTTATGACGAAGTTTCTCTTTTACACTATTGTGAAAAAAAAGTTCCAAAAATCGTGGAGTGATTCGGATATCACTTTTTAAATACGAGGTATTTCATTAGTTCCTATGTTTTAGCTTACCAAAGTTGGCATATAAGGACGCCATTGGATAAAATGACATTCAGCATATAACCCATTATTATAGATTATTCATAGAAGGGTAAAAAGATAATCGCTTAATTTATTTGCTGGATTAATGTTTTGCAGAGTAGAACTATGTATAAGCACAAATCATCAAAGTGAAAAGGAACTTGGTCTTGAGTTAATGTTTCTTATTCAAACTTCAGTGAGCTGTGAAACCATTTGGCTTGGAACGAAATTATATTTCTTCCCAATGTCACCTATCCTGCAGGGGATATGGAAGAAACCACAAATGATGGAGACCACAACCTGAGAAGGATTTTTTAAATTGACTACTGAGTCCTCTTCTCTTTTTACCCATTATTGAGCAATAAAAAGGGCATGGAAGTACGGTCGGGCCAGCTACCATCTTAACTGCATAAATGTAAGAAACATCAACAAGAATTGAAGCACCGTCATTACAAGCTAAGGCATTTCCTCGGCAGCAGTTGAAGCGTTTGTTTGTTCTCCACAAACCGTGACCTGAGGTTCTATTTTCTTTGGTATCATTTTCCATTACCTCCACATTTATATTCCATCCGTCCACAAAATCTCACCATTTAGAACTGGAAACTTAGTATACTCCAAGCTGATAAAGATATGGAAAATGTGCAGATCATGCCCAATTTGTCGTCAATTAGTTTTTGTAATTTTTTTTGTTGTAATTTTAATTTTTAAAAGATTAGTAATTGGAGTAAAATAATATTTCTTCTCAAGTTTGTATATCCAGTAGGTGATTTGGAAGAAACCACAAATGATGACCTGTGAAGGATTTTTTAAATGGACTTTTGCTCCTTTGCTCATTTTACCTATGATTGAGAGATAAAGAAAGGGTGATTGGAAGTGCGGTTGGGCCAGCTACCATCTTAACTTCGTAGATATTAGAAACAAATACCTCTTTTAAATGCCCATACCAGTTGCATGTCCTGATTAGCTGCAGATGAAGAAAGCTGGAGTCTCATACAAAATGCAGAACTTGCTTAATATAAGTCTTCTAAACTGGGTGAAAATTTTGCAAAGAAAATGATTGCCAACTAAATTTCATTTGCATAGGGAACTAAGAGGTGATAGTTATTTCACGAACATTTGTGACATTTAGCTTATGATATGAAAGCATTATTTCGAATGCTTTCACGAATTTTATCTATAAATCATTTTCAAACGTTTCTAAAGACCAGAGAAGTCAAGGGGGAAGGGGAAATATTTTTCACGATTTATTGAAAAGGTCGAAAATACGAAACTCACAAATACTACTGCCGATTTTTTCGTTCTGCCGTATTAACGTCGTACTTCCGTTCCGTTCCGTCGTACTTTTCTCAGGTCAAAACTTCATTTATCAAAAACAAAAAGAAATATTTTTGGGCTATCAGATGAACAAATACTAAACACGGCTAGCATTATGACCTATGGTGCACAAACATCAGCATACAAAATGGTCATGAAGGTTATGTAGGCAGTGTGGCTTATGTGCTGTGCAGCAATTTTTAATTAAAACTCGACGCATCTCAGCAATATTATGGCGAATGTTGATAGACACGGGTGCTCAGGTGTCCCTAGTGACCAAACAGTGTTGCTACGGTTTAACTCCCACTGCGTCGCCCTTAAGAATAAAGGGGATTACAGGGCGGCGGATATACAATCACGGTGAGTGTTGGCACCCCTGAAGGCGGGGGGCATCCAATTGGTGTTGCGGGCTCAAGTAGTGAACTATCTGGGAGATTATGCAGGATTGTTGGGAGTGTATTTCTTACGCGAGAATGGCGCCGTAATTGATCTGAATAAAGAGGAATTGTCGCTGAAAGGGGGTGTAATCCAACTAGGGAGAGACCGCGGCTAGAATTTAGAGGAGAGTGCGCCGGGAGCGGAACAATCACAGCGTCAGCGGCAAAATGTTTTTTTTCCGTGATACGGATGCTGCGAGGGGACCAGAGGAGAGATTATGGCAGCAGGCGGACGAAGTGGGAAGCCGCGAGGACGTGCCACCCAACCAGGAGCCTCGTAGGAAGGAAGAGTGTGTTCGCGAAGCGTTATCTCCGCAGCGAGGCGACCGTGAGAGAGCAGCAGCTAGCCGCCGCCCGTGCGTTGATTTACCCATCCGCCTAATTACCGCGGAAGTTATCCCTGCTCGGAGCATGGCGCTGATTCCTCTCGCTCTACCCGCGGACCATTGGGAGGAAGGACAAACCTGCCTCTTGGAGTCTCGCTTGGAAAAGGACTGCTGGGTGTCGTGGAGCGTTAACATGGTGGGGAGGGATGGATGTGTAATGGCATTGGTAAGTAACCTGCGGCCGACTGAAGTGACTCTGACCCGTGGAACAGTGATCGTAAACGTGAGTGACATATGCAAAGTCCCCAGTGAGGATGACGGGATAGACGGGGGTCGCGGTAACGGGCAAAAGTGCACCACCTCTGAGGAGGCCGTTAGCCATTATTCGCTTGGGGAGAAGCTGGGGCATTTAGGAGTGGAAGAGAGGCAGGTGTTGATGCCACTGCTTGAAGAATTTTCGACTCTGTTTTCCGCGGTAGACAATCCCCCAGCCACCCACCTCGCGGAGCACCATATCCCTACAGGGACTGCGCGGCCAAGATACCGCAAACCATATCGCACCCCATTCCATCAGAGGGGTTTGATCGAACAATTTGTAGAAAAACAGTTGAAGGCCGGGATAATTGTTCCAAGCAGTAGCCCATGGTGTTCGCAGGTGGTTATTGTACCAAAGAAGTCTCTCCATGGTACACCACAGTATCGGTTTTGCATTGACTTTCGGGCCTTAAACGCGGTAACGAAGCCAGATGTTTATCTGATACCAAATATAACGGAAACACTAGATAACCTAGGTGGGTGCCGGTACTACACGACATTAGATATGACGAGTGGCTATCATCATATCCCAATGGCCCCGGACTCTAGAGAAAAAATGGGATTTGTGGTGAACAGTGGACGTTACGAATACGTCCGAATGCCTTTTGGGTTGTGTAATGCTCCCGCCACATTCCAAAGAATGATGGATGGAGTTTTGCGAGGTCTCACGCCAACTGAATGCTTAGTGTATTTAGATGACGTAATTGTGTTCAGTGGGACGATTGAAGAACATGCGTTACGTCTAAGTCGTGTCTTTAGCAAGTTGAAGGAAGCGGGACTGTATCTTAAATTAGAAAAATGCCACTTTGCCCTTCCAAAGGTAAAATATTTGAGGCATATCATAAGTTCCGCGGGAATCTTCCCTGATCCCGAAAAGGTTAGTGCCGTGAGAGAGTTTCCGACACCAAGGTCGACGAAGGAAACACAAAGTTTTCTTGGTCTAACAAACTATTACCGACGCTTTATACCAAACTACGCCATTCTTGCCCGCCCCCTCACAAGACTTTTAAAAAAGGGGCAACCCTTTCTATGGACACCTGAGTGCGACGAGGCATGGGAAAACTTAAAGATGGCATTGACAAGTAGCCCTATACTCACATATCCAAATTTTCGGTTTCCCTTCACTATTGCCACCGACGCCAGCAATTTTGCTATAGGTGCCGTGTTGTCACAGAGGGTGGACGGGGAAGAGCACCCGGTGGCATATGCATCTCGACAGCTTAAGGCCGCTGAAATAAATTACACTACAACAGAAAAAGAACTGTTGGGAGTTGTCTGGGCGGTGAATCATTTTCGCTGCTATATATATGGACGGAAATTCACAATAGAAACAGACCACGCGGCTCTCAAATGGCTATTCGGATTAAAGGACCAGAGTAGCCGCCTCATGCGTTGGACACTAAAGCTGAGCGAGTATGATTATGAGGTGATACATAGACCGGGAAGGGTCCATTCAAACGCCGACACCTTGAGTCGGAAGATAAATGGACTAGTTGCAGAGGGGGTGATAGATTTCGCGGAAACACAAAAGAGAGACAGCAAGTGCAAAAATTGGAGTCATAAAAAACATTTCGAAAAATTAAATGGTGTTTTATTCCGGAAAACGAAGTGTGGGAACCGGATAGTTGTCCCAGCGAAATGCCGAAAGGAAGTGCTGACACAATGCCACGACCACATTTTAGCGGGGCATTTAGGACGGGAGTCAACCGTGACACGGCTTGTTTCCAATTACTGGTGGCCTGGGATAGAAAAGGCCGGAAAGGAGTACGCTAAGCATTGTGTAGCATGTAACCAGAGGAGTCCTCATGGGAAAACGAAGGCACCATTGCAAAAAGTTCCCTCTGCCACGCGGCCCTTCGAATTCTTGGAGATAGATATAGCGGGACCCCTACCGCGAACGGAGAAAGGAAACAAGTACATACCGACTATTGTTGATCATTTCTCGCGCTATGAAGCCATGATAGCGTTGCCGGATCAAACTACAGAAACTGTTTCAGTGGCTCTGGTGAAGAAGTGGATTTTAAAATTTGGTGTACCTCAAATCGTTTTGACTGATCAAGGGACAAACTTCGAATCGGCATTGTTTCGCGAAATTTGTCGGTTGCTCCGGGGGAGCCGCTTGAGGACGTCACCGTATCACCCGGAGGCGAACGGAAGGGTCGAGTGGGTGCATAGCACCATCATGCAAATTTTGAGTCACTATGTGAACTGCAAAAATAATGATTGGGATGAGTGGCTCGATTATGCGGTGACCGTATATAACACCAATCCACACCGTAGCACTGAACATTCCCATCACGAGATAGCATTTGGTTTTCAGATGGTGTCACCGTTTGATATCATGGTAGGGGGTGGAGCTCAGACAGACCATCCGGCAGTGACGAAATTACAAGCGCGGTTGCGAAATTTATGGAAATTATGTGGGCGAAATAATAGGACGGCACAGAGGAGGCAAGCAAAGGGGTCAAAAGTTAAGGGAAGCCAGCGCACCTATAAGGTGGGAGACCACGTGTATCTGAGCGATCCGTGTTTGAAGGTAGGGCAAGTTAAGAAGTTTCACCGCCAGTGGAAGGGTCCGTATCGCGTGTCAAAAGTGTTTTCCAAATGCAACATAGAGTTAGAACTTCCCTTTAGGAACATCGTTGTACATAAGAATCGAGTAAAACCCTACTTAGGTCCTCTTCCTACCTCACATTTAGTAAGAGGACGTGACCGGCCCAGAGGAAGACCAAGGAAAAATCTAATTCCCACCAACCCCCAAGTTCCCTCCACGCCCATTGCAGATGATTCAGGATGGGATACAGGAGTGATGAGCGAAGGACGATCCACAAGCCTTGACCCCGATCATCCACGAGACGTTCCGGCCGGCGAGGATCCCGTGGAGGAGAAAAGCGAGGAGGAGGCCGCCTCCCCCTCTGTGGAGGAAGCTGTCGCTCCTCCCACCCTTTTCTCTCCCCTTCCTTAGCGGTCCCCATACCCATTGCGGTCGAGGAGACAGAGGTCTTCGTCTTCCCAACCATATGTGGCTCTTCCTCCTGCCCCCTTCCACCCTTACTTTTTACGACCGCGTGGAGCGCTGTCGAGATGGGAGGAGGTGGAGGAAGATACGCAGGAGCTATAAAGTGTATTATGATTGTATTTGTTGTGTGGTGGGAGGCGGAGTGACTATACCAGGGCAATAGGATTCCATGGTAAAATGGTAACATATGGTGGAAAGCCGTGAAGTAGTACTAAGGGAGCACACTGAGATAGTTGTAGTAACTATTTTATTTGGTGATGGGCAGTAGAGAAAAGTGCAAGGTCTTGTCGAGACAAGGGAAAGTGTGAAGTTTGTGAAGTGAACTTAGTGAAGGGGAGATGAGACCTAAATAAAAAGAGGACATCTAAAGGCAAATGTGGGCATAGATCAGAAAATGATGTTATTTAATGAATTTCATAGGTAGTCGGTTAGTGGCAACAAAGTATAATTCAAAAACTGTTGACCTTAACGGGATACTTCATTGAGTTGTATTGAAATTCGAAAGGGCACCTTATTGTAGTCATATGTATATAAGTGGTGTGCAAAGTAATCCAAACATTGAATTGCAAGTTGTACTTGGACGATGATTTCCACTATTTTTACCTTAAATTAGTAATTAACGTAGTAGATTTTTAAGGTAAATTTATCTTGGTGCCACTACTTCATTTGTTTTCTGTCTATTGAGTAAACTGTGTTGTATTCACTGTTGGTGAGCTATTGAGAGTTGACTAAGTGACTTGTATTCACTGATGTTTATATCTGTATCATTAGCAAAATTCATTTTCATTGGATTAAATTATGTAAATGAGTTGCTGGAGTTAGTCAACAACTCACCGTTAGGGAGGGATAGTTGTAAGTGAAACTTCTGAGTGAACTGAGACCATGGCTGGGCTTAGCCATTCCATTAGATTTATCTGCTAAATTGCTCCCCAAGGAAGGAATGACATGAGGTCGTTTAGATTAGTGAAATGAGCTCAGTGGGTTCCTCGCGCCATGGTGTGGGTGCTCATCTATGGAGGCTGTTATCTAGTTTTTAATATAGCTAAGCTCACTGGGCTTCATTTAGATATGGGTCTTTGGCAATAAGCAGTTGGTGACCAATGAGATGGACACAGGATGGTCACATGGGGACGCCAAGCCATGGTTTCTGGGTCACGAGAAAGACGAAGAAGCGGATGAGCAGCAGCTGGAGGAGGCGAGTTGGAGATGCGGTTGTGAAGGTGGTAATTGTGAATAAGGGAAGAATAAACGCCTTTTTTCCGAAGAAGTGTCGTTCCCTTAATTGACCCACGACGTAGAAACGTATATTTTATAACGTGAGCACTCTACAGTAGTATGTATTTGATACTAAGCATTCGATTGGTGTGAGTTTTCATAAGTTTTCTTCCTCCAAATGTTTGCCTGCAGTTATTCCTTCAAAGCACTCTCTTCTTTCTTGGTGTTGCATCTCTAATGCTCTCCTCAGTTTAGTATTTTAGCAAGTCAGTGAATTTCATACATCATTCCCTTCATTACTTCCAAATAATGGGCTCTTGGGAGTTAATTACAATAGGTCAAGAAGTCAAGTATTAGGACGCGATAAGTTGTGATGAAACACAAATTGAGCCACCAACTTCCTCATGAATACAGTTTGCTTAGCAAATAGGACGTTGATGAAAATGATCTTAGAGAAATAATCCCTGCTGATAGGTGTCGGAAAATCAGCCTCACTTTACCATATAGAGATGACAATTGGAGTAAAGAGAAAGACGAATTGCCAACACAGAAAGAGATTACAGAGCAAATTACTGCTAAGGGAAAAGGTGAATAAAATATCTTTTTTTCACATCATTCCTAGGGTATGGTCTTTATAAAATTCTGAATCAGAATCTGTCAGGAGTCAAATAGTTTTTTTTCTTCGATTCATTCATTCACAAATCAGGAAAGTGATCAAAAAATTACCATTTACAGTGATAATTCAGAAGAAAATAAAGAAGCTTCGATGAGGGACTCATTCTTAGCTAATTCCAGGGTTATCAAATTATCTGGAGACACTGATAGCCTTAGAGCCGACTGAACTGTTTATGACACAATCACCTCAGGAATATTTGGGTCATATTGCTGATATATCCTCTCTTTATGCTCAACAAATAGGTACTTCTATTGATGTTACATTGGAAGAGATTGGCAATTATTTTGATATGTTTGTTTAATGTATATCTCTCGGTCCCTACTAGCATTCTCCTGAAGATATACAGACACCTAAAACTTTACCTACACCTATAACACCTTCAGTGATACTGAGGAATCATTTCAAGGAAATAAAATATATTATCACTTGTCTGACAGCAAAATGCTGCATAAAAGTGACAATTAAGGAAAAAATTCCACTTTGCACAGAGAGCTGGGAAAAATCTAATGCAATTGGAATCATTCAGTCTGCTCATGGTTCCATACTATGGTCATCATTCAACCATTAGCAACCAGTACCAACCAAATGCCCACTGACACCTTCAGAGGTGTTAGTGGACCAAGGGGATTTTGACTTTCAATGCAACGTAGTGGTACTTATGTGCCGATGGAATGATAGTTTAATAGTGACATTGGCATGCAACCGCTATGCCTGTCAACCACTGTCTACTGTAAAGATTATCTAGAAAGAAGGGGAAGAGGGTTGAAATTACGTGACCGCATTTGGTAAATAATTAAACATGGGGAAAGGGGGAGATGATATATTAGCAGACTTGTAAATACCTACAGGTCAAAACTTGGAAATACGGCAATAGAACCTATCTTCAAATGCCCTGAATATACCCTGTGCCCTGTACCCTGAGGGAAGGAGGTAGATATTCTCTTAATATTCCTAAGCGATTTAACATAGTCTCATGTGACCACAACCCAAAATTTTGACTCATCCAGGGCCTAAGACAAATACTTCAGAAACATAACAAAAAAAGAAGGGCATATTTTAGACAAACCTTCCCTAAGAAATTGTGTAATCTGCAGAAAAACTACTGAACATCAGTGTTTCGAAGGTAACAAAAAATGCATTTTCACTATTTTCCCATATATCAAGACATACTAAAAATTAATACTGCATTAGCTACTACAGTAGGCTCTCGTTATTACGAAGTTCATGGGACCAAAAACTTGGCAGTTCGTAATAACGTTGTTTGTATCAATGTAGTCTTTATATAAAAATCGCAAAAAATATCCATTTGCTCTTTTTTGACCTGTTTAATCTTTCGTGTGTTACAGCCATGCTGTGAAATGATATCAGACATGTAAATAACAATCAAATTATGTGCAAAGATGTGAGATCAAACAGTCTAATTTGTTGTTCGAAAATCATGCATCACACTATTTTTTGTAGTAATCGTCGCAAGCTGGGAAATTAATTCAGCTGGGAGATTAATTCCACGGAAAAACTGCTCGGCTACCTGTACACACGGCTGCCTGTACACGCGGCTGCCTGTGCGGCGGCCGCAGCAAAATTAATACAGCAGAATTCGGAATTTAAGTATATCGATTTTATGGAAAATTTGATTTCACGCAAGTTAGCGAGTGGTACCACCCGATTCCTTAAGCAATATGGAATAATTATCTGATCTCATCATGAAATCATTATTTGACTTTATGTAAATGCGATGTTACACTTTTACACATGGCTGATTCGGTACCCGGTGGAGGTATCGAATTGATTTTATAAAATGAAATAACATAACTTAAAGAAATTCCAGCAAAATCAGCCAAATTCCTCCCTGTCTGTAACGAAAATCTTCACGATAATTCCATATGACTGTGAAATTCAACTGTACCTATGTAATATGTGGCATTTCAATGGTATAATCTATTATTTAACCCTCCCGTCTTTCAGCTCACATTTGGGTCCTCCAAAAGCGAGCGTGTCATCTCAGAGGCACGCGTTGTTGAGCGGATGCTGATACACAGTTTGGCTTTACCATTAAAGAAATTGAAGAACCAAGCTAGGTCATAATTACAGCAAACATGAAGTAGTTCAAAACAAGAATAACAATTAAATCAAAGGAAATTGAGCTCTACGGCCTCTCAAGATTTAATTAAATAAATAATTAATAAAGCAAAATTAAAAGTCTCCAATAGCTGTAAAAATGGCACCACTCATCAAACATGCAACCACACAACACTTACTGTGTTGGTTTGCGGGAAAGGGGATTCCACAGCAGGGACCAACCACAGCCTCTCTACCAGAATACCCTCCTGTGATGATTTACGGGAATGTTACTTCCTCGCCAGTGACCACCACAGACACACACACTCAACCCAGTTGGGATCCTTTTCGAGGGCTAATGGGACCCTGATAAGGCTGCCTGGGTTATAACCTGAGATCCTTCATAGGGCTAATGGGACCCTACTAAGGATTCCTGGTAGTGACCACAATCACACTCACAAGCACTCAAAGCACTCACTCACACACACAGACGGGCCCAACTTCTGGGAGAAATCGCTCAAAAAGAGCGTGGTCAAAATATAAACACAAAGAAAAATGAGGGTGAGCGTCGGATACGCGTATTTCGGCCACAAGGTGGCCCTCTTCAACGAGCTGAAGGGAAAAGCACTTGCAACACGAGGTTGTGTTGCAAGTAACGAGGTTGTGTTGCAACACGAGGTTGTGTTGTCACAAAGTGGGTGCTCAGGTGAAGAGAAGTCAGAATTTGAAACAAGAGTTATAAATGTTATCACAAGATCACGAGGAAACATTGTAATAGGTGATTTTAACGCTCAGGTAGGAAAAATACGAAGTGGATATGAAGAAATACTAGGGGCCTTTGATTTTGGAAATAGAAATGAAGAGGGAGTGAGATTACTAGACTTGTGTCAAAGAAATGGTTTTAAAATTGGGAACAGCTTTTTCAAGAAACAAGAAAGCCATGTCATTACAAGATATAGTTGGTATGGGAAACTAAAGTCTGTGATAGATTATGTGCTGATTGACAGGATGTAGGAGCACAAACTGAATGAAGTTAAAGTGATATCCGGCATACATCTAGATAGCGATCATAGATAGATCATAGATAGATTACTTGGGACAGACATTTTAATAGAAATTGCAACTCCATTAGTGGTTATAGGGGTGAAGAGGATTAAATACTGCAAGTTAAAAGAGAAAGATAAGCCAGAAGAATTCCAACAACAAATTGCTGCAAAATTAACAAGAGCAGAAGCCGGGAGAGTAGAAGATGAATGGAGAGCATTTAAAACAACCTTCATAGAGGCCGCAGAAAAAATATGCGGCAGAACCACAGGGAAAACCAAAGACAAGAAAACCAATTAGTGGAATGATAGAACAAAAGCAGCTGTAAGAAACAAAAACATGGCATTTTGGAAGCATTAAATTAGCAGGTCGGCTATTACGAAAATGGGTTATAACGAGCGATTTTTTTTATTTTGAGTAAACTCGCTACAATGGCCTTCTAGTGAATGTTATCTTCTATGTGAACAGCAATTAACCTAATTCATCATTTTCATGAGCATCATGGCAATTGAAATTCAATCGTTTGTCTATGTTCACTAGTGGGTGAGTGGACGAGTGGACTGCTAGCACTTGATGTCAAATGCTTGAACAAAACAGACATTAAGAGACCATTTTCGAGAGGGAAATGTCAGGGGGTAGGAAGGAGCATATTTTGTACAAAAAATGTAAAAAAAACTTGAATATCCTTTTCCTTTTTGAAGATACTTGCAAGTAACTCCCTTTTTCATTTAATAATTTTTCTTATTAACATTTCAGGATTATTTCTTGTCCATGTGTATTCACGTGCACGTCCATGTGTATTCACATGCATTCCATAGGTATTCACAGGCTCAATTCATTTTTTCCTCTATTCTTTACACAATTTAGGGTACCAATATGTAGTGGATTTTCATAAACATTAGTTGTTAAACAAGAAAGCTATAAAATATTTTCTAAGATAACATATTTAGCTTTCTCTGCCATATTGATAAAAAATGCAAAATTCTTAAAACCTCTAACAGGCAATAAACCTTAACCCAATGGAACAATAAAATTCAACATGCTAACTTAAGTCCAAAACAGGAACAAACATGCAAATTTCATCTTAGGCAATGGGTGCCATGGTATGGTTGAACTGACCTGAATTGACCCCCTAGTGACATAGTCTTTATATCAGCATGACAGGGTTGAAGTTTTCTAAGAACCACATTTATCACATACAACACACACTTTTTTCCAAAAACTAAGGCCTGAAATTCTACCTGCATGATATACATACATATTTCATTTTTTTAATGCACCAAATTGAATATAAGAAGTTGATATTGCTGAATGGAACTCTATATTCCCATTTTTACATTTGTTTCATAGTATAATTTCATGAGACATGATAATTTGATGTGACTTCTATTAGGGTTCAATGAACTCAAGACTCTGATACTCTATTATGAAGGGGCAAATTTAACCCTTTTACTGCCAGCGGGCCGATATATCGGCCCTCGTTGGATGTGCGAAAACTGCCATGGGCCGATAAATCGGCCCAACTTTTTTCACATTTTTTTACTTCGTGCAATGATGCCTATTTAACGGCTCAAGTGTCATTTATCCGCTTGAGCTTTATCTCTGCTGCTTACCAAGATGATTTCACTTCATCCTTACGATGTATGTTATCTGTTTGCTTTTTTTTGCCTCATGAGTTCTCCCATGTTTTTTCGTTACGCCCGGCCTAGTATCGTATTGCTCAGTATCAGGTTTTGTGCTGGTCACAGCTCTCTCTGGACTATGTATGTAGCGTATTCAAGGGCTCCCGTCTCATTTATCGCCATGTGCTTTATTTCAGTTACTAAGTTGTTTTCACCCTGTATAAGCTGGGTTGGTTAGAGGGAACACGACTTTGGTTTCGTTTCGTCGCTGAGCGATGTCATCGAAGCACCTTACTAAGTATTTCATTCAATACCATGGAGCCATTCCACTAACAAGGAACATTCACGAAGTGTTACGCCCCGATTTGATTCATACCCGGCAGGTTCGTAGATTAGAGTGAAAAAATGAGATCTGTGAAATTTTACGTGCCCTCGTGGCCTACGAGCCGAGATATTAGTGATTAAAATCAGCGAAATCACAACCCGGGCCTCACGCTGTGACATCACGTTCGCCGTCTCTACGAGGTAGCCGCCCCCGGAGAGGGAGCCATTCCCTGCCCGCGACGCTCGGCGGACGGCGGCGGATCGACAGCGGTCGACATTCGTCTCTAGGGAGGAGCATACGCAGAATTCTGTCTCTCCGTTGTTTCCTATTAGCCTCTCTGTATTCTCGATTTATTTTCATCATTCTGGGACGATGGAACCACAGCTATCGGATCGATCCTGGGCCTCGCCAACGAGTGACCCAAACGGACGAATTGCCTATGCTCAACCGTGACAACAATCTTATCGTCCCGTGATGAACAAGGAAAAGTGTTGCGATGTACTCTCTTCGGATCTACGAAGGGTATTCGAGTGGGCCGATGAAAGGAACCACCACCCTTTCGGGGTCTCGCTGCCGGGAAAACCACGTTGATGCGAGCGAAAAGGGAAATGGCCCTTGGTTCCTCGTGGGATGTAGGCATAACTTGAGCTTTTCAAAAAAATGTACACGCATACTGGCGCCTTCCGAGAAGGCCCCATCCTCATACAATTGTTAGGTACTGTCATAAAATCACCCGAAACATTCGTGAACGGTATCTTCTTGAATATAAGATATCAGACCAGACGAGAAAGCAAGGAATAAAATGTTGAATTTGGTCATTTACACGTTTCATTTCGGATTTTTCGGACGCATTCTCTTACCTCTAACTCGCTGGCTGCTTGTGGATTGTGCTATACTACTGTAAGATCTGTCAGTTCGTAGGTTATAAGATTGTTTCGGTATAATTATGGCCCTGGTGATAAATCCTCTAAACGTCTTGAAGTTGATGAAGAGTAGATTTCCTGATACGCTTCTTTTTTCGGAAACCACTGCAGAGGAAACCGAACTGGCGGAAAAGCTCGCATGTAAGTTCTTCGTTAGTATTAAGTTATAGTATTTTTTTGTAACATTATTTTTATAACGCCATATTTCACTCTTAGTGTATCAAATCAAAGATTTATCATTCAAATGTGTTAATGAATGTGTTTCAGCGATGCTTAAATCCTGTATGGATGACGACGAATACATCTGTGAGATCGAATAAGATCTAATCTTTGGCTTTGACAGTGAGAGGAATGAGGTAACCGTTGAGAATAATGAAGAGAGCAGCGGTGACTCCAAAACGGACGAAGATGTTTCTCCTACTTCTTCTTCGCCATCCTACAATGTATCACCGATGAAGAAACCAAGGCCAGAGCCATATATGGTCCAGAAAAGAATGGCGGTTGACTTTTGTAAGTCTGGAAAGAAGGGAAATCTTCGGCTGAAGACAGTTCAACACAATTTTCGCTTCATTACTAGTAGGGCACAACTGCATCGCTACGAAAAGCAGGTAATGGAAGCTGGTGCTTGAGGGAAAAGTATAGGTCAATCCGAACAGCTCTTATTTCCCTCTTCAAGATTGTGAAAGATTATTTAGTGGTTCACGATAGGGATGTTCGAAGGTGGGCCCTCAAAGAAAATAAAAAACTGGAGCAAGGAGTACATAACTTTAATGCGTCTCCCGTCTGCCTGTGGAAATGGAATAAATGCTACAATATAGTTTCGCGAAAGGTGACGAAAGTTATTTTTAAAAAAATATTCGTCGGAATTAAGGTCTATCACATCGAAGGCCAAGGAATTTGTAGAGGAAGTGAAAACAGTGATTGACAGAAGTGTATCGCACGTGCTAAACACTGATCAGAGTGGCTTCAAAAAGGAAATTCATTCCGGTCGCATACTGGAATTTCGCGGTGTGAAAATAGTGGAATCAGTCGTCCAAAGTGTAAATGCAATTTTAATAGAAGGTGAGCTCCATTCCCCCTCCTCATCTGCTTACAGGAAAAGGACACAAAGATTCCCAGAAATGCATAATTTTTAATGCGTCTAATATCTATCGTGTGGCATCAACCTCAGAGCTACTAACGAAAAACATTATGATACAGGACTATTTCGGACGTGTTCTTTCCTCAAGAATAGACAAAGATTGCGTTCATTTGATGGATTCCTGGGGTCCCTATAAAGATCTAGACGCCATTGCTGAAGTGACGCAGGAGAATAAAAGAGTTCTTGTGAGGATGATACCCCCGAAAACTACGGGAATGATACGGGAACGGGAACCTTTAGATGTATACTTTTTCCGTATGTGGAAAGATTTTGTGCGTAAAGTTTCTGGTCGCGTGTTATTAGATCAGTTAAATGTGAACCTAATCCAGAGAAACAATATTTTAAAAATGCAATCACTCACACATTTCCAGTTCTCTCCCCCAAGATTCAAACATTTTATAGTGGTTCAAGGCAGGGTATTTAGAAAAGAGGCCAAAAAACCACATTACTCCTGTTCAGTACTGCTTCGACGAAAAAATTTATGACAATTTTTGTGAATATACAGACGAAAATGTGTGTGGGAACTCCGTATTTATAAAACCTGCCCATTGTGAGTTTCACCTGTGTTTCAATCATTTTTTCAGAATTGCTATGTTTGTGTCTAAACATTTTTTAATGAGAAAAATGCTCAATTATGTGATATTTTTCTTCAGTCTTCCTTTAACTTGCACCTGATTCCGATGAGTATTTCATGCGCACTTGAGAACAAAGTAATGTCGTTACTTATTAGCAGATCGCATTGACAATGACGCGAGTATGATTGGTCGAATAATTTAAATGACCAAAAAAACTTCTCTAGCAGAAGTTTAGATGCAGAATGCAGGATTCAAAGTATATTTCGACAGATTTCATGGACTTCAAATTAGGACGCATGCAAAGATAAAGGGAGGGTGTGACCGTAGGACGAGGGAATACTACCAGAGAGGAACCAAGGACCATTTCCCTTTTCGCTCGCATCAACGTGGTTTTCCCGGCAGCGAGACCCCGAAAGGGTGGTGGTTCCTTTCATCGGCCCACTCGAATACCCTTCGTAGATCCGAAGAGAGTACATCGCAACACTTTTCCTTGTTCATCACGGGACGATAAGATTGTTGTCACGGTTGAGCATAGGCAATTCGTCCGTTTGGGTCACTCGTTGGCGAGGCCCAGGATCGATCCGATAGCTGTGGTTCCATCGTCCCAGAATGATGAAAATAAATCGAGAATACAGAGAGGCTAATAGGAAACAACGGAGAGACAGAATTCTGCGTATGATCCTCCCTAGAGACGAATGTCGACCGCTGTCGATCCGCCGCCGTCCGCCGAGCGTCGCGGGCAGGGAATGGCTCCCTCTCCGGGGGCGGCTACCTCGTAGAGACGGAGAACGTGACGTCACAGCGTGAGGCCCGGGTTGTGATTTCGCTGATTTTAATCACTAATATCTCGGCTCGTAGGCCACGAGGGCACGTAAAATTTCACAGATCTCATTTTTTCACTCTAATCTATGAACCTGCCGGGTATGAATCAAATCGGGGCGTAACACTTCGTAAATGTTCCTTGTAAGTTACGCCTGAAACCATTACTATGACTTATGTACGCTGACTGTTCACATTATTCTTGCCTCATAAGCTCTCCTGAGCTTTTTCGTTACCCTCGGGCCAGTATCATACTCTCTTTCGTGCTGGTCAGAGCTCGTGCTGGTCTGAGTTCGCGAGGACTGTTTTCTCTGTGGCTCCTAGCATTTATTTTACAGCGCCAGTTTCCAGCAAGATTGCCAAATATTCTTATATTGAGTAAGTAATTGTTAAAGAATAATATATCTTACAATTTTACATTATTATAATATATGAGCTTTCCGTGTTTTTATAGCCTTCATTATAGTTTCACGAATTTTCCTTGTTCATGTATATCAGTGACTTTTATGCCGTTCATCGCACTTTGCCGTATTATTTATTTGCTGGACCTTTCTTGTCGTCTAATTTTACTAAGAATCGGTGCAAAATCTGTGGTGTTCAATTCTTACATAACTGCGTCTTATTGAAATAATAGTTCCGTTTTACAAATTCAAGTACCTAAATAAGTTTTCCGGAACTATGCCCTCATCTTTCTCCATGTCGTTTAGTGTTGGCCGAGTAGATACGGCAATTTGCGATTTATAATTTTGCATTTTGATACAATTTACAAAATGTTATTTTAGGGTTGCCCCTGTGACAAATGTCCAAGTATTTGAAATGTAAGGATATTGAAGATGCGCTCGTCGCTAATGATGATAGCAGTGATATTCCATCAGAGACCTCCGATGAAGAGATTTCTTCTTCTAGCAGTGAAGAATCTTTCGTTTACACCTCAAGGCCAGGGACAAAGAGGCGTCGGATCTCTTTTTCCTCTGAGGGAGATGACTCATGTGGGTCCGACCAAGAAGGAGATAGAAAAGCTGATCCAGGCGAAGCCGAGTGGGTCAAAGTGAGAGTGAATGGTGATAACCTGCCAAAGATACCCATTGATTTTCTGGAGACACCAGGACCGAAGCATGCTCCTCCAAGTGATGCAAAACCAATCCAATACTTTCGTTTATTTTTTACGCGAGCTCTATTGGATGAAATTGTTAGGGAAACAAATGCATACGCTCGACACTTTCTCAGTGGTAATGGACGTCTTACTCCAAATTCTCGGGCAAAAAATTGGGAAAAAATAACGGTTGCCGAACTAAATGCATTTATCGCATGCTCTTTGAATATGGGTCTAATTCGAAGGCCAACAATTGAATCCTATTGGTTCACTCAAAAATCCCAATACATCAGATGGTTTCACGGGATGTTTCCTAGGAATCGATTCCAATTGATCTTGAAATTCTTTTATTTAGCTGACACAAAAAATCTACCTCGTCCAGAGGAAGCAGGATATGATCCTTGTGCCGAAATACAGCCCCTCATTGACCATGCTAACTTAGTTTTCAGGCACCACTATACCCCCCATGAGTATCTGAGTGTTGATGAAAGCTTGGTTGGCACCAAAAACCATACGCAACTACTGCAATATATTCCTAGAAGCGTCATCATCGCTGGGGTATAAAGTTCTGGATGTTATGCAATTCCGTGTGGCACTATTTGTTATCTTTTTATGTTTATAGAGGCGCTAAGAGCTCAGAAGAAAAGGAGCAAATAAAAAAGTTTTGCTTGGCTTACACAGTTGTAGAAAAGTTATTGAAGATGGGTAACTATATAAACAAAGGTTATCATATTTTTATGGACAATTTTTTCACATCAGTACCTCTAGCTGAATACCTATACAGATTAGGAACTTATGTAACTGGGACTATTCGCAGAAATAGGAAATTTATTCCGATAGAATTAAAAGAAAAATTCCATGTAGGAGAAGAGCGGTACTATCGTAGTGGCCATATTCTTGCTGTTGCCGTGCGGGAAAAAAAATCCCAGCGATTTCCTGTTATTCTTCTTTCGACAAAATGCAAAGCAGAAAAGAGTAAACGTTCGTCTTCAAAGCGAAATAGGGCAAAAGATATGGAAAAGCCTTCCATTATTCAATCTTATAACGATTATATGGGAGGAATTGACACATCAGACATGATGCTCTATACCTATCTAGACGAGAGACGTACAGTAAAATATTGGAAAAAGATGTGCTTCAATATTTTTTCGCGTATGGTACTGAATTCCTATATAATATAAGGAAAATTTGACATCTGAAAAAAGACCTTTGTCCAGGCAACATTATACTATTAGCATAATTGAGGAACTTGGCAGAGAATGGCTTCAAGAAAAGCAAAACAGAGCATCATCAGTGATATGTGATGTCAAAAAACTTATAAAATTGCCAAATAAAAAAGAGAAGGACTGTTGTGTTTGCAGTATAAGAGGGAAAAAGGGAAAAGGTCCAAGAAAAAGATCCCGAACTGTGTGCGCTAAATGCAATAAAGGCCTTCACGGTGAATGCTTCCATAAGCATGTGTGCATTAGCTGATGAGAGCGTGAGTGTACAGGCATAGAAAATATTTTATAACTCTTGCAAATGTTATTCCATCATCATAAGAAATTGTACCACTAGAGAGTAAACTAATTGTTTTCAATAATAAATACTGTTTCGTTTCATGTAAATTATATTTTTCTAATCATAATGTAAAATAAACTTACAATTTTGAGTTTTTTACAATAATAATAATTAAATTATTTTTTCCTTTATAAAAATAATATACAATCCCTATAATTCCTGCATGGTTTTAAGCAGAAAACGTATCTTCAGCACTGGGAAAAAATATAGATGTATTAAATAAAATTAAGTACTAGAAATTATTTAAGTCTGAAATCTTGCTAATTTCTTGAAAACAGCCTTGGCAGTCTTCGCACATCCCACTCAAAATGGGCTGGCCGAAAAGGGTTAAGCAAAAATTAGAAAATGGAGCTCTCATGAATATTAAAAACAGGTTTTTTTACATGACCTCACAATTTCAATAATTCCCAAGTGAAGCTGAGCTTCACTCAGAGTTTAAAAGAAAATGGTTTGCACTAGATATTTTAATGTTATAGTAATAGTTACCTAATCATCTGTCACTTAATTTTCAAAGACCATAGGTAAATATATTTCTCAGGGGCAACACACAATGAAGCTTAAGCCACCAATATGCCACATGAAACATAAGATCACCAGACTGAGGCTACTCACGAATCACTAAGTTCCAGACTCTGGATGTACACCTTCTTTGCAGATGAGAGGTATGAGTCGTACTCCTTTTTCTCACTCTTGGTGATGGCCTCCGCCATGCAGAAATAAGTTCTCCCCAGGTTGGCCAGTGCTCTCTGCTCCTCAACTCCATTCTTCTCGTTCCTAGCAATTACTAACAGGAAAGGGAAGTGCTCAATTACATTAAAAAATTGACAGGGCCAGTAGAATTTCTAGTAAAGTACCCAAAATCTTACCAGCCCAAAATTAATCTTCAAAATTCAAATGTTAAAACAGAAATGAAATAACAAGAGACATTATTGCTCCAATTATATCTCCAAATAATGACAGGCGGGTCATGATACCACAAAAATCATTGCAATCCCGTGTCATTCTGGTACAGAACAAAAGTGAAGGCTGCAGAAACAAATCTTGAGGAACGTGAGCCTCAATTAACGTCCAAGTCACACACTAAAACACTAGATGAGTAGAGAGTAGTAGAACACTAGATGAGTGAGAACACTAGTGAGATGAGTATCAAAGATGGCGACTCGCGGAGACGGGAGCATGTGTAGCTCCTGTGCAAACGTTTTTGATCGACCAAGTGGTCTCTTGCGACGTTTGTTCGTATTTATTTCACTCTAAGTGTAGGGATCTCTCGGATTTATTTTAAAGAGCGTTAAAAGACAACAGAGACATATTTTGGAAATGTTTAGGTTGTCGGACATCGAAGTTTTCTCTATGCAAAATGGCGGCGGATATCGAATTCCTGAGGTCCGATTTAGCCGGTTTGAAGAATGCTTCAAGAACTGTATCTGACTCTAAGCCACGGCAATTGCAGTCATCAAACTCGTCATCACGGGTAAAAGAAGTTACTTTTGTTGAATCTGTAAAAAATGTGACTGGCGATACAGCTAGTGAGATAGCCAGATAGTGAGAAACCTCAAAAGGAGTTGTTTTCTGTGATCGCCAATCCTGCTATTTCTTTCACAGGCAGGGATGTGTTAGCAGATATTTCAACATCATAATTAAGTGACGCTAACGATAATATAGTTATAACGGCTATACAGAAGTGAAACACTCCCAGACAAAGTGCCGTAAAAATACATACGATAATGCGAAGGATCTCAGTGACTGCCCAATCAAGGGTACATTGAAAAAATGCCACGTTCACGTGTGGAAAGTACAGCCAATTACCACGTCAGAGGATGAAATGCAATCTTTTGTGAGTAGATCCGTAAAAAGTGACGAAGTAGTGAAACTAGTAGCCAAGGGTAAATGTGTTGAGAATACAATCATATACATGTATCTATAATGTGTTATATACATAGCAACTGATTTGTTTACTTTTAAACAATATGGGTTACAGTTAATATACTCTCATGTGTTTCTGATTTTAATACAGTTTATAATTGGAAAAGTCTCCCTCTTTCTTATTACAACCACAAGAGGTTATGGGCCTCTGAGAAAGAGTTGTATTATCAAAGATTTGTGAAATGGCCAATACTCAAGAGAAATATGGGATTAAACAGTTCGTCGGAAAAAAATTACGACCACCAGAAATTTCGCATGGAACTTGTGCTGGAGAAATATAAGGTACTAAAATGTATTCAAGGAGAAAAACTAATCTAGATGCCATATTTAAAGAACTGGATGTTACCTGCCGATCAATTATTGTTCAATATATGGGTAATTCTCAGTTGGAGAATGTCAGGGACAAAAAGACAGCTTTTCAAATGTGGACTGCACTTGAAAATGTTTTTCAAAGGAAAGGTAATGCAAGTCAAATATATTAAAAAAGAAGCTGTTGATGATGAAACCCAAAGAAAATCAATCGTTGGAAAATATTTTATCCAATTTGAAGAGGTTATAAGGGAGCTAAAGTTTGTTGGTGCAAAAATTGAAGAAACTGATGTTGTAACTTTTCTGTTAATAACTTTACCAAAATCTTATGATGGAATCATATCTGCAATGGAAACTTTAGATATAGATAAACTTAAACTGGAATTTGTTCAAGGGAAATTATTAGATCAAGAAATGAAACTCAAAAATAAAGAAGATGAAAATGCAAGTAACTCAGGCAGTACAGCTTTTATTTCCAAATCAACACCATTCAACAAAAATAACAACCACAATTACAACAAGGAAAATAATAATGGCGACTTTAAAAGTGGACAAGGCAGCAGAGGAAATAATAATTACTCAAGTAATGCCAATCACTTTACGAATAACTATTTCAATAACTCAAGTACAGGAAGTTTTCAATTCAAATGTCATCAATGTGGGCAATTTGGACACATGAGAAAAGATTGTGGTGAAATCAATAAAGGTCATAGGAATCAAGCTCACCATGCAAGTTCAGAAGAAAGTCATAATTGTAGAGTTTCATTTTTATTATCAGCTTTAAATATGAACTGTAACAGTCAAAAGTGACAACACCATATCTTGGTATGTTGATTCTGGTGCAACCGATCATTTAGTAAGTTCTGAAAAATATTTTACTGAATTAGTTAATCTTGAAGAACCAATAAAAATTTATATTGCAAAGAAATCTGATATATATTTACTTGCTACAAAAATTGGTAATATTAGTCAAGTTGCAGCACAACTCAAGTATTGCTTATGCTTTATCAATAATGTCTTTCATTCAAAAGATTTATGTCATAATTTGCTATCAGCAAGCAGCATAGAAGAAGCTGGTTTTCAAGTGCTTTTTGAAAAAGGAAAAGTTGGAATGTTGAGAAATTTTAAACCGTTGGCATTTTGAACAAAAGAAAACAGTCTCTACAAACTTACCCTGGAAATAGCACAGGAGAAGGAAGCTAATTTCAATGAAATTATTATGGATGTAGATTTATGGCACAAACGCATTCGTCATTAAAGTAAACCGAATCTTTTCAAGTTATATCAAGAATACATGGTAAAAGGAATGAATTTACAAAAAAGCAAGTTGAAAATTGATCATGATGAAAAATATGAAGTATGCATCAAAATCATAATTACAAAATTACCATTTCTCAAGAAGAAGATCAAGAAGGCCATTAGAATTAGTTCACACAGATGTTTGCGGGCCAATAAATCCAATTACACATGATGAAATGAAGTATTTCTTAACGTTTTTAGATAATTATACTTGATAAATCTGTTGAATTTATAATTATACTCATTTTACTGTAGTGTTTTTCACGATATCAAAAGATGAAGTCCTTAAGTTTTTTAAATGTTATGAAGCTAAGATGACAGCAAAATGTGGACCTAAAATCTCAGAATTAAGTTGTGAGTATGGTGGAGAATATACATAAAAAGAAATGACTAATTTTTGCAATGAAAAAGGGATTTTTCTCAAGTATACTATCCCAGAAACTTCAGCACTCAATGGAAAAACTGAAAGATTAAGTAGAACTTTATTAGATAAAGGAAGAGCTTAAATTTTGGAATCTCACTTGTCAAAGAAGATGTGGGGATAAAGTATTTTGTGTGCCACCTATCTTTTGAATAGAAGTCCAATGAATGCCCTTTGACATACTACTCCAGCAGAATTATTTTTTTAAGAAAACCAAATTTGGATGATATTAAAGTCTTTAGAAGTCTTGTTTATACTCATATACCAAAATAGAGCTGAAATAAATAAAATGATTGGTTACTCACACAATGGTTACAGATTGTGGAATCCTATAACAAGGAAAGTCTTTAGTGCAAGAAATGTAATATTTGATGAAAGAAAAACTATCAGGAACATCAAAAATGTCAGGAATGCAGCTACAAGAAAAATAACCATTACTGAAATCTATAATAATGAAGAACTTCACAATGAAAATCAATTAGATGACACATTAGGTATGGATGTTGATGTACAAAATGTATGCAGTAATGATGATAATTTTGAAGATGCTCAAGCAGTTCTCAGTGATGGAGAAGAAGTAAGTGGAATTGAAAACATTGAAAATAATGAACCACAAAAATGCACTGCCAATTAATCCAACTCCAAAGAAATGCTCAAGAATAGATTATGGGGAACCTACTGGAAGAAGTACAAGAAATATAAACCCACCTCAACATTATACTTATCACAGAGTGACTCATAGAGCTTTGAATGCTGAATCGTTTACTGAGAGAATACCTGAAACGTTTCATGAAGCAAGAACAAGATCAGATTATGATTCACGGAATGAAGCAATTGATGAAGAAATGAAATCATTGAACAAAACCAAACTTGGGAATTAGTGGAAAAACCAAGTAATGCCAAGCTTTTTGATTCAAAATGGATTTTCAGCATTAAGAGAGATGAAAAAGGAGAAATTATCAAATATAAAGCTAGGCTGGTTGCAAAAGGATTCATGCAAGAAAAAGGATTTGATTATGAAGAAACTTTTGCTCCAGTTGCTAGAATGAGTACAGTTAGAGTTTTATTAGCAGTCATTAATCACATGTAACTCAAAGTCAGACAAATGGATGTCAAGTCAGCCTTTCTTCATGGAAAAATTGAAGAAAACATATGCATAAAAAAGCAAAAAGGATTAGATGAGAAGAATGATAATAAAGTATGCAAATTACTGAAAACTCTTTACAGATTGAAGCAAACTCCTTATGAGTTGAATGCAAAGTTCAATGAATTTTGTAAAAATCAAAAACTAGAAAGGTCAAAATATGATCCTTGTTTATATATAAGAAGAAATAATGAAAGAATTGTGAATCTTTTAATCTTTAAACTAATATCTTTTAACTTGTTGAAACGATTTCACATGGAGGATTGCAAGGAAACTAGTACACCAATGGATCCAAATACTTACTGAGATAGTGAAAATAAGGAAAACCAAGGAAATATTGAAAACAGACCTTACAGAGAATAAATAGGATGTCTGATGTATGTAATGTTATGTACAAGACCTGACATAAGTGCAGTTGTTAATTTATGTAGCAGATATCAAAGCAAACCTTCAGAAGAATTGTGGATCTCATTAAAAAGAATTTTAAGATATTTTAAAGGAACTTTGGGTTTCAAGTTACAATTCAAGGACAGTAATCGGAAATTAGTAGGATTTGCTGATTCAGATTTGGCTGGAGATGTTACAGATAGAAAATCAACTTCAGGTTTCTTCTTTAAAGTTTTTGGAGCTTCTGTTTGCCGGTCAACAAAGAAACAAAGTACTGTAACGTTGTAAATATACTCAATTTATATCCCATAATGGAGAGTCATAAGCCATCTGCCGTGAGGAGCAGACTAATGTCGCGCATACGGAAGATATTATAATTTGTATCCCATTGTGAGCAAAGGAAAACTTCGCGAGGACTACAGAAAGGACAAGAGGAAAGGAAGAGTTGGCCACAGATTCAAGGTGCCTGGAGCTTGAGAGAGAAGGACCCTGGCACAGATGACCCTGGCGCAGTATTGGGACAGAGAGAGAATGCGGAGACGGATAAGTGGAAAAATTTTGTTAATGGGATTGCATAAAGCTTAATACACGCAAAATCAATTGTTAAAGATGACCTTGGGTTATGTATTTATATCTATATGTATATTTGTATGTAAATTGGGCCCAATAATCTCTTGAATTGAATATAATTTTCTAAACTTAAGACTGAAATTAGTGCACGCATTTTCTTTTATATTGGTTGTGTATTCTCTGTTTATCCCTCGCAAAATCAAAATAAAACACAAGATAGTCGGGCCGGGACAAGGTAAATATTAATCTACACAACGCAGGGCAACTAAGTGAAGTCTTTCGTCTTATACCTACTGTATTTTACATCATCGGCTTCCAACGTGGGGCTCACAATCAGTCTTCTTTATGTTTTACAGTACAGTAGCAACATCCTCAACAGATGCAAAATATATTGCCTTGTTTGAAGCAGGATGTGAAGGAGTTTGGCTATCAAATTTAATTACAGAAATAGGGTTTACAAAAACTCCTTTTACAATTTATGAATATAATCAATCATGTATAGCAGCAACAAAAAGATGGGAACACAAGCAACTGAAACATCTTGATGCTAAGTCTCACTATATTCAAGAACTCGTCAAGAAACAGTATGTAGAAATTAAGTATATTTCCACTATTAATCAAGTTGCTGATATTTTAACGAAGAATCTTAAACGACAACAATGTTTCAAATTGAGAAAAGGACTTGGACTATGACAGTATTATGCAGAACCTTAGATTTCGAACCTTAGATTTAGAACGGAGACTTTGCAAGCTTCCTTGAAGGTTTAATGCAGACTTTATCCATATTGTCTAAAGGCTCCAAAAATCCAGTAGTAGGTGGGGACTTCAATGTTGATTTGAAATCTGAATCCACCATCAAGACTCAACTTCTTGATGTCTTTTCAACTTTTAATATGGTACCTACCATCTCTCATCCTACAAGAATTAGTGCTAATTCTAGAAGTATTATAGACAACATATTTACCTGTTATACTTGCCTTGAGGCTTTAGTCATTGATAATTTCTTTTCTGACCATACAGCCCAATTGATAAAACTGCAAATAATACCAACTGTCCCACCTGCCCACCAGCCTATGTGGAAACGAATTTTCTCACAATCTGCCAGGGACAAATTTAGCTCTACTCTTGAAAGGGAGACATGGGATGAAATGTATGGTGTAGAATCAACAGAAGAAAAATTTGATACTTTTTTGGGGATTTTTATGTATCACTTTGATGTTTGCTTCCCGCTCAAGCTCGTTAAGCATGACTGTAATCTCAAAAAGTAGAAGAAATGGGTTACACCTGAAATTATCTTAATCTCTGAGAGAATAAAAATGCTTTATAATTTAATCAAAGCTAAAACTACTGAAGCAGGAAAGTCCCATTATAATAAGTGCAAGAAGCACTATGCAAAAATGATATCTGATGCAAAGAGGCAATTTAATATTGACTTACTAAGTAATGCAAAAAACCCTACAAGGTCTGCTTGGAAATTAATAAAAAATGCTGTGTCGTCACCCATGGACAACCATTGCATCAACTCTGTTTCAATTCAAGGGAAGGAGGTAACTGATCCAGTGGAAATCGCAAATTGTTTTAACAATTATTTTATTGAAGCTACCAGACAGCTGTCAACTCAGTCACAGACTACTAGGACCAATAGACCCTTGTTCCATACTGCAATTAACACTATATTTCTATATCCAACTGATGAAAGGGAGATTCAAAGGATTTTCAATAGAATCAGTAGAAAAAGCTCAGCAGGAGTTGATGGCATCCCATGTTCCATTTTGACAGGTTCTGTTAGCCTACACGTACTTGCTCCCCTTGTTCACTTGGTAAATGCTTCTTTAACAACTGGGACTTTCCCTAAGATTTTAAAAACAGCTAAAGTTGTGCCAATTTTTAAAGGAGGAAACAAACAGGAAATGAACAACTACAGGCCTATATCCATTATCTCCCTATTCTCAAAAGTACTTGAGGGTGTTATGTACCAAAGATTAACATCATATCTGGAGAGGTTTCAAATTATCTCTAGATCACAATATGGTTTCCTTAAAGGAAAAAGCACTGAGATGGCTATTTACAAGTTTGTAGACTATGTCCTACATGCCCTGGATGATCACAGTGACACCATTGGGATCTTCTATGACCTAAGGAATGCCTTTGATTGTGTTGACCACAGCATCTTGCTGGATAAATAAAAAAGTTATGGAATTGCTGGTATTGCTAATCAATGGGTTAAATCCTATCTAAGTGAACGCTCTCAAGTAGTCAAAATAAAAGCCATGTCAGATCAACAGGTAGTCTCAATAGGGGTTCCCCAAGGCTCGATATTGGGCCCAATACTTTTCCTCCTCTATATAAATGATCTTCCATCTTATCTCAGTCACGGTGACATTACAATGTATGCTGATGATACTAATCACTTCATGAAATATACTCATGACACTGTCAACACCCTCCAACAAGGCATAGATTGCATGGTAAGGTGGTGCACTGAAAATAGAGTAATCATCAACGAAGACAAGTCAACATTTGTTCAGTTTCACCCATATCAAAAGAAAGTTCTAACTTGCCCTCTACTTAAATTGAATGGACAAGTTCTCTCTCGCGTATCGAATTTTAAATTCTTAGGGGTGGATATTGATGAATCCATGCAATGGGGGACACATATCAATGGTCTTTGCTCTAAAATTGCCTCGGGGTGTTACCTCCTAAGACAAATATTGCCAATATCAAATCTGTCAACTGAAAAATTAGTCTATTACGCAGATATTTACAGTCGACTTAAATATGGTGTAGTAGCCTGGGGCCACTCCCACCACACAATAAGGCTTTTTAAACTTCAAAAGTGGGCAGTGAGAATCCTGGCAAGAGTAAGAAAAAATCACAGCTGCAGGTCACTTTTTAAGGATCTCATGCTTCTAACGTTCCCCTGCATTTATATATTCTTTTCAATTTTGTATACTATAGGACATTATTCTGCACTAGAGCTAATGACTAATATGGATGTGCATAAGTATGACACAAGAAAGAAAAATGACTTTAGAATCGTTACTCATAATCTAATGCTTTATGTTAAAAGCCCGCTCTATGCAGGAGTGATGTTCTATAACTCCCTACCTATTAAAATTAAAAGCATTAAATCTATCTCACTCTTTAAGGTAGAACTAAAAGAGTATCTGATAAAAAATGCATTTTTTCGGTGGATGAATTTCTTACCTCTTGTAATTGTACTCTCATGTAATTGAGTTATGTATTTTTGTATTCAATCTGTGTATATTTTATCATTGCTATTCTGGTATACCTATTATACATATACATTGTTAACTTGCCTATTGGAACTGTCCCATACATGTAATCACGTGTCCCGCGATTAATAAATAAATAAATTTCAAGAACATGTATAGATTGAGAGGTAGTGTTTAGAATACAATCACATACATGTATCTATGATGTGTTATATACATAGCAACTGTTTTGTTTACTTTAAAAAATATGGGTTACAGTTTATATACTCGTGTGTCTCTCATGTGTTTCTGATTTTCATAGTTTATTATTGTAAAAGTCTCACTCTTTCTTATTACAACCACAAGAAAATATGCCTCCTTTCATGTTTCCGCCACGGATTCATACAAAAGTTTGTTAATGAGTGAATCTTTCTGGCTGGAGAATGTAGTTGTCTGGCCATTCTTTTTCCCCTGGAAAATCCTCATCGAAGGTCAAGATGCAAGTTGCTGATGCTACTGACAACAATACAGATGTCAACGTGGAGTCTACAGACAACTCCTCCTCTGACAGGGTGGTTCAGGTAAATCACATGAGCACCCGAAACAGTACAAAGGCCCTCCCATCAAAAGAGGAACCTGACAAAAAGGAGAACATTTCGAGCTGACTAGTCAGCAGGAAATCTGAGAGAATTATCTCGGACGAAGACTTGCCTAACAGAAATGTGGACTTAAAAACTGACACAGTGACATCCACCCTCTTAAATACTAGATGCCAAAAGAGCAATGCGGAGATCACCAAAGGCTTCAACTCTGAAGGTTTTTTATCAAAAGGTCCAAAGTCTTAATAACAAATTGCTCGAAATTGATATTTTCTTATAAAAGGACCTAAATCAAGTTGATATTCTGTATTATGCTGAACATTGGCTCAAACTTAATAAGCTAAATTGTACTAATATTGTGAATTATAAACTTGCAAGCTATTCATGTAGGAACAAATATAAAAATGGAGGAACATGTATATTTGTAAAAAATGGTATAAATTTCAAACCTGTGGCACCAAGTAACAATCTATTGGAGAAAGATATCGAATTTTCGATTATAAAATTACTGAAACCAAGAATATTAATTGTTTGTCTGTATAGATCGCCAGATGGTAATTTGTTGATAAATGATTTAAGATTTTCGGGGGTATTATGTTTAAATATCTTTCTCAGGCTTCGCACCGGGTAATGTTTTCAAAACATTACCCGGTGCGAAGCCCGAGAAAGATATTTAATTTGTTGATAATTTAACTAACTTGCTTAACAGATCGTAAGATCATAAGAACAGCAATGTGGTATGTGGCAATCTAAATGTAAATTTTTTCAATTGTGACTGTGAAAAAGTTAAACAACTCTAGTCAGTTTTGGACTCACTCCATTTCCAAACAATTGTAAATGAACCAACTAGGGTGACTAGTAAGCAAAACAATAATAGATCAAGTAATTACAAATATTTACAGTAATAAATATAGTCTAAACATATTTGACACTGTTTTTACAGACCACAAGGGTATCTCATTCTCTTTTAATGTTTACAATGATGTACAATGCAAACCATATTATACTTACAAAAGATGTTTTTATGATAGTCAGATGCATTATTAGCTTTTGACCTAAAAAATGAGTCTTGGAAAGAAGTTTATGCTACGGACTCCTTTGAAGAAAAATTTAATGCATTTCTAGATAGATTCTTATACTACTTTGAAATCAATTTTTCTTGAAAAATGTAGAATTTCAGGTACACATACAAATAAATTATGGATAACTAGTGAAATCATGAAACTTAGTAATGAAAAAGGGATTATATCTGTTATAAATTATGAATACGCCAGGAAGATACTTTCACTTAACCATTTATTTATCTAAGTTTATCAACATCTTGAGTCTAACTACTGTTGCCATGACTCAGTAGGCTACATAAAACATACACCCATGAGAGAGAATCGAGCCACGATGTTTATCTTAGTTTCTACCGTTTCTAAATTATGCAGATTCAATTTCCCAACACAAATAATATCACATTTCTAACACTTCCCCTTGTCGAGTATTGTACCTGTGTACCAAGTCAAGTGGCAAAAAGTAACAAATCACTTATCTTCTAAACAAATAACACTTTTCATCTAAAGAAGAACATTTCACTCAAAGAATATCAAGAGATAATACCTAGATCAAAAGGTAAGATCTTGAAATTCACTGCAAACCAATTTTACATACAAAATCTCTTTTTCTTTCTCCTGACAATATTTTAGTGAATATATCTGCTAAATTTTCATTTGACTTAACACATTCTAGTTTTATCTCACCAGACAAAACTTTCTCCCTAAAAACATGATATCTGATGTCAATGAGCTTAGTTTTATTAGATACAATCTTATTACTTGCAACACACATAGCACCTTGATTATCAACACATAGATTAACTGGTTTTGGACTTAGTCTGTCTTGGCTAAGTTCATTTAAAAAATTACACATCCACATTATCTCCTTTGACGCCTCATGCATTGCTATATATTCAGCTTCAACAGTTTAATTGGTTACTGTTCTCTGCTTCCTGCACACCCAAGATATTGGTCCACCCGCTAGGATCACAACAAAACCACTCACACTCTTTCGGTCCACCGGATCATTGGCCCAGTCTGCATCAGCAAATACTTTTACAGGTTCACCCATTTTTTCATACTTTATACCCAGTTTATTTGTACCTTTTATATATCTTAGCAAATACTTCACACCATTCCAATCACTCTTACAAGGTTTATTGCATTTCTGACTTAACTTACACATAGAAAAGGCTATATCTGGTCTAGTACTGTTCGCTAGGTACAGCAAACTACCTATCGCCCTTCTGTAGATGTATCCATCGAACCCCTCAGTTGCTCCTGTTCCTCCAACTTCTAAAGGTGTGGAGCAACTCCTTGCATCTGTCATCTTATAGTCTCACAACAATCTTTCCACGTACACCTCTTGGTCAATGTTAAGTTTACCAGAAGCCTTTTGAGTCACTCTCATCGACAAAAAATGTTTAGCACTGCCTAAGCATTTTATATCCAAAAGTGCTGACAGTTCTCTTTTGAAAGTCTCTAGCCTACATGCATTTCCTACTGCTATTAAATCAACATATATGCCTACAATCAGCCCATCAGAACTATACACACATGGCTCACTAATACATTGGGTCAGTCCTAAGCTCTTTAAGTGACTATCTGCGCATGTCTTCCAATTTCTGCCTGATTGATGGAGTCCATATAAGCTTCTTTTCAATTTGCAAACACAATCCTGATCACCTCTAATTCGGTCTTCCAAACAATCTGGCTGTTCTACAAATACCTCCTCACTAATAGGACTTTTAAGATATGCAGAATTCACATCAAAGTGTTGAATGCTCCATCCATTTTCAACAGCTATAAGCGAGAATTATTCTAAGTGACCTCATTCTAAGCACAGGACTATATGTCTCCAGAAAATCAACTCCACGTATTTGGCTAAACCCTAGCTTTGTATTTCTCAACTTTTCCATCTTCATTTCTTTTGATTTTGTACACCCATTTTGTCCCTATCACGTTTCTTCCTTCTGGTCATTTCACTATGTCCCATGTATCATTTTCATGCATATCTTTCATCTCTTCTTGCATAGCCTTGTACCACTGTTGTGCATTTGGCCCTGCTTAAGCTTCCCCTGCAAATCTTGGTTCCTCATCTGAGGAAGACTCTTATTTTACCTGGTTACACCATTTGCATTGTTCCTTTGGTATAGCTATTCTCTCTGACCTCCTTGGAATGAACCGATCCCTTTCCGCACGTCCTAAATGATGTTCTTCTGCAGGTCCATGTCTTTGATTCGACTCTTCCAGTAGATCCATTTCCTCCGAGATTTCAGCATGTTCATCTTCATAAATATCATCTTCACTATCACTTGAGTACAGATTAGTCTCTTCTTTGCTTCTTATACCTTTATCATCCAGTCTATTGTCTTATAAGGAAAAACATCTTCATAGAAAATTACATCTTGGCTTATTATTATTTTTTTTCTGTCAATGCTCCAAAGTCTATAGCCATTGACATCTTCTTGAACACCTAGAAAAACACATCTCTCGGCCCTTGGCTCCAGTTTTTGGGTTTTAGGCATAACTTTTGCCCATGCTTGGCACCCAAATACCTTCATCTTGCACAGGTCTCTCTCACTTATGTCTCTCCCAGACCATACCGCAATAGGTATCTTGCCATCCAATGCCGACGCTGGACAATGGTTTCTGATGTAACACACTGTATTTAGTGCCTCAGCCCAGAAATGATGTGGTAGGCCAGATTCTATCAGCATGCATCCCACCATTTTGAACAAAGTGAGATTCAGTCTCTCTGCTTTCCCAAGACAACCATGTCCTTTCATCAGTGAAGTAAGGACCCAGTGCGTTTGAGGTGACTGATATCCCAATGAAACAAAAAAACTTTTTTTAAACATTTTTTATGAATTAGATAGTACAAATTTATTTTCCTGCCTAAACCTTCGGGTGATCTTAGGTCCTTGCCAGAAGATTGTTTGAGGTGTCACCTCATGTGAAACTACACCTGAGCCATGAGAGGGTGTCCATATCTGGTGTATTAAGCGCAATAATTATTTCATGGAATGACCATATTCAGATGCATACCTCTGTTAATAATGGTATTCATGAGTCCCTTCCAGCTGGTGAGCTTGAGGGATAGGAGAGCAGATGATAATATATTGTGAGGGGTATACAATGTTCAAGTACATATACATATTTCCAGTCATTCTTTGTATCAATGAATTAACCTAGGTGATCAACAACATTAATTTTACACAGGACTACTAGGTAAGTAATAGAACCATAGGAAATGTACTCCAAATACAGTGAAACCTGTATTAAGCGACCACTGATGGTTCCGGTGGAAAATGGTCGTTAAGAGGGGTGGTCATTCAAGAGGGGTACGGGTGCCTAAATGGATTGTTTTTCTTTCAGCGTAAGTGTGAGCTGGCACTTAAATTTAAAAATATTGAGAAACTACCAGGGTTAAGATTTACTTAAGACTACAAAAACTGTATTTGCTTTATTGCTATTTGTAAATTTCTAAGAAATTTCCTACACACAGTAATTTAATTAATATTACATATGTTCGCACTGCATAATTATATCGCACAGGAATCTTATTACGAAATACAATGTACTATAGAGATGAGTACATGATATTCGCGAAAATGCTATTTATAAATCAGTATTATATGATTGCACCAACATACATAGTAGGCATTTTACTGAACTTGGAAAAAAAATATTATCACTCTCACTGATAAGGTTAGAACATATCGTAGTATGGGACCTGCAAGGGATAGAAATAAACGGTCAGAAATCCGTCGGAACTGTTACATAAATCAACGATTTTAATAAAAATGGAAGCTCTGAAATTGGATCCTGACTGCGCACGCATAAAACATTACAAAAATAATCAATGTCTTCTTACTACTGATGCTGCTCACTTTTAGGCGAAAAAAACTTTCGTATAGAAGTTTGCTTTAGGCCTTTGCACTTTTGTTTTGCAATTTATTTTAGTTCTGTAAATAGTTCATTCATTTTCTTTCTGTGGAAATGGGCACTTTTCACTAAATTATGACATCTCTCTATAATTGGAGGTGCTTCCTGAGCACTCAAATTCGATTCTTCGGTTGATTTTATTGTCTGAATCATCTTCATCTTCAAATATGGTTCCTAATAAAACAACGCCACCAGAAAAGAGATACGAAAAAATGTGAGTAATGGACGAACTTGCATTGAAATATTGGAACGAATTATGCCATTTGGTCATAAAAATCTACCTGTTGCTTCTTTTCGTATGGAGTCCTCCCAATAACCGCTGAAGTCATAGCAATCGGTGCGGTTTTCCTCCTCAGTCACCGTTTGGCTGTACTCAAACCCTGCAGCTCGAGCCAATACTTCCACATCATCTGATGGTATCTCTTCGAATTCCTCTTCACTGACAGGGCCGAAAAAACCACACTGTTGAAAACACCTCACAATTGTTTCGAATTCAACATCTTCCCATGCAGAAAGCACCTATGACTTAACGTCACTCACTGTTATCCTCTTTGCTAAATCTGACGCAGTGGCAACTTCATCCATCCGTTCAATCAAATGTTGCATCATCCGCTTTCTGTATTTTAATTTGAATGTCTGGATAATGCCTTGGTCTAAAGGTTGTAATTTTGATGTGGTATTGGGTGGAAAAAACTGCAACTGGACGTTGGTCAGCTTGAAGTGATGGGCGTGACACGTAGCATTGTCAAGAAACAAGAGTATGTTGCGATTTTGCATTGGAACATTCTATTGACCTCTTTCCTTCTACGTATCATTTCTTCCTTTATTATTTACCCTACTGGATAAAAGCTCTAATACTTCATTCGAAAAAGGTGATAAAATCCTTAATCTACACACCAACCAACAGGGCCCAAAATGTTACAACTCTCTCCTGGAAAAAATCTCACATTGATCACTACAATCATATATCCAGGCTTATTTAATATTTTTCATGACTTTCCCAGGTATGCCAGGCCTTAGCAATCCTGAGGATGGAACATTAAATGCTGACATAAAAAGAAAATAGAGAAAGATGCTTCACAGTGAGAGCAGGAAACTAGAGAAAGGTGGAGGAAATGGTTGCTTGAAAAGGACAATTGCACACTTAGCATAACAGCAACTGGTCAGAACAAAATCCCATACAAAGCAACCATGAATCATGAAGATAGTGGAATACAAACAAGAAAAAACAAGAATTCCAGAAATGACAGTGATGATGTAATCTTCAATCCCACTTAGTCCCTTTGTACCTCTACGGCTAATTAATCAGCTCATTTCATTTGTCTAATCCCAGGATATTCCATTCATAATTTATATGACACAGTAACACATTTTAAAGAATATTGTCACAGCATCATTCCTGGATGCTCTTTAAAAGTTTCATGTACCATGGTGAAAGTCAACTTGACTAATTCCAAATAAATTATCACTCATGTTTCCTCGAGGCTGAAGAGACTAAGAAGTTTCAAATCACTACAGCCACACAAATCCTAAGGTATGCCATCATGAGCATCAGCAAAATGGAATTCACCAAAGGGATGAAATTCCCCATGAAAATAAAATCATGTGTGTCGACCATGAATGATCATCCTCTTCAGTTATAAAAATGTTGACTAGCAAAGACAATGCCTAGTTTGTAGAAGCATGAGCTGAAAATTCAATCAAACTGAAATGGCTTTCTGGTGAAATAGGCTAAAACACTTAAATAACAATTGGAAGATTCTAGTGCAAATCAGAGTGTATAAGACTGGAACTCACTGATTTTACTGTATTACAGTACATTTAGTCTCGATAATCCGTGTTTATATGTAATGGGGAACGGATGCATGGATAATCCAAACTTACACTTTTCATTCTTAAAGATTTTCATACTGTACATAAATACACATGTCATTTTTCTTTACGCACACGATCAGTTATTTTCGTTTGTTTTGAGGACTCATTTACATTTTTCTTTGCTTGACCAGAGATCTTTTTAACATGACAATGCCATTGAACACCATATACTTTAGCAAACCATCTGCGCAGTTTAAATCCAGACTGTGACTTAAGCATTCAATGGTCCCGTCATTGTCACTTTCACTCTCCCCACCTATTCTGCTTCACCTTGGCCCATGGCAGGTAACCAATTTTCTGTTGATCATATGTTGGAAGCCCAGTTCACTTTCATCTCCCTTGAGCAGTTCATTTAAGTTTTCTGCATCAACACTTTCAAATCCTTAGTTTACACCAACTCCCCCAACATGGAATCATCCACTTGAGATTCCAAAAATCGCTTGAAATTATCTTTGAGGTCCACCAGAAGTTTCCTCCAGGAACAAGTTCAATACATTAAACTGAAGACCAGGCTTGTGACTCTCCACGCATATCATCCAATGTTGTCATTTTTTCCCAAAGGTTCGATAAACTTTCATGTGAATTGGCTTAGGTTCTGAGAAGATATCCCCTTTAAAACCTTTTGATTGAAATAATGATGCCTTGATCAATTCTCGTGCCATGATCCTTTGCTTGAAGTATGGAAGTGGCCTTAAGGGGAAAAACTTGGTGACAATTAAACCATCATCGGATGTTAGTGTTCTCTTATTGGTGTGGGAGGGGTCATTGTCTAACAGCAGCACTGCTTTCAGAGGTAATTTCCTGTCCTTCAGAAAAGAACGAACTTGGGGACAAAAATTAACATGGAGCCAATTTTCAAAAATCTCTCAGTCCATCCAAACATTTGGAATGTAGTAATCTACAGGAAGAGTATGTACTTCTGTGCCCTTAAATGATTTAGGCTTTTAAGATATCCTGATGAACAAGAGTTTCATATTATGCTACCCGGATGCATTGCCACAACAAAACAATGTCAATCATTCTTTCGAGAATTTATGGCAGGGAACATGCGTTTCTCACACAAATGTAAGGATTCTTGATGGTCAACATTTCCAATATAACCCAGTTTCATTGGCACAGTAAATCTGGTGTGATTCATGAGGTTCCTGTCACAAATGTTTTGAATTCCTTCCAAAATTCATGTACAGCAGCACTAAGTCGTTCTCCACGAATGATAAGTTCACAAATGCCATTTCACTCATGAATCTGGTTATCCACCAAGATGAAGCATTAAATTCACCTTCTAATCCCAACTTCTTATAAAAAAACTTCACCTTCTCTGTTACAACAGCCCCAGAAAGATGTGTGCCTTCAGCTCGCCTCAGGGTAAACCATGGAAGCAAGGCAGAATCAGACTCTTCATAAGAGGGTATTTTGAAAGATTTGTGCCATGAAGGTCCTGCAGCATTGTCACAATTCATAGAAAATTCCATTAGTTTGGTTTTACTTTTATTATGCGGTGCACCATTTGAATGCCAATGCCATGGCCTCTGGATAGTTTAATCACAGATTCTCCTTCCTCGAGTCAGTCAATTAATTCAAGTTTCTGTTTCACTGTCAGCACAATTTTCTTGTGTTTATCAGCCATGACATCTAGCCACTGGTTGGCCACTCATTCACCGGCCAAATCAATTAAAAATGGCACATGAATGAGGACCGCACCACACCGCAAGGGATATAATGTGACAGAGTAGCTAGGTTCACTTGACAAAAAATCGCAGAAGACGAAAAGCCAATCACTGACCAGCAGAGAGGAACCAAGGAATTTTGCTTCTTGGGAGCAAAATGCGACGTCAGAACATCGAGGAATGAAAGAAGCAAAATATATGAAGCGGGAAAATTTCATTTCATTCCTTATTTGGACAATGTTACAACGAGCATTAACACATGACCTTAGGTGCTACTTCACTTATTTTGGCCTCGCTTTCTTAAAATTAACCTCTCATGCTTTAAATTATATCAGTTTCCTGTGGTATATATATTTGGCCCTGCCCTTCATTTGATATTATAATTGTCCGGAATCTATTTGTACCCTTGCCCTTTCATTGAAATGAAGTCATCCTTTTGTCAGACAGAAGAAAGGCTTCAATTGAAGCTTTCTCCACATAGAAGGCGATGGCTCAGCCCCTAACTGGCCAGATGACATGCTATTGGCTGGATGCTTCTGTTTTCTGCACAGTTTTTCCACCACATGAATCCAGATTAAGACCCAGTCACTACACATGGGCAGCAATCAAAACGTTGCCGCATACGTCTGTTCAAGTGTTGACAGAAAGTAACCACAAAGTTGCAAAGGTTGAGGTCCAAGACAGAACCTCTCATATCTGATTGTGGGTGAAGAAAAACCCCAATTTCCTAAGGTTAAATCTAGGCACATGTGAGGCCACAGCGGTAATAGCACAAAGGAAATGGTTCCAGGCTTCACTTTGTGTAAGTAATTCATAGTAACTTAAATAAAACTTTGTATTCTCCAATACAGATTTAATAACATGACCCGGGTTTCGACACTTATGTTATTAAACCTATAGTGGAGAATACAAAGTTTAATTGAAGTTACTATTGCAGTAATAGCACTTGTCACACATAATAAGTTCCTGTTGATTGGTAGCATTATAATTTTTACAGTCCATCAGCCTTGTAAAAACATCCCATAAATTAATCATGAAGTTCTTTCAGTAGCTCACCGCTATCTACAATACTACAACCGATGATGTGGTCAAGTAAACATAGCATGTTCCTTGTAGGAAAGTAAGGCTAACAATTACATTTCATGAGGTGAATTGGAGTGGCAAGAAAAGAGTCCTACGTAAATCCTGCTAGTAGGAAGTCCCGTAATTCCTCGTGTTTTTGAGTGATTCAATTATTTTAATTTTACAGTACTCTCTCCGTATTACAAACAACGTTTATACGAAGTTTTCGTTCTTACGAACCAAATGGTTGGTCCCGACGAAGGGGGGATCTAAATGTATGGTAAAGAAACGATATTACGAAATAACGAACCTTTGTCTCGGTCCCCACAGGAACAAAAAGTACTTTGTCACGAAGTCTGTCACATAAATAACAGCATTCATTCGGCTATGCACGACGTTGCATTATAAATCAGGAAGCTTTGCCACACGTACTGTGCCCAAGAGCTTGAGAACTAAAATATACACAATGGATACTTCGCATAAGCTATTTAACTGGGTTGAGGGTACAGAACTCCCACTGGGCTACTGCACTTCCAAAGGAGTCTGAGAGAGCATGAGAGGTCGAGGAGGGGCGAAAGGGAAGAAGCGAAAGGGAAGAAACGAAAGGGAAGAAACGAAAGATAAGGACTTTTCCTCTTCCCTTTCACCCCTCCCCAACATCTCATGCCTTTATTGTCCCTCTGAAGGTTACTCACCCAATAGGGGGTCCGGCAGTACTCCCGGCTAATCCTCCCTCCCCAACCAGCTTCCCGGCCTGGCCTTGGCTCCACCCATTCTCCACCCACTCCCTTTTCCCGTCCCTAGCTCCCAACCCCCTTTCCAAGTTGACTGTGCTGTGTGTGCTGTGAGCGAAATGTGTCCCTCTTCCCCTCAGGCAGTGGCAGCTTAGCGTTTCCACTAGCAATCGGCAGGGCAATCACTCGAGTCTGAATCGGCGAAGTGTTATCAGTGCTTTGTAATGATCAGGCGAAACTCTCTACCCGGGCTTGTGGGAATGACTAAGCCGCATGTAAAGTTTCAGCATCATGTTTCTATCGTTGAAAAAGAATCTTTGTGCGTACTGAAATTCTGTTGGTTGGTTGGTTAATTCAAAGCGAAAATCAAAATCCCTACACATCCTACGTATGAATGCATTTGAATGTTATGAAATTGAGAAACTCTTACGCTCGTCTGTAGAGAAAGACGTCAGTTCTTCCGTTTCGATGAGAAAAATTTGTTATCCATGTCTTAAATTTCGTCAGTGAGAAGGCATAGCAAATAAACTCCAGCAACATTATGAATGGTAAAATTTGGTGGCATTTCTCCCTTTTGCTACGAAGGCAACCGTTCTTACATGCCTCAGATTTTTCAGCAGAGGCAGACAACAGTCGTTTGTAAACGATGTAGATTTTTCTGCGCACGAGCAGCAAGCCAACACGCCTTTGCGGCTGAGCGGAATACAAGCTAGCAAAAGAAAGTCACAGGGGTTACCAGGTACCCATCTCGTGGTACGCCGGACTGTGTCCATGGTCCATTGTTTTACGTTGTGGATTTACTAAGACAATATGTTGAATGCTTGACAAATATAAGCTCAGAAATTGTCTTGAATGTTCATTATAGAAGAACTCTGTTATCAATAAAGATAAATTTCCGTTTAAAATTGGTTAATTCAAAGCGAAACAAGGATTGCACATAACATTAAGGTAATAACGAATAATTTACTCATTAGCAAAATTGTTATCGATTAAAATTTAAACGTTACGGCAATTAAAACAATAACAAATAAGTTGAAAAGCTAACGAAACCTGTCTGTTTAATTTAATCGTTAATTCCAATTATGTTAAGCGAATACGCAGTTGGCCACGGGCCATGAGTGGAGATGGTACTGAGACGAGGGTCATGATTGCCTCTGCCACACGTTCGAGGAAAGTGTCTGGCATCCCACTGACTTGTGCTCCAAGACAATGAGAAGCATTGGTGCCTGTGCGATTCCTTGTCGCGAGAGTGTTCTATGCGGAGGGATATGTTCACGGTGCTCATGGCAAGGGTAGAATTCTTCATTGCATGGACCGAGCGTGAAAGGGTAAAAAAACACAGGTAGCATACGATAACATCAATTGTAATTATAATTTATTAGAAATCGTCATTCTTGTTTTGAACTACATTATGTTTGCTGTTATTATGACCTGGCTTGGTTCTTTAATTCAATTTATTTAATGGTAAAGCCAAACTGTGTATCAACATCCGCTCAACAACGCGTGCCTCTGAGATGACACGCTTGCTTTTGGAGGACCCAAAAGCGAGCGTTATCTCTTCACTCGGAATAGCTGAGGCGGTTCATCTTTCAAGCTCCCAGCGCAACTGTCCGAGCGTAAATAAGTAAACACCTTGAACCCATAACTTTTTGTGCTGAAAGACGGAAGAGTAAAATAATAGATTATACCATTAAAATGCCACATATTACATAGGTACAGTTGAATTTCATGGTCGTACGGAATTATCATGAAGATTTTCGTTAAAGACGGGCAGGAATTTGGCCGGTTTTGCTGAAATTTCTTTAAGTTCTGTTATATCATTTCATAAAATCTATTCGATACCTCCACCGGGTACCGAATCAGCCATGCGTAAAATTGTAACATCGCATTTACATTAAGTCAAATAATGATTTCATAATGAGGTCGATTAATAATTCCGTATTTCTTAAGGAATCGGGCAGGACCACTTACTAACCAGCGAGAAATCAAATTTTCCATAAAACCAATATACTTAAATTTAGAATTCTACTGTATTAATTTTGCCGCGTAGTAATTGTACAGGCAGCCGAGCAGTTTTTCCGAGGAATTAATCTCCCAGCTGAATTTATTTCCCGGCTTGCGACGATTACTACAAAAAATAGCGTGACGCATGATTTTCGAACAACAAATCAAGACTGTTTGCTAACACATCTTCACACATAATTTGATTGTTATTTACATGTCTGATATCATTTCATAGCACAGCTGTAACACGCGAAAGATTAAACAGGTCAAAAAAGAGCAAATAGAAATTTGTAGTGATTTTTATATAAAAACTACGTTGGTACGAACCGCCGATTATTTGGTGCCATGAACTTCGTAATAACGAGTCTACAGTATAAAAATTGTGGAAAATATTGCCAAGGAGTAAAAAAAATCATGCATGGATAACCAGCACATGGATAACTTTTAAGAGTGTTCTACCTTTTACCACAAGAGATTTTTAACTTTATAGTCTTCAATTACATGTAATGACATTTATCTTCAGAAATTACATCTTTGATTTTTGTAATCAATCCAACCCACATGATTGTAAAGTGTTTATTCATTTTGGGGAATTTTGATAATGTTAATCCTCCTCTTCAGCGGATCTTGGAACAGATTAATCCATGAACTAGAGCAACAATCGAGAAGAATGAATCCTTCATAGAGAAGAAGGGAACCGTAATTGACTTCATCTCTCAAATATGAACACGTAGTTAAACAGCTAGTGTTAGAATTGATCAATTAATGCATTTTCACTTTAAGTAGATCTACCGACAAATTTTCAGAACCCTAATTAATAGGGAAGTTGGTTTAATTTTGGTTACCAGATTTTACGAAGACAAACATTTCATTCACAAGAAAACCTTTCATTAAACATGTAATAATTATTTCACTCAATTACTTATATTTATTATTGCATCATCACTGGAAATGCCAAAGTTTCACAGCTCCCAGTCATCGGGAAGTTGGTTGAATTTTGGTCACCAGATTTGACCCAGTCAAACAGCTCAACGTCAGGAAAATCTTTTAGTAAACGCATAATTATTTATCCTGATTATTTATATTGATTATTGTATGATTAATTGCCTGGCCCATAGTGTTTATGGAAAGCCTAACCATATGGATCTGTATCTCAATGGATGCAGCCACCACTACCCCTGGCCCAATGGCAAGCGATCATGTCTTCCCTATTCCACCAACCTAGGAGTATTGCGGACAAAGACAACTTGTCAGAAGAAATCAAGCATCTGCAAGCCACCTTCAAACAGAATGGAAATGGGAGAAGGGATACCCAATTGGGCCCCAAAAGGACTGTCCAAAACTAGTCCCAGAAAGAAGAGCATCTGGCCTCAGAAAAGTCTAAGAAGATAAAGTCAAGCACTGCCAAGGCAGTTCTTCCATATGTCTCAACAGTTGGTGGAAAACTTGCACGAATTCTCATTAGGCACAGTATTGAGATGATACACAAGCCACCAGGAAATTATGGAGTCAACATGTCAGAATCAAGGACAAGCTGGGACTTAAGCCCTCCTGCGTCAATGGCATCCCTTGAGAATGTGGAGACGTGTGTTTAGGAGAGACTCAATGAACAATTGAAACCAGAATATCTGAACACAAGCCCTGCATCAGGCTAGGACATCCTGAGAAATTGGCAGCAGCCGACCACAGCATTCACCATGACCACATCATCAATTTTGACAGAGCTGAATTGATCTGCAGGGCCAATGGATACTGGAATCAACTGACCAAAGAGGCCATCGAGATCAGACTTGAAGGAAAGAATATGAACAGGGACACAGGGTATTACCTTAGCAAAAAATGGATCCAATCCTTCAACAAATCAGAAAGACCAGGGGAAAATAGGCACAAAATTCTGACCAATCAGATGTGACTTAACCTTCACACCATACCATATATGAACTCTGCACAATACTTGGTCCCACATTAGCCCTCATGGCGATGGCAGGGAAGGTCATCAAAACATTTGCAGAAATGGCCATCCTGACCTGGCAGGATGCCTGAGAAATATTTATCAATCATATTCCCCAGGAAAGAACCAAATTCTCCATTGATTACTGGATTGTCACCAGAGGCGGGTCTTTGAACAAAATCTCAAGAGCTCTATGAAATCAGGAGGTAGGTTAAATATCAATTACTAGATTTGACTCACACAAACAGGTGAAACTCAATAAAACCTTTTAATAAGTGGAATTAATGTACATCTAAGAACTCTACCATGGTCCAAGGGGCACCAAGGCCCAGAGAAGGGAATTCACGAGAGCAGTGAAAGAACTGAAGAATAACTAGGTGTCTGTTGCAGAAAAAATCAACAGAGTCTGTCAAGCCACAATGAAGTAAAGCTAAGGACCACCCACATAGAATAATCAAATACAGCTGAAAAAGCATAAGGCCAACAGGGGACTTCGAAGAAGAGTAATAACTGTAATTTCAAAGGTGATCTCTGAGAAATCTAAGGAGCACAGAGAAGAGGATTCATATATCATGGCACAAGTTACGCAGACTGTAACCATGGTGATCGGGGAAGTTTCAATGTATACTATGCACTCTGAAAGTAGACCTTATTATGTACAAGCAACTTTCTGAACTATGACCTTAATACCGTACAGGCCTAAAAATAAGATGATACAGAATATAAGACAGGTTAGGTTTTTGAGCCCCCATTTTTTTGAAAAAATTTGCATGCATGGAAACAATGAAAGATATATTAAATAAAGCATAAGTTTATAGAAAATGATGTAGATTGTTATTGAACATTCTCTCCCACAATTAAAATAATTTTAATAGAATTCAATGAAATACATTATTCTAACAAGTAATGTATTTCACCCATGTTACACTTTAAATATTACCTTCTCTTTCCTGAAGAGATTTCTCACCAAAGATTATATACACAGGAAAGATGGTCATGTGTGTGTTAAAAATGGCATACTAAGTTCTTCATGGCTACAGTGGCGACCTCCATTCCTTGAAATTGTCAGAGAGAGAACTACGCATCTTAGAGGCGAGAAATTTGACTCGCTTCCTAGATTTTTTTTTGCTTTATGGTAGCTGAATCACTGCCGCAAGCTTTTATAATCTCTATCTACTACTTCCAAAGATGACATAAAAACAAAAATCCTCCAGCTTGATGTAACGGCTGAAAACATGATACCTTAATTAAGCAATTGAAGCAAAATGTAAACATCTCATGGAAATATCAACAATAATACTTAAATTCACTTCTTTCCATTAATTACTTCCTTCCTTCATCCATCCTTGAAAATTCTCGCCTAGGCAATTAATATAATTCAAAAAGTATTTGAACATGCAATGCTGTTATAATTTACCACAACAACCAACAACAGTCAACAATGTCAACAAGAGAATGACTTGATTAGACAAAAGAAACATGCCTATTGTTCCAGAGAAATCAGTGAGAGGAAACTGCATAAATTTAATTTAGACGATGGGATGGGTTTCTCCTCAATTCTGAAAGATTTTAGTTAAAAAATTAATCATTTTATTCCGTAAAATATCTAATATGTAAACAATTTCAGAATGATAGGGTTGAATTAATGTTTTTTTTAAATTTACACTTGAAAGAGTAAAGTTGGTATGACTGAGAGACTTGTTTTACTCGAAACCATGAATCTGGGCCGAAAATTTACACTAAATGCGGATATCATGTAAATTTATCATCATTGGTTAAAGTATAACATTCATCATTCCAAAAAAGCATTAAAAGTGCGAAAGTCGTGCATTTAGCAATGACTGATTTCTCATGATTGCAGCGCTCTCGTTTCTTTACCCTGAACTAAGCCTCCTCAGGAACTAATGCAAACTTGCACGTCATATGGCAATCTTGCTTTCAGAGGACTGTTTCTCACTAAGATTTCTTTAATCACCATTTTCTGATTGAGATGTCTGGCCCAGCATATTCAGAAACAAATATGGTTCACAAATACTGACTTTTACTTCTATCTGCTCTTCCTATCTCATTCGTATGGATTAAGGACTCATAACTGAGCATAGTCTACTCTACCTGGCATGCACAAATGCATTTTTTTCTTTCATTATAGCTTTGTAATAAGTCTGAACTGGAAATAGCAGGGAACCAGTTGTTACCACAAGTGCCAATGCATGTGGGTTGCATCTGAGATTTGATTATTATTCTTTTTTAAAGGATGCGAAAATAAGATGGGAAGCAATTTTTGACATACACCAAGTGGGAAAAAAAGTTTTATACCCAGGCCAACATGGTCTCTTGAAAACTATGGGACCTGGGAATGAACAGTTTTGCATGGATTAGTAATTTTGTTGTAGTAGATACTGATAGAAGTTTCATAATAATCTGCACCAGAGGACATAATCCTTTGTCTCGGGCGTGACTTTGTGGAATCGTGAAATTCTTAGCATTATAAATAGTAAGTTACTTGGTTTTTCCACATAGACTTATTATAAAAAGATGACCTAGGTTTCGACGAAGCTCGTCATCATTTGTACCTGATGATAAGCTTTGTCGAAACCTAGGTCATCTTTTTATAACAAATCTAAGTGGAAAAACCAAGTTACTTATCATTTACAACACCAGAGGAAGTAATGGGCTGCGTAAATTGGCACGGAATGACCCAAAAATGTTCATGCTTATCAGGAAAAACTATATTAAACCATAATGTCATCTTAGCTATCAAAATCCCACTACTATTCTTTCCTGGGACCACAGAGTACATGTCTAGACTCTATTTTTATAAAATTGATTCAATAATTTTCTGCAGCTTGAGTGGCAAAAATCTTCAACCAAATGATGTTTTGATGCTCAAAATTTTTATTAGTAACCAACGTACAGTGACAGAAAAAATTAACTCACAAGTCATTGGCGTCCGAATCCGGCATACGCAGGAACTAATCAAAATCACTTTTCCTTCGACAACTTGACAACACTAAGACAGCCAACTGGAAACCGGGAATATTCAAACACTATATGAATGGATATCGATTTTATGCCTCACATAACTAGGAATTCTAATAAGATCCACATTCACGAGATCGCCTTGGAATTATAAACATGATGAGTTAGATCGCCCCGCAGCCAGTCAAGGTTCTGAAGTCGTAGTCATTTATGTAGAGATACTTTTCATATTTTCTTTCAGCTGTGGGCTCTTTAAAAATCACTTTTCTCGACTGTAACTTAAGAAATATCACAATAAAAGAATTATTACTTAGGACACAAAATAATTTTATTCTCCAGATCACATCCACTTACAAAAAAAAGTTTTTCCGCATGTAGGCAATAGCTGCGGATGAATGCTGTTTAAACCCATTGGCTCAAAGAGGTGGCGATTCACCAGCTGTATGAAGCGTTGTCTTTAACTCGCATAAAAATTTACAGGCATCAAAATCCAACGGGAAATCTTTACTGTTCTTGAGGCAAAAGATAGTTCAACAGGCAAAATGCATTTGAACCCCTCTCTTTGTTTAATTTTGCTCATTATCGTGATGTTATAAATCCACCGCCTCGTTCATGGTCACACATTCCTGCCTGTTATCACTGCTTTCTGAGGATAGCTTGCTACTTGCTTTATAAGCACTCCTTAGCCATTATGCGTGTAATCGTCTTAGAGGTGCTATCTGCTAACATTGCATTTTGAAGATTTGTTCGCCACTGTACTCATTTCGTCAGAGGATACAATGCATGCTCATTTGAGACGACTACTTTTTCAAGGAGTCAAACCTACCCAATGATATGAGAACATCTTGCTGTGAATGACTATTCATGAGAAGATATTACTTCGTTTTCCATTACACCTCATTCAGAATCATCACAAGGTAAATCAGTAGTTCATTCTGGATTGTAAACCATCCCTGTGTTTCGTACACATATGGTTTGCCTCACTCGAATCACTTCTACCTGCATGCTACCACTGCTGATGGTGGTGGTGTTTACCACTTGCACTGTATGCACTCCTTAGTCAACCTTCTTCAAGGTGATTCATTTCTTCTCGCATGGCTTACCGTAGATTTTTGCAATCTCATTAATTTCCTCTGATTATATATAATGTAGTTTTTAGAGAAGAGACCCCTGTTTTCCGAGATAAGGGATACACGGAATGATAAATCATCATCTTGCTGTGAACAGCAATTCACGAGAAGCAATTATTTTGTTACCATTTTCCTTTCCATTACGCCTCATCATAAGTGACCACAGTGTAAGACAGCAGTTCCTTCTAGAATTTCCTTGGCTTATAAGCCTTTTTGATTAGACTTAAAAGTTTTGAATGCAGATGGTTAGTTCAGCATCGTGCATGAGATTATTTCCTTTGTGCTTGTGCTCCTGAAAATGGCTAGTAGAAAGGGAGAATGCTACGAGAGTAATGAAACAGGCAGTGCTCTGCTGGAGAGAGGTAGCTTGGGCAGTAGAGTAGATGAAGATTCATCTGATGAACTGGGTGGCATGGATGAGTGTTTGAAAGGATACAAATAGCAAAGATGGCAGTGAAGACAAGGTGGAATATCAACTGCTATAAAACGGGAAAAAGTTGACAGCTGGGAGTGAAGTACCAGTAATGGCAATGTAAAAAGCTTTGTGGTGTACCAAGTATATATGTGAGTGTGCTTTGAAATTTACCTGATAATGCTATGAGCATGATTGTTTTACGCTTTGGTGAAACATTATTTTTGGGAATTGATCAGCAAGACAACCAACCGATTTGCAGAGTTGCATTTGAATGCAAGTACACGCCACAAAAGTAGTTTGAAGCAGAGGAATGGTTCTCAACATCTGCTGAAGAGACTTGATTCTACTTTGTGGTTAATGTTTTAATGGCACAAAGGAAGAAAAATAAAATTCAGAAGTACTAGGGTCCGTGAGTAGCCACTGAAACTCCTTTCTTTGGTAAAATAATGTCATACTCACGTTTTCTTTTGCTAACCAAGTTATTGCGGTTTACTAACAATGCAAATCTTGACGAATGAGAGTCTAAGAAAGATCTCTCCAATCATTAATTCAAAACATGAACCAAAAATGTTAGTCCAAATATAATCCTACTCAAAATCTTAACAAAGATGAAATCCTAATGAAGTTTCATGGGAGACTTAGTTTCAGCCAATACAATCCTTACAAGGGAGCTCGATTTGGCATAAAATTTTATAAAATTTGTGAAAGTTCCTCTGGATACTGCTTGAAGTTAGCAATTTACACCCATAAGAAACCAGAAGCAACCAGTGAAGTTCCTTCTAGCGAGTCAATAATGTTACTAAAGATGAGTCGAATCCAAATGTCGATTCTCGATTCCACCGATTCTCAGGATTAGAATCGGTATCGAGAATCGATCGCCTAAAGTCGATTCCAATTCCATCGATTCCAGATAGATGAATATTCAAATCAAATTTTACTTATCACATCATATTTGTCTCAGGAATTTGGGGTGTAGGCTATCAATTTGTACTAAGGTATCCCCCGCTTAACACGAGAGATACGTTCCGAAAAAGTGCCGTGTTAAATGAATTCGTGTTAAGTGAATTTTTAAAAGCCATAATAAACCGTGTAATTGATTGGTGATACGGACGACAAATAATAAAATTGGACCTAGAAAAGCTCTGCTGGCAAGTTTTATATAAGTTTATTTGCCAAGTAACAACACACATTATTATTTACAAAATTCCAAAGGCAACATTATTATTGTTTCAATTTTCGGAAATTATGGTGTGCCTGATGTTAATAATATGCGCAAGACTGCAAGACCTCGCTACTCATTGAAGTGAGGGGAGTGAATCGCTGAATCCTTAGCACAGCACATATTTCACGATGGTGGACTCACGAATTGGAGGGATAAACCTGAAAGAAAGCACGACTACGACAATTAAACTCAACAGATTGAAGAAGAAAACAAAAGAAAAGCGATTGGCGCTATTTCTGCTAACGAGTGTAGAACGGACGAAGTGTGAGGACAATTTAACAGCAAAAAAACTATGCACATTGAAAAAGTGATGGCCCGACAATACGTAGAGAATGTTATAGACACCTGAGAAGTGATGACGGGAAACTCTGGAGCAGTGATTACTGCCTGGATGCATTAGATGACGCAGGGTCGTCCTCGGCTAGGTAATTGGATGCATTCAAGCTGGAACTTCCAGCTTTTTTGAAGAAAGCATCCAAGGAAAGTTGCTTCGCTTTGCAGCTGTTTTCCTTGTAAATCTGCCAGTAACATCCAATTGCAGCATTTACTTCGCGGTTTACTTTCGAACTCCGTATTTCATCTGGGTCACCGTCTTCGATAATTTTAAGTGCTTCTAAAAGGCAGAATGCCCTTACCATTTCCTTGTTGTTTCTTAGTTCGAACAGCTGTCTCAGATTCTTCAGACATTTCGTCGCTGCAAGACCCTCCTTGTCGAATTTATTTCTCCAGGACGTGAATTAATTCTTCAGTGCTTATCTCGTGTTGTGCATTGAGCAGATCTTCAACCTCTTCTTCGTTCACTTCCTCAAAGCCAACTTTCCTGGAGAAATTAGGGATATCGGCTTCCAAGAGGGAAACACTTTCACCGACGTCAAATCCCTTGAAGTGTACACAATCAGGCCATAAATTTTTCCACACGCCATTCATACAGGATAACGGCAGAGCTGCCCAAGCCTCGGCGATAATGTCAATAGCTTGCTTTATATTGAATTTACGCCAAAAATCTTTCACTGATTGTTTACCACCACCATCTGTTTTTTCGATCAATTTTGAAAAGTTTCTGCGGACATAGTGTGCCTTAAATGTGGCCATTACCCCTTGGTCCATGGGTTAGATATTGGACGTAGTGTTAGGGGGTAAGAACAAGACTTTGATGTGCTCAGAAAAATCAACAATGGGAGGTGGGTGCCCGGGAGCATTATCAAAAACTAATAAAATATTGAACTCAAAATTGTTTTTTGCACAGTAGGCCTCAGTTTCCTCGTTCAGATGGTTTTTAAAATATTCTAAAAATAAACCACTTGTAACCCAGGCTTTTGTATTGGAGTGCCAAATCACCGGTTGAAACTCTTTTGAATATTTTCGCAAAGTTCTGGGGGTTTTCAGAGCGATGCAGAGAGTGAGAGAGCGAGCAGATACACTGATAATGGTTTCAACTTCAAGTCACCATTTGTATTTCCGCCTAGCACAAGGATGCAACGGTCCTTGGCCGCTTAAAACCCAGAAGCAACTTTTTCATCCTAGAGATAAATGTTCTGAATGGCATTCTTTTCCAAATTAAACCTGTTTCATCAATGTTTATCTCTTATTTTGGACTGTAGCCACCATCTTCTATGATTTTTGCCAACACTGCAACGAAATTTTCTGCAGCAACTTTATCTGCCACTGCAGCCTCACCAGTAATTTTCAAATTATGAAAGTTGTAGCACTTCCTGAACCGGTCGATCCATCCTGAACTAGCAATAAATGACTGCACATCTTCTTCATCTTTGCTTATATCCTTACTTAAGGCTTTTTCTTTGATGACTAGCGTACTCACCGGGATGCTGTTCTGATTTTGTCTCTCGATCCAGAGTGATAGCAACTTTTCCATTTTTTCCATGGTTTCAGACCTCGTTCGATTCACTTTTGCGGCGCTTATACTCGTTGCACATTTAAAACTATTTTTAGTTTTCTCGGCGTTGGAACGAATTGTCCGAACAGTGGCCTCATGTAGACCCATGGCACGCTTAAAGTCTGCGATGTGCTTTCTATGTTCAAAACGTTCTATCACTTTCATCTTAGCTTCCAACGTAATAGTCTTTCTACTTCTTTTCCTAGGTTCATCATTCGGGGCAGATTGTACACGTTTTGCACTCATATCTGGAAAGTTGATAACAGGTTTTGAATTTGTACACAGTAAAACCACTGTCCGAGGCGTATACGCCTCATCAAATTCCGAGTGCATACACTCGGAATTTGATGAGATACCGCGTTGTGCCGTTGAGACATCACTTGTGGCAACTGTCTATCCAACTCGCCGTGTAATTTGATACCATTTACTTCACTGTTTCACTTCAGCACGAGGTTTTTGGGACATCATATGATTATAGCAGCAGCATATTATATAATGCTCACATTCGTTGAGCTAAATGGGCACTGCGGATGCCTTGTACTGAGACGAAATGAAAACTTCGTTTGATTTCACGCGATCCTGTGATACCAATACGGTGGAGGCCGACACTTTAACACATAACGATGTTTAGAGATTAATGCCGTGGTCGGGGCTCAACAAAAGTGAATGAAATGTGTAACATGAAGTTTGTTTTTATTTCATAATGGATTTTTTTCACAGAGTACGGTATTTGAATTGAATTTTTCCACCGGTAGTACAGTGCCTGCCCTTCATCTAAGACAGATTTAGATGTCACATGCACACACTCAGCATTCAACCCTAATGATGATTTGATTTTAAGGGCCAATTAATTCATTAAAATTCTTAATGTAGATGACATCGAATCTTTCTTCTCGTTTTTTCCTTACTTAGTTACTCAAGGAAAAGGAGGTTTTAGTGTATTAAACGCATCTGCAGTTGAATTAAGTGGGAAGTTAGGTTGACTTAAGTGAAAGCAATCTTTTGAGGACCAATCGTGTAATAGCGAATATCGTGTTAAGCGAATTCGTGTAAAGCGGGGGATACCTGTATTTATCTACCTCAATAAGCTGAGGATATATTTGCTATCTTACTAATCCTACTAATATTATAAATGTAAAAGTTTTTATGTTTGTTACTCAATCACACAAAAACTAATGGAGTGATTGAGCTGAAATTTGGCATGTAGATAGAAAATATATCTGTGGGTAATATAGGCTATATTAAAAAGCCCTAAGGGTCCCCTAAGGACCCCCAAAGGCCCCTCTGGTGGTCCATGCTAATCATTGGGTTTGGTGCAGTGGTTTTACTTTTTGCTTTTTAAAAGTACTCTTACTCAAGATAGAGGGTTGAAATTTTTTTTATCGGATGGCTGAATAAATCAAAATTCGAATTCTCTTAATCGATTTTCTATTACGTTTCGTATTCCTGTGAAAGTCATGTTTTTTGCTGAAAAATCTCAATTTTCTCTGAAATCAACAATATCATATTTCCTTGGCAACCAGAGATTTATATGCCTCTACGATTTAAATATTATGTTTTCCTGCAGGCCCATGGTTGCACGTAGAAAGAATATCTGTAACATAAGGGCCCGCAGTCCCATGGGCCCCATGATAGATTGCTTCGAGGGATAATCGATAAATTCTATGTATATTTACTACTAATATACTCTTCAATGCCTATTCTCAAAATACCTCTCATAGGGGCACTGATTGTATATGGAAGATCAATACGTAGTGAATGATACAAATGATGTAATTAAATAGACTATACTCACGATTAAATGTGCAAGAATACTTACGCGCAGCGAATAGTAATGAAGGATATCCGTGCATGAATATTGGCAATTGCTCTAAGAATCACCATTGATTTTTGTTTCAGTAACCAAAACCAATGATCATGGCTACCTTTTACGCCGAAGGCGCCGTCTTGGTGACGTAGGTTTCATAGGTCAAATAAACACGGCTGCTGCAGCAAATGCTCCATTTGACGATGTCAACCGCTGGATTGTACCCCACTCTCAGATCCTGTTAAAAATACTCAACGCACATATCTACGCTGAATGATGCAACTCAATTAGGTCATTGAATGCCAATATATGTATGTACACAAGGGAAGCAATCAAGCCGTCATTCACTCAGAGGACGGCTCAAGAGAACCGGCGAACGAGGTGACAATCTATGAACCTGGGTGCTATTTAAGTAGAAATGAGTCTGCTTGGCCCATTTTTTTGTTTACCGTGCATGAAAGAGGACCAGCAGTAACTCATCTCTGCTTGCACCTAAAAAACGGTCAGCGTGTCTACTGCAACGAATACAACGTACAAGATATGTTACGAACTCCTCAAATGACCACGCTGATTCTTCAGGGTCATTGGTTTTCTTATAAAATACGCTCAATTTTTTTCACACCCGTTGAATTTCAACGGGTACCTTCGGCTAGTATGTATATAAAAATCTAGTGGTGTCTGTCTGTCTGTTACTCAGTCACTCATAAACCACTCACTCGATTGCAACAAAATTTGGTAGGAAGACACTTGATATATCTGGTTCACACATAGGCTATAGAACAAGGGCCCTGGGGCCCTAGAAGGCCCTCAAAAGGGCCCTTTTATTAACAAAATTGGCCCTGGAAGATAATTCTTGCCTGTATTAGAAACGCGTAAAATATACCTATACTGAATGTACAACAATCATGGGGTCATAAGTCACACTGGGGCCCCAGAGGGCCCAAGGTTCCAAAAGAACGCTTTCTTAAAAGCCTCATAAGAATTGAACGAGCGAACCGATTTTAGTGAACTTTTCTCACATGGGATAAGTAAAGCTTTTTTAAGGAAATTGGGCCTATAAGGAAGGCTCCTGGGCCCCAAGGGCTGCATATTTGGCCTTCTGGTGTCTTATGTGTTTGAAAAACTCAAGTCTAAACATTTTGGTTCAAGTGCAGAGATTTCTCTTTTTGCATATTTTAATTAGTTTTACTAAAGATAGAATGCTATAGTTTTCGCCATTAGAAGGATAAAAGATTCCAGTTTCTTAATTTTTCATTCAATTTTCTTATGCGAATACAATTTCCCGGCGTTGCGTTTTGCGTTTTTAATGTCAAAATCATGAATTTTATTTCTGTCAACAATAGGATATTTCCTTGGTAACCGTGGAATTAGCATTAGCTTTAGAAGTGAAATGGTTTTGCGTTTTTTATGTCAAAATCATGAATTTTACTTCTGTCAACAATAGGATATTTCCTTGGTAACCGTGGAATTAGCATTAGCTTCAGAAGGGTAATGGGACCTTTAAAATGGCGGCTGGGTTTTATGACTAGAGATAGGTATGAAAGTGGTATTCTAGGCCGTTTACTGGCTGATTACGATATTTTCAGGGATATTTTTGCCGAAAAATTGGCAAAATTCATTTTGAGTGGAGCAATTTACGCTGGACCCATCTTAAACAGGAGAATGCCACGATGTTATATTAATGCAACTAGCCTCTGGAATGCAAATGGCCTGCAGTTTAATTTCTATATGTTACTGCAAAAGAATTTCGAAACTCGGTAAGCATAATATAATGTAGTTTTCAACTGCTGAATTTAAAAAAAAACTAAAATTATAGCCGATTTGCCTAGAAAAAAAATACACCTCAAGAGCAACTCGAACCTAAAACCTATTTTCTCTGTTTATCTTTCTCCCGTTGAATTTCAACGGGCACCTTTGCTAGTTTGTTAATAAATATACTTTTTGAATGACTTAATTGTCTTTGTTATTTTATTTCACCCAATACTTGAATTTAAATAATAGTCGTGCGCTACTGGTATATCAATATCCCACCTGTTATTAGGAATAAGAATCGATGGAATCGGAATCGAGAATCGATTTGAAATAATCGGAATCAAAAAAAGGTGGAATCGACTCATCCCTAATTATGTTACACATAATGAATTCTTATTTCTACTCAGAGTACACGTTAGCTATTGATAACAGGTACACCTCACTTGAACCCTTCCAAAATCTGATTGAAGTAGAGAAAAATGCAGCAGGGACTGTTAACCTCAATCGCAAGAATATGCCAAAAAATCTCCAGTGAATGACTGTGAAGGAAGGAGAAACCAAGATAATGTTCTGCTTTGGAATAACAGCTTTCAAGTGGAGTGACAGAAAGGAAGACCATTTTCTCTCAACTTACCATAAGGAAATTGAAATCACTGACATCAGCAATTTTTCTGCCAAAACAAGGAAAGCAGCCAACAATACAGAAGTAATAAATGATTATAACAGGAGAATGAATACTGTAAATCAGCAAATAGCTTCTTTTCCAAAAATGCATCGCACTGCCTAAGGTTGCCGAAAAGTTTTTTTTTTCACTTTATAGGCATGGTGCTTCATAACGCAAATGTGTTGTCTAAAAAATTTAATGGCAAAATAACACTATTCCAAGACTTAAGAGAGAATCTGGCGGAAAATATTCTGGAGGAAGTAACCCTGCCGGAGTACAAGAGGCGAGGGCCTCCATCATCAACCCCACCACCACCTATAAGATTTCTAGCTGCCAACTGGGCCCACTTTCCAAACTGTATACCAGCACATATGGTGAAAAAGAACCCATCCCGTGCCTGTGAAGTGTGTAAATCACAGGGAAAGAAGATTGAAGGTCCCTGGGAGTGTGAGCAGTGCCACATTGATCTTCATATACCTGAATGCTCCAAGGATATCATTCCAAAAAACTAAAAAGGTATGGAATATTTACCATTAAAATTATTATTAATTGTTTTCATCTATACTACTGGAACTCACACCTGACAGAACACTATGCAATGCATCAAAATAGTAAAACTAACGACAGGGGACAGTCGCTTTCAGTTGAAGTACTAACGTGAGAAATTTTGTTTACAGATTTTGACACGAATTCAACACAAGATTTCTTCTAAATTAATCCAGAGATCACCATAAAATATTTAGTTTACTCAATTCATTCGTGATATTTTGTTGCGTAATATCATTTTGTAATAATAATACAACAATTGTAAAAGTTCACATTTTTGCAAATGTTGCAACAATTTATTAAAAAGTACTCTACATATAATAAAAATACTAATATTTAATCAACTACAAATATGAATGATAGCCTTTACAGTTTTTTGCTGATTACACAATTATCCTCAGAGATAAAAAATATTATTCATTACAAAACTTTTGGTGAAATAAATCCTATTTTTGGTTTCAGGAAATCACTCAAAAAAATACTAAGCCAATGGGTTAATAAGCCTCAAACTACTTCCAAGAATTATCATACATACAATTAATATTTTGGTGTATCATCCTGTGGATTTCACATTAAATAATGAAAATCTGGTAGAATAGAATGGATTTTATGAGAAGAGAATTTTTCTTCACACGTAATTCCATTGCCTTTATACCCTACGTGTTTCCGCCCTCGGCCATTCAGGTCTCAAACACCTAACTTTCTTAATTCCTCCCATTGTAATATTATTTACTTTCTGAAAACTACTTTAAAAAGTCCAGGACATCATATTTGGTCTAGTTTTTAATGGAAACGTTGGAATTTCTTTTTTTTCGATGTACAGGAAGAACCAATGGATGTGGACTATCCTTGATCAATGCAGTAGCCTAAAGAGAGAGCATTCATCTGTGGCCAAGAATGTCTGGGGTTCAAATCTTGGCAAGGCCTCTTCCAGCACCCTCATAATTTACGTATTCAATATGACTTTATTGTTTCCAAAACTTCATATGAATCCGCTGAAGGCCCAGCAAACGGATATTGGCCTCAACAATGAGTGTGTGAGTTTGACACAGATTTGGGCATTTAAAGGAATCAGAGCAGTCTCTTTGATAGTTAAATGAGATAGTTTACTTTCCTTTCTTGGGTACTTGGACCACTTGATTTCTACGTCCTGCCTGTCATCTGATGTTCATATCCACTCACTTGGCAATATATCAATCAATGAAATGCTATTCATTACTTTGAAATGACTTATTATAGAGGACAATTATTTTTAATGGATATTATAGTTGGTTCCATCAGCTGAATTCGTAAATATCGATCCTGAGAAGTGAGGATTGAGGGCCTGAGTGAGAGACCCAAAGAAAAGTGGAAATTTCTTGAAAATATCTTATAATTGGTTTTTGAAGTTTTCCCAAAATTATTTTCAAGATTTGCTATGGCCATACCTTAGTCGTGTAGTTCAACAGTTCAACTTGAGGATGATACTTAAGAGGATAAGGTAAATAACTGAATCATTTAAATACCTTTTGACATATCCACAGTGAAACATTTTTCCCTAAATTACGCAGTTAAATTTAATGAGGAATATTTGTACTCACATGTAAGTAATATTCAAACAACAATTCATCACTTATCTTCTCCTGTGAAAGTGATAAAATACTAAAAATCCTCTCTTCCACGTAGCAGCTAAGCAGTAATTAGAAATCTTCCATATGCTCATTTGCATATTCATAAATCTGCTGAGCAGTCAATGGAGTATAAATTGGGAATGTGAACCATCAGAGATTATAAGATTGCTACGTCCCTAATGAATCTATTCATCTTCAAATATGGTGAAATATTATTGCTTTTATGGAAGTTAAAGTTGTGTGTGCCCTACATAAAGATATTAACAGACTTCTAACTGGGTCATCAATTTCATCTCTTAGTGCTAATGAATCTTCATGATGTAGGAAAGGGGCACTATACATATTTATTTAGAATGAGAGGAAAAGGTTGAGATGGTCTTGTAATTCTCTCAACTTGAGTCATGTGAGCATATGGCCACAGTAAATGATCATTGAAAATTAAGCTGTTATTTGCATAAAGGATGAGGATATTTAATAGCCCAATAATCCATCTCCTGACCTTGATTTCCTGGCCAAGTCTCTGAGACAAGGAGTTGCCCACATTTTGGATGCATCTTACTGGGTCCATTTCCCATTCATCCTTCCCGATTTTCCACTAGGCATCTAAATTTGGGGGTCGTTTCCTTTGGGGGGGGAGGGGTCGAAAAATGTCTTTATTGTACTTTCCTTACAATGAACGCCTAAATACATCCTAAGGGGCTACATGGTTTGTTTTGAACCATCTACTAGAATTTAGACATTTGTGAACTTGCAAATATTCCTAGTTGCAGACAAAAAATGAATCTTAATGAATATTTGAATAAATATAGTTCTCATCACAGCGGACAATTTGATGAATTCAGTTGAATGGCAATGATAAATAAGATTTTTTACATTAATCACCAAATAAAATTTCAGTGGGTGAAAGTCGAAGGTGCAACAGCTATTCTGGAAATTTGTCGACATATATATTTGCCTTTTACATACCTACTTACCCAATTCCTCCACCTAGGAAAAAGATGAGGCATAGTTAAAGTCTAATAAGATCATTCTTCCTCCAAGAATTTACAGAAGCGCATTTTTAAACTTTGAAAAATATCTCTGCTTGCACTGTCTGCTATGCTTGTCTGTCTATTGATGCTCAGCTAAATGAAGTAATCACCTGTAAGTTCCAGGTGGTGGTGGTCGGGGTAGTCTGCTGTTGTGAATGATGCACAGCTATCAAATACTTACAGCACCAGAAAAAAAAGGCTCGTCGAGCTTCTAAAAACGAGGAGGCACCAGTCAAATACTTTAGAGGGGGTGAAAGAAGTCAAATACCACTTCTTTCCAGTGGGTTATATGACTGGCATCTGAAATATGATATTTGGAAGAAAACATATCGCCCGTGACATAAGGGGAAAATAAGCTCTTATTAAAGGCATACAACGTCCCAAATCAATATCATGCACCCTTAATACATTCCGAGTTTGAATGGATTTTGTATTGGTGGAGCTTTGTATCAACATGGGGAAACTTTAGGGATCCTCAAGAGTCTCTAAAGATTACTAGTTGCTTTAACTCAGTCTTGTCAGCTGGCCTCAAAACCCTTGCACGATGGGAACTAATGGCATTTGATTGGAATGGACTGGGCTGATGAGGTGAAATCTAAGAAATACTGCTTTCTGTTTGTCTGCCAGTGAGAGTAGTATGCTTTTTCCTTTCCTTGTAGTTTCATTAAACGTTCGCTGACAGTATCACCAGTTTTGGAAAAGTAACTCAGTTCACAGTAATGCATACAAAAAAATACACCAAAAGGATACGAAACTCCATCTCAAAGTTGCCTTGAAATAAGATAGATTGGTAGTTGTAACTGGGTTACAAACCTGAATCACGATCTTGGTTCTTTAAAATGCTAATGTTCAACTGCGCCCATGATTTTGAAAGCGTGATCATCATCAAGAAAAATCAGGTGCTTCATAGCAATGGATAACATTCCCAGGACTGTGAGCATTGCCCTTCCAACATCGAAAAATATGCCTAAATTATTCGGTATAGATGAGAGCACAATTATTTTTAATTCATGTTATTACATATATTTATGTATATTTTCTTAGTTTAATCCCATTCTGAAGAACTAAGGACTCATTTATGTTGGGCCATGAACGATTCATTAATAAATATCCATTTTGAGATTGGAACTTCATCAACTCACAAAATGAAAAATTACATCTGGTAGACTAAACATATTTTGATTAAGTTTTTTTGGTGTCAATATTTGGTCCAAATAAATCTTGATTTATATTATGTCAGTGAAAGACACACAATTCAAAAAGATCCTCAGAAAGTCAACCACAATAAATATCCCTAAGTGGTAGCAGATGATTTCAGCATATATTCATAGAGAGTTCGACAACATAGAGTTGGATGGGATAGTGAATGTTTTTTATAACCAGTCTTTCTATAAAAATGATATTACAGTGCGACTGAAACTTCGTGGCCCATGCGCAGCCGCCAGTTTTGGGACTGGGCGAGTCTATTTTGAAGAAGTACCGTTAAGGTAGGTGAAAGTTGCCATTCTCTTTCGGGACTTGACTCATACCTCGTGCGTTCACTGCCACACTCACCGCTTTTGCTGCTTCCTTCTGTTTAGTTATTTTGATTTCATCGTTAATTAATTTCACATTAGATTCTTATGTTAGATATTAGAATAGGTTAGACACTCATTTAGGTAGATTAGACCCGTAGCATTTAGGATAGGTTAAACGCTAGTGATTTAGTCTTTTGGATTACATTTTGTCCTCTGTTAGTTTCTTTTACTTTTTTCCTTTATTTAGAAGTCTAGTTAATCAATTTTTACATTCTTAGATTTGTTATTTAACCTTAGATCACATTTTAGCTTATTGCATATAGTCAGTTTTTAGGATAGTATAGTTTTTTGGGTTTGTTTAGCGTTTTATTTTTTTTAGGAAAGACACAATGTCTTCAAAAGTAGGGGGTGGGAAAATGCTTCAGAGTCAGGCGAGTGAGATAGTTTTTAACGTCCTGAAGTTCGCAGAATGAAGCAGTGGAAGGAATAACGATTCCGTTGAAGAGTGTGCACGAGCGTGTGGCCGCTGCAACTGGTATTTCCACTCAGTCCTTAAAACGGATTGCACAGGAGGGAGCTGCCATTGCCAGTGGATCCAAGGAGGCATTTGTGAGTCCGAGAAAGAAGAAGCAGCAAAAGAACCCAATATCCACTGTGGATGATTTTGATGTGCAAGTGATAAGAAGAACTGTCAGTAACTTACCCGCTATGGAGAAGAAACACCCCACGCTCCATGCTCTGCTGCTAATTGTCAGGGAGAACACATGTTGCGATGGGAAACTAAGTTCTCTTCGCGTTTTAATGAAGAATATTGGATTCAGGTAAAAGTGAAGATAAATGTTTATTTTTTAAATATATCTTAATTCGTATTTTTTCATTTCTAATAATTATTATATTTCCAATTTGAGCACAGGTGGAGAAGAACAGCAAATAATAAGTGTGAACTGCAGGAAAAAATTGATATTCGGCTCAAAAGGACCTCCGAAAAATTCAAAAATTTAGAGAGGAAGGTCGTCCCATTATTTTTACAGATGAGACATATATACATTCATCCCACTCTACACCCTTCCAGTGGACAGGACAAGCGGAGATGACAAAGGAATAAAGGCTCCCGTATTGAAAGGACAGCGATTGATTATCGTTCACACAGGTCAGCATTTTTTTAATAATTGCCAAAATATTAGTTTTTGCAAGACATGAGAATAAGAACTATTCAGTGAACATTTGTAATAATGCATACCTTTCTTTTAAGGTGGAGAAATGGGATTCATTCCGGGAGCCCTCCTTTTATTCAAATCCGGGTTAAAAACTGGAGATTACTATGGCGACATAATGTCCAGCACAATCGCTGTCCATCCAGCAGTGCGAAAAAGGACGTGATGAAGGCGTGGCTGGACGCAAGAGGAGTTGTCTATGCAACAAGAGAGACGAAGATAGAATTGTTGGGCAAAATAAGAAGGCAGAGGGAGCCAATAATATATGAGGTCGAAAGACTACTCTCAAGTTATGGCCACTCAACTGTGAGATGACCCCCTACCACCCTGAACCTGATTGAAAATGTTTGGGGAGTTATGAAAAATTGGGTTGCCGTTAACAATGTAACCTTTAAGTTAGATGACGTGAGAAATCTTGGGGTGGAAAAATGTGCCAACATTTCTAGTGAAGTGTGGAAAAAAGCTTGTGATCGGGCGAAAGAAGTGGAAGAATATTATGTTAATTATGAATTAATATGGGACAGTGTGGAAAGTGATTTTATTATAAGTTTGAGCAGTGAATCAGAAACCAGTGAAACAGGAGATGATGATAGTGAATGAGGATATTATTTACGTAGTCTTATGTATAAAATCAATAAAAATGTTTGTAGTGATAAATGGTTTTCTTTTGTCTACTTGTCTCAGTTGGTTAATATGTGTTTCCATCTTTTGGCGATTGCTTGGAAGCGAACCTTCTACAATGTATAAATTCCAAATGCTTGTCCCCACAGGAAAGAATAGATATGTAGTTAAAATACACAGCCCTATGGTTGGCAATTCTACTTGCCTCCGTCCGAAGCGCTTTGCCCCCCCTCCAAGGTTCCCCCACCAGAGGCACTTTCCCCTCCACTCGCTGCCATTCTGCGCATTCAGGGGCCACGAAGTTTCAACCGGACTGTATTTGACGTGAGAAACATGCTGAAATATACACAGCGATACACTGTGACTGAATGTGTGAATAATATAAGAAGAAAGCTCAAAAAAGAGGCCATTGATGAGTAAGTTCTGGGCTCCAGCAAACGCGAGTTCTATTGCAAATTTCACATATTTGCAGTAAACGATGTCTTCCTGAGTGTTGCCAGTCTTTCGAAGTATGTGCTGCTCCAATGAGTTCCCAAGAATGCCATATTCTGGCATGTGAAAATTTTTTGGTTAATTTCTTCTGCCACTGTACTTAGAGTGAATTACAAAACAAAGAAAATTAAATGAAACATGTTTTACCAGAATCAAGACACTTTGAGGCATGAAATAAATCAGACAGAGATAGAGTCAGCCTTGGTCTTGGCCATCCTTATATGAGTGTCCCCAGGTCATGTTAGAAATGGGATACTGTTTGTGTTGGGATGTTGAACCCGTGTAATGTAGAAACTAAAAACATCGAGGCTTGATTCTCTCTCTCGGGCGTGTTTTATGCAGCCCACTGAGTCATGGCAACAGTAGTTATAGACTCAAGATGTTGTTACATAGAGAAATAAATGGTTAAGAGAGAGTATCTCCCCGGTGTCTTCATAATTTATAATAGGTTATGGGCCCATCACGCTTCCAAGGTGCAATCTAGGCGTGATATAGATGCAATGTTTATTTCGATGAATTTTGAGTATTAAGCAGTAAAACAAAATAGATAAGACAATTAAGCAGTAAGATGAAATAGATAGGACAATATGGCCGGTAGAAAAGAAGATGATGATGAAGAGACAGAAAGGTGTCCAAAGTTAGGTAATGACAATTATAATGGGTGGACTTAGAGAGTAAGATCGCTTTTGGTAGAGAAAAATTGTTGGTGTGCTGTGGATCCAGGGTGCGAGACGGCGAAAACACTGAATCAAGAACAAGATTGGTTAAACAGAAAGGCACTGAACTACATCATCCAATATGTGAAGTCGGCATATTTAGAAGACATCAGAGATTGTACGTGAGCACAAGAAGCTTGGAAAGACTTAGAAGAGATCCATGGTACATACAGCCACCTGCACACGATAATACACCGGAAGAAAATGGTGCAAATTGAGAAAACTGAAAACATCTCAATGACGGAGTATACAGGAAAAATTCAACAGCTGCACCGAAAGACTGCAAAAGGAAGCATGACCTTAAATGATGATCAAATAGCCATGTTCTTCCTAATGGGACTGCCATTAGACAAATATGAGGGATTAGTTAGAGGACTCGAAAACCAAGAAAATCTGACGACAAAAAAAGTGAAATCAGCATTACTTTTAGAGGAAAAACAAAATGCCAGAAATGAGGAGGTTTCAAGGGCACTCTCTGCTAAGTTGGGTCAACGGAGAAGATGGCACGGTGAAGATATAGGGCTCCTTTCAGAAATCAAGAGCAAAAACAAGAGCTAGACGATAGAACTTTCCATTGTTTCAATTGTGGAGGTAGAGGTCATATAGCAAAATATTGTAAGAAACCCAAGAGACCAGATCAAAGAAGAGAAGAGATGAAAAAAGTAAGGAAAGGTGAATCAAAAGGGTACTATAAAGAGGTAAAGAATGTGTCACTGGCAACAGCAAATGAGGAGAGAACGTACAAAGCTTTGTGGACAACAAAAGAGGATGGTTGGCACAAGAACAATGCGTGGATGCCAGATTGTGGAGCTACAAACCATATGTTTCCATCAATTGAACTGCTGCAAAACATGGTAATGAGTGAAGGACAAGTAGATGTAGCGAATAGTGACAAATCTCAAGTGAAAGGCAAAGGAACATCATTGCTCTGAATGACTGGTGGTTGGGATATTAGATTAAGTGATGTTTTGCATGTACCAGGCTTGCAGCATAATCTTATATCTGTAAGTGAACAAGAGAAAAAGGGCGCAAAAATAGTGGTTGATTGTGGTAAAGTTGATGTAATTGATAGAGTGACTGGTGAAGTAATGATGAGAGCTTTCTGCAAATAAGGCTTATATTATGTGCATACGTTAGCCGGTGATCATGAGGGTAAAGCAGAGGCTGCGTGTACAGAACTTAAATTAGAGCCAGGAAGTGAAACGGAAGTTGAATGGAGAGAGAGTAATGCATCCTTGGACTTGTGGCATAGGCGTTCTGGTCACTGTGGTTAACAAATTCTGCGGAAGATACCAGTACTAAGAGCGAAGGAACCTGAAGTGGAAACAAAAGTGAGCAGCGAATGTCACGTCTGTGTGCAAGGGAAATTCAGAAGGAAGAAGTTTAACCAAAGGACAGAAAATAGAAGTAGTTGGGTGCTAAAACTAATTCATTTTGATGTTGAAGGACCGATTTTTCCTACATCTCTTGGAGGAGGAAAATACTACTTTACATTCACAGACGATTATAGCAACCATGTAAGACATTGTTGCACAAAAGGCAGAAATTTTGGATAAATTCAAGGAATACAAATCCAGAGTAGAAAACCAGAAAGAGACGAAAATCAAATAATTTCTCAGTAATAATGGTGGGGATTATACAGGAGAGAGCTTGAAAACTTTCCTGAAAAGGCCGTTGAAAATGGATGGAGCATTCAACACTTTGATGTGGATTCTGCATATCTTAAAAGTCCTATTAGTGATGGGGTATTTGTAGAACAGCCGGATTGTTTTGAAGACCGAATTAAAGTTGCTCAGGATTATGTCAGCAAATTGAAAAGAAGCTTATATGGACTCCATCAATCAGGCAGAAATTGGAAGACATGCGCAGATAGTCACTTAAAGAGCTTAGGACTGACCCAATGTATTAGTGAGCCATGTGTGTATAGTTCTGATGGGCTGATTGTAGGCATATATGTTGATTTAATAGCAGTAGGAAATGCATGTAGGCTAGAGACTTTCAAAAGAGAACTGTCAGCACTTTTGGATATAAAATGCTTAGGCAGTGCTAAACATTTTTTGTCGATGAGAGTGACTCAAAAGGCTTCTGGTAAACTTAACATTGACCAAGAGGTGTACGTGGAAAGATTGTTGTGGGACTATAAGATGACAGATGCGAGGAGTTGCTCCACACGTTTAGAAGTTGGAGGAACAGGGGAAGCAACTGAGGGGTTCGATGGATACATCTACAGAAGGGCGATAGGTAGTTTGCTGTACCTAGCGAACAGTACTGGACCAGATATAGCCTTTTCTGGGTGTAAGTCAAGTTAGAAATGCAATAAACCTTGTAAGAGTGATTGGAATGGTGTGAAGCATTAGCTAAGATATATAAAAGGTACAAGTAAACTGGGTATAAAGTATAAAAAAATGGGTGAACCTGTAAAAGTATTTGCTGACGCCATAGCTGGGATTAACAATTTTTAAAATTAACAATTAAAATTAATCGTTAAAAACGCAGTTAACTATTTAATTTATTCGTTACTTTTTACAAGAGTTAACTTTTAACTTTTATTCGTTAAAATTTGACATTAACTGATTCAAAACTAACTTCAGTTAATTTTATTCGTTAAATTTTGGTGAATGTCGATCTGTTCGAATTTCGGCACGGAGCTTGTCCAACAAAGGGAAAAATAAAATGGTATCTAAGAATGCAATATATCAAGGTAGTTGTGCAAGAATACAATGAATAGGCCCAGACGAATACATCCAAACTAAAGCGGGGTTGAGTGGATTGGCCGCCCAAGTTTCGGAACGCACCCTCAGACGAAAACACACGAGACCACTCAAAGATAATGTCCACGATGGCACGAATGCCTCCTCGGCGACATCGTGTTATCCATATCAGAGTGTTGAACATGATAAAGGGGTTCACCAAAAACCTATGGCTGGTAATGAGGGGAAGGAGCTCATTCAAAGTAACGTATCTGTAAAATGCGCCAGTTTACGCAATTGGCTACATCCCGTCGTCAGCGGGGCTGAGTTGAGTGACCACCATAATTTCGGAACGCACTTCCAGACGAAGAAACATGACACCACGTGAAGACATTGTCCTGGAGGGCTCATATAACATTTTTTGACCCAGCAGTCAGAAATATGAGAAGAGGAAGGATTAAAAGGAAGAGACTTGACCAAAAATTGAAACAATGCGTTTGAAATGAAGGTCCCACTTGTAGAGACAATGTAACTTGCCCAAGGAGGGGGGTTTGGGGTAATATTTGCCTACGAAGGGGGTGGAAGGGTATAAAAATGAAGAGTATTTGTAGGAATGTTGAGTTATGACTGTGACTGTTTCGTGTGAGGTCAATCCCTAGACTGCTTCCTTCTACAAAGAGCGAACTTCCACCTACTGTGATGAGCGGACCTCCACCTGCTTCGAAGAGCCAATCTCCACCTTTTATGAAGAGCGGACCTTCACCTCCAACGAAGTGCGGATGTTATTCATCGTCCTTTAGTTATTGCCATTTTGTTAATTAAACATTACTTCAGTTTTTACTTTTAATACGCCTTTGTTGTGGCCCGGTATTTCAAATATTTTTAAACAAATTGATTTGGATGGAAAAAACCATAATGTCAGTTTTCAGTGTTTGCTTTGTTTGCCAAAGCAAAAAACCATCAAGGCCTCCATTACCACAGCATCCAATTTTCGAACCCATGTCAAGGTAAGATTATTTTAGAATACTTTTTGTCTTTCATGCTAATTTTTTTTTAATTTTAGTATAGTTATTTAGGTATATCCAACGTAACGAGGAAAACTTAATTTTTACACAATGCTCATCCGTCCAAGCTATCAGATTTCAACAATGCCATGCAAAAATGGGGTTGCAAAATCATGCACGAGATTGATGACGGAGTAACTTCCGCTAAACAAATAACAATGAAAGTAGCTTTTTCTGGAGAGGGATCCAGGCGGCTGGCAATTGAACAACACAATGCTGTTCTGCAGTTTGTGGTCCGGACTGGATCCCCCTTCTCTATCATTGATCATAAAGACTTCAAAAATGTATTGAAACTTTGTGGAGGGACTGCCCGTCCGAATAGAAAGATTTTGATGGATAACTTGAAATCATCATTTGATTTGATGATAAAGAAGTTGACGGAGACGCTAAAGAATGTATCAGCAGTATACACAACTGCAGACTGCTGGTCAGTCTTCAAATGGTAAGATACTAATTTGCATCAATACTGTGAACTTACAATTAGTTTCAGCAATAATTCATTTAGCAATTGTAGTCCAACAATTTCAAAGTGAAAATAACACATTCCTGATAAGGTTGCAAGGAAGTTAAATAAATTATATTAATTAAAAAGTTGAATAAATTATTCTTGAACTTAAAGTTTGCATTTATTTTATCATAATTGCAAAAATAATAGACTATATCAGTTACTTTATGATCATTTTTTAAAGTAACTGAAAAAATAACTTTTAACATAAAAGTTACTTTTTTTTAACTTTAATCAGTTACTTTTTCCAAAAAGTAACTTTTAACTTTAAGTAGCTACTTTTTACCGAGATTAACTTTAACTTTCATCAGTTAATTTTTTTTGGTAACTTTCCCAACTCTGGCTGACGCAGACAGGGCCAATGATCCAGCGGACCGCAAGATTGTGAGTGGTTTTGTTGTGATCCTAGCTGGTGGATCAATATCTTGGGTGAGCAGGAAGCAGAGGACAGTAGCCAGTTCAATTGTTGAAGCTGAATATATAGCAATGCATGAGGCGTCAAAGGAGATAATGTGGATGACTAATTTTTTAAGAGAACTAAGCCAAGACAGACTAATTCCAAAACCAGTTAATCTATGTGTTGACAATCAAGGTGCTATGTGTGTTGCAAGTAACAAGATTGTATCTGATAAAACTAAGCACACTGACATCAGATATCATGTTTTTAGGGAGAAAGTTTTGTCTGGTGAGATAAAACTAGAATATGTTAAGTCAAATGAAAACTTAGCAGACATATTCACTAAAATATTGTCAGGACCAAAAACGAGATTTTGTACATAAAATAGGTCATGGCAACAGTAGTTATAGACTCAAGATGTTGTTACATAGAGAAATAAATGGTAAGAGAAAGTATCTCCCCGGTGTCTTCATAATTTATAACAGGTCATTGCTTCCCCATGACTGGTCAGCTACAATCCAACATTTAGGTAGGAGAGTTATCAGTGCTCCAGCCAGAACTACGTATTGTAACCCGACAGTCCGGAACAGAAATCACCCAAAGTAGCCAAATTTATGAAACATTTTAATAACAACAATGTGAAACTAAGGACAGTTCATAAAAATAAATATATACCACACAAAAAACTAAAGACGCTTGGCAAGATCAACAAACAACAAAGAAGAACCAGGGAGACGAAAAAAAAACAAGGGGGGGAAGGGAGACTAAAGATGAAAAAAAAGGTAACAGAAGCTAAGGAATCAAGCAGAGAGGATGGAAAGTGGAAAAGACTGCAAAAAGGGGAACACACAATACCGACCGAAGACATTGGAGAATAGCAGAGGACCGCCGGTCGAGATAGGACGACGGAGAGTGATCGCGGCAGGAAGCAGAGATCCAGTGTAAGATAAGTGTACCTACTAGAGACGAGCGGGGCAAACTGGAAGTTAAGTTAGGTTACAGTATTCTCTGTTAAAATTGTCCGCAGCACCATGATTTTTGCCTTCCTTGATGGCATTTGTTTCCTCCAGGTCCACCTTGTGTCCAGGATCCACCCAGGAGTGTTCAGCAACAGTGGAGAGATGGTATTGTTTAGTTTTCATTATCCTCTGGTGCTCCTAGATGTGGTACTTGACTACTCTGCCAGTCTGGCTGATGTAGGTGTTGGGATGTGAAGTATTCAAGATAGGTTGCGCCTTAATATATTGTTGTGTTGGCAGCACGTGCATGGGTGAAGTTTACTGTGCGGTGCCTTTTTGTTTGTGTAGCTTCATCTTGTACATCTTTATCTTGTAAAACGAATAGAGTTTCAGTCGCTTGTCTGACTTGTGGCCGTGTGCTTGATTCCTCCCGATTGTCCCGTCTTAGTAGCCTTATTGAATCTCTGCTGACAGGAGGATTTTCAACAGCTGTATGAGATCCTGCACACCCCTTCATGGGCTGTATTGAGGAGACAGTCCTGGGGCTTGAGGAGGTTGTCTTCAGTATTTCATTCACAGCAGAGGGGAGCTGTATTGCTACTGTATTCTGGTGATCTAACATAAAAAAACCCAGTCAACAATAACAGAGAAGGAACACAGCCCTGCAACTCATGATAAGGGTTGTTATGGCCAGAGTGCCAACAACTATCCTGTCCAAATAGACCGCAGCTGATCAATCAGGGGAAGACTTCCATCAAGGGGGACAAATAAAAGGGCAAACCAAAACCCAAGACATCAATACTTCAGCCTTAAGATGCCAGCCATTATACTCGCAAAACTGTTGTCGCAACAACAAAAATCACCAAAATTGAAGCTACTTCAATTTATGCACATGGGAAGCCTATTCTTGCCTATGAAAGTGATGATTGCAGCAAGTGAAAATTATTCAAGAATATCAGTCTGTGGATGTCTATTCATTAACTTTTTGGATAATTCAAAATTGAACGACCCACATCATAAACCCTGGGCATTTGACACACAATAATAAGAAACCATTCATCCACTTTCATTGAGCCCTTGTTGATGGAAATACTTAACAATATTGTATTTTTGAATGAACGATTTGGCTCAAAATCATGGCCTTATAAACTACGAAATACAACAAAAAAACGTAATTTTGTAAAAGCTTGATATTTTAAAGAAATGGGGAATATTCATGAACATTGTCACTGAATTTCAAGCTGAGATCTCTCTGCCAGCAGTAGAGAGCTACGGTTACAAATCATGTAATGAGGACAGATGTGGTTTCAAAAGCTGGAAAATATTGGAGACAATGTGCATTCCTGCCTCAGAAATTGAACATATTCGGCACAAATTGAAATCCAAATGAAAATCGCGGAGAGGGGCTCTTTAATCGTTAGTGCTAAATTCGCTACTGTTGGCAATCCTAAAAAAAAAGATTTAACAACACTGGTGCTCATTGACTCTAATATTGATAATTACCCAAGTGCTTTTCCTGGTATTTGAGGGCCTCTTTAAAATCGCCAATGTCACAATAAATTTCGCCGACCATTCTGTTAGAGATAGCAACAGCAACTTGTCGATCGAGGGCCACATTAATGGTTTCTTCTTCCTGAAAATTCAAGAAATGATTAATTCATTAAACAAATAGCTATAAATTACTATCCTTACCACCCTAACAATCACATCATCTTACCTGAAATTGCCGCAACGCTTCATTGTAATTCCCAACCTTTCGGTAGTAACTTCCGAGCTCTCGACAATAATGAGCAAGTTGCTCCAAATTCCCACTTTCGTTAGCTCGTCCTTTCCTTTTGAGCAGCTCTGAAATAAAATAAACACACATCCTAATTCATACAAACATTCCTCGGAAACCTCACGAACGCCAAGGCTCTAGACACTTACTCTTTTCTTCCATTTCCGAGATGCGAACAGGAAACGTATAAACTTTATGCTACCTATACACTATATGTTCCCTCCGACAACTCAATCCACTCGAATTCAAATCAATATAATGTAACTCGACTTTCAACTCCGAGTCGCTGACGCAAGTTCAGAGAACACTGTCCGCAAATGACCAGCATCGCCTTTAGTGGCAATAATTGTGTACACGTTTGCTAGCCCAAGACACTTCAACTTACCCATCATTACCCATCTTCCCCCGAACCAACCCATATCCCGCGCTTTCCTTAGACAATCGACTAACGAAATTAGTACGCAGGGTAGAGTCGTTCCGAATGGAGGGTTGCCTTGTCTACACTACATGCTTACCTTAAGTGATTTCACATAGGGTTTACTTTAATTTTGGTATGGTCTCTACCAGTAGATCTAAACTAACGCCTTAAATGAGGCTTAAGCTCATTCCACAATGGACGAAAGACGTATACCGTAAGACGTAAGAGAGTTTTGTAGTTACAGTTTTATTGGGATCATTGACTTACACTGTAACCAAGCATAAAAACAACAAAACAAGTAGCCAGGGGACTGCTGCTTCAACTGTTCTCAACACCCTCCCTCAGTTGAAGCTTCTAGGGTATTTTTTTAGGTCCAGACCATCGCGGCACCTCTGGAAAGAAGTTTTCTTTAATGGCTTGGTCAGAATGTCTGCAATCTGGTTTTCTGACTCGATGTACTTCACCTCGACGATTCCATCATTGATCTTCTCTCTAATGAAATGGTATCTTATTTCAACATGTTTCATCCTCCTGTGGCTAGCTGGATTTTTCGCCACTAATATTGCCGATTGGTTGTCCTCCATGAGGGCAATTGGTTCTCCGCATGGCACATGTAGGTCCTCTAGCAATTGCTTTAGCCAGCATGCTTCACTTGTTGCAAGACTAAGACCAATATATTCGGCCTCAGTAGATGATAGGGCAATGCTATTTTGCTTTTTGGAGGCCCATATGACGGTTGATTCAAATACCTTAAAGACATATCCCACAGTCGACTTTCTGTCAATGATATCACCCGCCCAATCTGCATCAACATATCCAATTACTTTATCTTCTTTGCTTCTTTTGAATTCAAGACCAAAGTCCAATGTTCCCTTTATGTACCTAAGGACTCTCTTTAGAGCGGCCCACAGGTTTTCACCTCCCTGGGATTGGAAACGGCTCAAGTAACTGACAGCAAATCCTAAATCTGGTCTTGATCCAATAACTGCATACATTAGGCTTCCTATTAATTCTTTACATTGCTTTTTCAGTTGCTCATTTTCTGATTTTTCGTCAATCTGAAATGAATCCATTGGAGTAGCTACTGGTTTGCACTCCTCCATGTTAAATCTTTTCAAAACTCCCCTTAGATACTCTGATTGGTCTATCGTAAGCAACCCTTTCTTTTCATTTTGCCTAATCTTTAAACCCAAATAAGTACCAGCCCGTCCCATATCCTTCATCTTGAAGTTTCTTGCTATGTCTTCTTTAAGGCTTGTAATTTCTTCTTTACAGGTTCCTAATATTAGCAGATCGTCGACATATAGTAGAATAAATAGTTTCCTACTCCCCTTGATTTTTGTGTACAGGCAGTAGTCGTTTTTAGAACGTGTAAATCCTTGGTTCTCCATGTATTCATTGAACGTTTCATTCCAATACCTTGGGGACTTTTTCAACCCATAAATTGATTTGTTAAGCTTCCCTACTTTCCCATTTCCATCTGGTATTTCAATATATACACTATCTTGAATCTCAGCATACAAGAAGGCGTTGCAGACATCCATTTGATATGCTGTCATCCCATACTGATTTCCCACAGCTAGAAGAATTCTCAGTGTAGCTAGTTTGGCAACTGGTGCATAAGTCTCTGAGTAGTCCAGCCCCGAAGCCTCGTTTTGCTTGAAGCCTCTCGCCACCATACGTGCTTTGTATTTCACTTTTCCTTCTTCATCTATCTTCTTACGAAAAACCCATTTACAATCAATCACGTTTGTATCATTTGGCCTGTTTACTTCAGTCCATGTCTTGTTCTCCTTCAATGCTTTTAATTCCTCATCGACTGCAGTCTTCCACTCCTTCATTGAGATAGCTTCTTCGTAAGTCATTTCTTCACTTTCAGCAAACATCGCTGCAAAACCTGTTTCATAGTCATCTAGCCACACTGGTTTCTTGATTTTCCTTTTATTTCTTCTTTTATCTGTATAATTTTCCATATTTTTGTTGAATGTAGTAATATTTGTTGTAGCAGTCGATTTCTCTGCATTATCAGTGGCCTCTTCTTCAGAAAACTCCTGTTGAATAGATATTTTTCTTTCTGGCTCGACAAGGTCATTATGAATATTGCCTTCTAGTCCATTGTCATCATGAATAGTGCCTTCTAGTCCATTATTTGCTTCTCCTGTCTTTCTTAAACTTCTGACTTCTTCCTGATCTCCATTTTCATCTATCTTATCTTCTTCCCTATGACCCAATGTCGTGTATGGGCTGAAGGTTACATCCCGGATGGTGTCAACTTCGTTTTCTTTCTGATAGAAGACTCTGTATCCTTTTGAAACAACACTGTAACCCACAAATATGCCCTTTCTGCTCTTATAGTCCCATTTCTTTCGTTTTTCTTTAGGTATATGGGTGTACACTATGGAACCAAAGGTCTTCAGTTGCTTAAGGTCAGGTTTCTTTCCAAAGATAACTTCATATGGCGATTTTCCATCCTTTCCAGATGAACCGCTTCTGTTGAGCAGATAAACTGCAGTGTTGACTGCCTCTGCCCATAGTCTTTTATGAAGGCATTTTGCCGCAAGCATTGTTCTAGCTGCCTCCACTACAGTTCTATTTTCTCGCTCAATTTTTCCATTCTGCTGTGGGGTGTATTTTACTGCGAGCTGATGCTTAATCCCCCTCCCCTCAAACAATGCTTTCATATTACCATTAACAAACTCAGTCCCATTGTCGGTGCGAAAAGCTTTAATTTTCTTTCCAGTTTCATTTTCAAATCTGTTGATGAATACTGTTATCAATTTATGCACTTCAAACTTATTTTTCATAAAATAAACAGTTTTGTATCTTGAGGCATGATCTTTCAGCAGAAGAAAGTATCGTGAACCCCCAACTGACTCCTCCTCCATAGGCCCACAAACATCTGCATGTATAAGTTCACCAATTTCTTCTATCTTTGTTGTGCTGTTTCCAAAACTATCTTTGTGCATCTTTCCTTTAATGCACGCCTCACAGAAGAACTCTTGGTCTTCGTAATCAATCTTCTCCTTTATAAGTAATATTTTTACCTGTACTATATTCAGGTGTCCCAGCCTTTCATGCCACTCCATCAAACTAACTTTCTTCTCTCTGGCTATCAGAACAGTTCCATGCTTAAACTTCATCTTCATCCTGTACATATTTCCATTTCTCTCTGCAATGGCACAGATATCATTCCTTTTATTCAATACAGAACAGCCAGCTTCATTAACTTGAATATTGTATCCCAATTTTGTAACAGCAGCCATTGAAAACAAGTTGGCCTCTAACTCTGGGATGTAAAGAACTTCATTTATTTCGGAGAGATGCCAATTTTTCCCATCAAACATATGACATTCGATTTTTCCTATTCCTTCAGCTGACATTATTTGTCCATTGGCTGCTTTGACTTTATTATGAGCTTCCCTTAGTTCTGTAAACCATACTCTATTTCGACACATATGTTGACTTGCTGCACTATCCAAATACCATTCTGATTCTGTTAGTTCTTCGAAAGAAATAAACGCACGTTTTGCATTCCAGTTACTTTCCTCCTTTTTATTTGAATCTTTTCTACCCGACCCATTTCTGAACCAACAATCCTTCATTACATGCCCCCTTTTCTTGCAATGGTGGCAAACTTTGTTCTTGCAATCCCTTTTTAAATGTCCCGCTTTGCCACACTCAAAACATGTTTCTTTTCTCGCAGTACAGCGCTGTCCGGAGTACAATGCGGAACTTGGTTCACTTGGGTTCGCCGCCGATTTCATTCGCCTTTCCGAGTACAACGCGGAACTCGGTTCGTTTGGGTTCTCCGCTGAGTTAATTCTTTCTTCCTCCGTAATTAGCCGGCTCATTAGGTTATTTAATTTCTGTTGTTCAGCAGGAACGCTTTGCCACGCCGCAATAAAATGCTTAAATTCCTCTGGAAGTGCCATAATAATTTTTGTTTGAATCATAAGTTCTGATATATTTTCTCCTGCCTGCTTTAATTTATTTACGATTCCTTCAATTCTTGTAATGAATGATGCCATATTATCTTGAACCTCAAATTTCGAGTTAAAAAACTGTTGCTGTAGCAGATGCACGCTGACTTCTGACGTCCTTTCATATACTGCTTTCAATTTCGCCCACATTTCTCCCGCTGTGTTGCAGCTCAATAGATGCGTCATTGGACCTTCTTCAAGACGCGTAACCAATATTTCTTGGGCCTTTACGTCGACTCCTTCCCACTTTCCTTTATCCCTTTCGTCTGCTGGGCAGGCTGCATTTTCATTTACGTGCTTAAAAAGTCCCTTAGACTTAAGTAAAATTGTCACCTGGAATTTCCATAGCTCCCAATTTTCTCCACCTTTTAGTTTTAATGCAAACTCGGCCATTTTTTTTCAGTTCTACTTCTTCAAAATATTTTTCTTCCCGCTTCAACGATCAATTCTTAATTCCTATAATTATTATCTGGGAATCTGGGCCCATAACCTTTTGTAGTTACAGTTTTATTGGGATCATTGACTTACACTGTAACCAAGCATAAAAACAACAAAACAAGTAGCCAGGGGACTGCTGCTTCAACTGTTCTCAACAGAGAGCCGCAAGGGTCTGCCGCAAAGATTACTACCCTTACGGTCTGCCGTAAAGCTGGGTTCACATGGACGGCAACGGCAAGTCGGAAAAGCGTCCAGCCAATCACGATCGCGTCTAGACCGAAGGGGCGGAGTCAAACCCGGCGCAGTGGGGGCGGTAGAAATTGATAGGACGGAAAACCACGTGGCAAGCGGAAGACTGAATATTACCAAACCAATAAGAGGTTAGCGGAAAACAAAGGGACTGTGTTTCCGTCGACTATACCCACCGCGAGCCAACTGCAGGCGAGGGGGGGTCGGACAGATCGGTACGGAGGGAAGCTAACTGTCCGCCGGCACACCCGCACCTATTTGTCGCGATTATTGAGTTACGTATAAATTTCTGAATATCGTTAATACGTACGTCACTGGTATAGCAGTTGCTTAATTACTATTTTCTTTCTCTTACTCAAAACTTACTTCTGAATTTAGTTAATCAATTAAAATGAATGCACTATATTATATAATTTCATGTTAAGGTTGGATATTTGCGCTGAAATGAAGAACAATAATAATATTTAACTCGTTTATTTGAGGTAGTTTCTCATTTCGACGTCAAAAACAAAATTAAAAAATTAATTAATAATGAGAAACGTTTACATAAATAGTTATTTTAATAAATGATTATAATGTGCAGAGTGTAAGCACTCCATCGCTTACATGAGCAGTGTGTCACAATGGGAAAATTTCAATCTATGTCACTGCAATTAGGTACTATATCTTTCAAAAGTCGTGTCACGAATCGAGCGGCGCCACTTGCGCTACGATAGTTCATCAACTCCGCGATAAGCCCACCAACACTCGATGCTCGGGCTATGAAAAATATTACGGTGCACTCGACTCCTCACGCGATATCACAGTCTTTTTCAATCCCGTGTACGAAATGTCCTCTCATATTCCTTCCCTTGCGTTGCTATTTATGTGTTAAATTGAAGCAATATCGGTTGTCAATGAGAATAACGATATTGAACGTATGACATGAAATCAGGGGGCCGATTTTATAACTTAACCTTCGAGTGTTAGAATCATTCCCGCTGAATTGTGGGTAATACTTCGAAAACAATTGCCGGTGCCTATTATGTATCCAAAGTTCGAACGTATTTAGCCTCACGCTCGCATCCTCGGCTTACAATACACAATCCTGTGTATATAATCTTTGATTCACAACAAAATATCTTTAGAGGCGGCGGCCATTAGCGTTCGAAGGTGGGTTTGTTTTTATTTCTTAATTGATTGTTATTTGAATAGCTATCGTCATTTGGAATGTTTTACATACTATAAATGAAAGATGACATACCATTCTTGACTTTAATTACAATTGGAGGTCTAGATAGCAGTTCATTGGAATGTATTGGAATAGTATTTCAATAACGCGTATTCTTTTAATTAATTATAGTATCCAATTGTCGCAACCTATCCTATTGTAGCGATTTGTTTTCACTTTTAATTGCAGTTGGAAGTTTTAAATCTCATTTCTGCAAGGACGTGGGCGTCATAATTAGTGAGGATAGTGGAAAGGTTCATCGTGTGATTAAGCGGCAGTGTTTATTGTGGTATACCAGTGCTTACAAATGTTACTTATGCGCTGTGATGGATTTTGTGTGTGCTCGTGGCGATGTATTTACATATTAAGGTTAATAAGAGCCATGTTTCATGTATTGAGATTGTGTGTTGTGACAGGTATTGTGCTTAAAAACTTACAATTGCGTAACAAATGTCGGAGATGACTGATAGCTGCAACTATAACGTCCTTCCATCAAATGTCTAACTTGAGATTTGGATTCTATGTCAATTGAAATGTTGTCGGTGATTTAGGTTTGCTTCTGAGTATTAAGTGTGGTTTTTTTACGTCTTCAATAAAGGATAAATATTGAAGTGTTTTTTAATTTGAATGCAGTAACTTGCCATACCAAGAGTCACATATAAACAATAGACAATAATAAACCCATCTACGTTTAATGCAAGTGATAACTAGTTGAAATAGACGTACGCATTTGAATTTTTGGCCATGTCAAGGCTTATTCTTTTGTTTGAGGGTAAATTGTGTGATTGTTTTCGTCCAAGTGAATGGTGATGATTATTTTATCAAATGAAGTTTGTTGGTTCGTTCTGGTTTGAAATATTGCTTTATACAATCATATCCTTAAGTAGTCGAGACGAATGTTGAATGGTGTTGAAGCGGATTTCAATTATATAAATTATTATACATTTTCTGTGATAAGCTACACGGATGTCTATTGTGATATTTCTGCAATGTGTATAGTTATTGGCAATTTGGGCTTAAAATGCGTTGTGTCACGTTAGTCAGTGTGTTTGAAGTGTTGTTAGAAATTAGAAAAATATCGTGGATGGCTGTGTTTACTAACTACAAAACGGAGCTTGGTTATGCAATGGAAAATTCATGGCAGAAAGTCATTGACATTATTAAACTTCTTTTCTTTGGAAGTTTGGTGATTTTCGCCAAAGTGAAAGCTTGATAATATGTCTGTATGCGATGTATGATGTTTCATATTTTAGCATAGATTAAATTGTGCCTCCTCAACTAGGTAAGAGTTTTTTGTATTTATTTGCCTCATTATCATTTTCACAATGTATTATGTATTAATTCGCTATAGACAAAATCGGGGTGTTCCATAATGAATTTTCCTCTGAATATTACGCCATAAAAGGTAAAATGATAAGGGTTTTAACGTCTAACTCCACCTTCCCTCGTCAAAGTTCACGAGTATTATTGGCTTTCCTCAGTTCCATTACACTTCAGTGATGAGTTGCCAGAGTTGTTACAATTGTGTCTTAGGACAAGTCTTCAGTTTGATATGGAAGGTAGCATACGTTTAACTTTATAAGTAATGTTCGCAATTAGAAGTTCATTTCGTATTTCATGTCTGCTGCTTGATACTTTCATTTATATTCATTTGACATTTAAAAACCCTCTGATATTAATGGGTTTTGTGCTCAAGTTTCCTCTTTCCGTTAATATGAGGCAACAATAAACATTATTACCCTTAGTTTTTATTTACTTGCGTTTCGACAGTAAAAAATGTGGGAACACTACACCAATTAATGGTTAGCTCAAAATTTCGTGAAACCGCTCCTCTGTCATTCTCATGAAATTGCGGAAGGCATCCCGGTCTTCAACCGCAAGCTCCTCCCCAGATAGCATGGATCTGGTTATTTACACAAAATTTACGTCAACATTACGTAAACAACACAGAAACAGCCCTCTTACGACCGAGGCTGTTTACATCAACATTATGTAAACAACGGGGAAACTGAAGGGAAAAAATGGCATCAAAACGCCGCAACGGAAGGGAAACATGTTTACCAAACGTGATACAACGCCATCTACAGGCCGGATAGCGAACTACTTCGAAGAGAGCCGGAACAGTAGTGACCTCTTGTGGCCACGTATCGAACTACTTGGAAAATAGATAATAATACTGCCAAATGGAGGTTGATTCCCTTTTTCTGGTTTTCCGCCGTGTTGAGGACAATATTTCGCCGGCTACCATGCTGGATTCCTCAGGTCCATGTATTCAAACATGGACATGAGGAAGCCAGCAGGATAGCCGGCGAAATATTGTCCTCAACACGGCGGAAAACCAGAAAAAGGGAATCAACCTCCATCTAAGCCTCATCCTAACCTCCATCTAAGATGTAATGAGCGATGAAGCATGAATGATAACGAAAAGTGATGGTAAATGAAGGATGATTATCCTAAAAAGAACAGTTTAAAACGATAAGCGTTGTAAAGAATCGTGAAAGCGCAGAATGTAAGATGGTGTCTAGGCATGGACCGAAGGAACAGCAGAGTGACGGGATTGCACGTGAGGACGACTGTGTAGTTGTGTGAAGTTACCCAGCGTTCAATGCGCGCCAGGCGCAGCGAAACATTGGCCCGAACAGACGACATAGATACGGATTAGTTAAACGCATGTTTACATGCGTTAATGTTATATTCCGTGAAAATTTTCAAGGTATAATAATGAAAGTTTCATTATGTGAATCATAGAACAAACCAGAAGGCGAATATTTTGTTAGTGAACGAAAAACACTTGAACGCACTCCACTGAATGCATAGTGGCAGTTGAAATACGTTTATTGTCCATGAATAATTGCACTGCTCGGCCGAATATACGATAATCTCAATACATTAATCATGACGAAATTGAGCCAAAATACAATTATTAGAGGACGATACGGTCGGGAGTAGGGGTAGATCAACCACTGCTCAACGGGTTTATGTAAAAAATACCTCAACCCTCCGTCAACAGTTTCCGTCAACGCTGTTTCCTTAGCGTTGACTTATTTTTTATATAAACGAAGCCAGGTGTGCTAGCTGGGTCGTGCACCATGTTCAAAAGGCCTCGACCTACTTCTCTCCTGCGAATCCAGGGCCTTGCCCAAGTCGAACGTCTCCTCCTTTCAGGCCTAGCTAATAATGCAGCGGCCCCAATAATTATGGATACCACTGCTACAGCCGCGGTTAATGTCCTCGCTTGGTCCGGATCCATAATATCGACAGTCACGGTCAAATTTCTTGGATGTAGTGCACAGTATTCCAATGTTCTTAATGTATTCAAAATCCAAAGGGGTAGTCCAGACGGTGCAAAGGTCAAGCAAAATGGGAGGAAAACACCCCCAGTAGGAATGAGAAATTGATTTCGAAGGGATAGTCCAGGCGGTGCACAAGTCAAAAAGAAAGGGAGAAGAACATCCAAAGTAGAAAAGAAAAATGAATTCCAAAGGGATAGTCCAGGCGGTGCACAAGTCAAAAAGAAAGGGAGAAAAGCATCCGAAGTAGAAAAGAAAAATTAATTCCAAAGGGGTAGTCCAGACGGTACAAAAGTCGAGCAAAATATCAGAGTATTACGATCACAAACCAAAGCGCACGAGTCAATAACAGCTGAATACGTCGTTTCCCTTATCTGCCACAAGATGTCCCAATTGGAGGGAAACCTTAAAAAAAATGGAATTCGGGATTCACATCGTCTGCACCCTTGTAGTTGATGACATATTAAACATTTAAATGACGCGCATTAACAGGGAGAGACAAAAGCAAGTGCGTAATGCGCTTCGAGAAAATTCACGAAAACTTGTCTGAAAACATTCACCGTGTAATCACTCATTCATGCAGATTGACCACGTTCATGTACATTTTTCCGTACATGAAGACGTTCACGCATTCGTTCATTAACTTGTTCATGAACACGTACGGGTTCATGTATCGTGTAACCAGGCCTTAAGATCCATGAATACATATTATGGATTGTGATCTCGTCGCCAAAAACTGTTTTCTAGAATTCCGTAACCATATTACCATGAATATGCATGGGTTATACTTACAATTAATCATAATGCTGTGGATAAAAAATGTGGTACTACATGCGGGACGTAATTATACTCTTTTTTTAATATTGTCCGGTCTACAGATATATTTATTTCTAAATTTAATTACACAAATGCTCAATTTACTTCTTAGCACTTCGTGAATATCGCTGTACGGAACTTTAATAATAATGCGAGGTGACTTCATGAGTATTCCCAATGGCCATCATTGCAGTCTAGGTAAAAAGGAATGCACTTACCGCCGCCTTGAACAGATTCTTATTTTTTGATCCAAGTGTCCTATTTTGAGTCCTCGTAGACTCATGCCCTGTTTTGTAGCCTGGTACGAAGCAAGTTCTGTTTAAACAAGGAATTCTAAATTCTTCATCTTAGCCTAACGGGCTTAATGCATTCAAATTAGAATCAGAGTCTGGCAAACATCGTCGTCGGCACACGATGGACGTTTCCTGTAATAGATAATTCCTTTCTAGCATTATAAAGTAAATTTTAGATCACAAAAATTGCAAGATGTTATTCAAAGCATCAAGTAATTCATGTCTAATCGATCGTTACTGAATATTCACCACGGTCTCACGTTAACAGCAATTAACTACGTCTACTTACAATAACAACAGAAAAGACTAATCGAAGTGGCGCCAAGAACTGGGTGATCTAAATGCGGAAATTTAGACAACGCGTAGCCTAGGCAACAATGCCAAAAATCCGAATCCATAATATATATTCATGATAAGAGCTATCCTATTGATGGACGTTTTCGTGAGCTTTCATTGTTGACGTTACGCTCCCTTCCGCTGTGAAAATTTGAAGCACGCGCCAGTGTTTCATACTTTTATTTATATTCATTTGATATTTAAAAACCCTCTGGTATTATTGGCTTTTTGTGCTCCATTTCACTTCAGCGGTGAATTGCCAGAGTTAATGCCTGCATGCCGGAGCTCACGGAGTTAGGTGGGAGGCGAATAAACAGCATATAAATTTAAATTATGTGCGGATTGCTCAGGAATTTGTTCCAGGAGAGGATTGTAATAAGGATGCGAGAAGCTGTGCGAATGGTAGACATAATAAGAATTGGACACCGATAATACCAGTTTGGATAATGAATTGTTAGCGACATGAAGTGGATGTGACAATCTAATAAAAAGCGCCACGATCATGCTTTTCTTTTGTCAAGATTGCACACATAATGTATTTATTAGCAAGAAAATAAGTCGGGGTATTCAAAATTAAACTTTACCGATAATATCACGTCATACAAGTTGAAATGGTAAGCAGTTTAAACCTGATTCCTTATATACAACTCAATCTTCCGCTGTGAAAATTTGAAGCATGCGCCAATGCTTTATAATCTTATTTATATTCATTTGATATTTAAAAAAACCCACTGTTATTATCGGCTTTTTGTACTCCATTACAATTCATCGGTGAATTTCCAGAGTTAATATGAATATAGTCTTAGGTCAGAGGTGTTAGGTGCAGCCCTCGGAGGTAGGCGTGAGATTGATTACGAACGCATAAAAAATTTTTAACGAGCGCATTTATGCTTTTATTCTAGGTAAGGTTAATAATAATATGAAATAAAATCGAATAAAATTGTATTACCGTTGGAAGTGCGAGCCGTTGAATAAAAATCCTCAATCGAGATGGACGAGCGAGACAAATACTAATCGAAAAGATGAGTAAGGGATCGACTGACTGAATATTGGGTCGAGGATCCAGTTTCCTTTCATACGCAGATTAAAGAGCTCTTTTTACTTCCTCATCATCAAATGAGGATAGCGTGAATCGAATGCTTTCAGGTTAAAATGCAGTCGCTCATAAAAGACGTCCTACCTATTTTTTGTATTTTTTTGTTTGGACTTTTGTAATCCTTGGAATATGTATCGTACCATGGAAACTGGACGGTTATAATTAAAAATTAAGGACTTGCATACTGGCAACGGTGGTTAAATGCACAAACGTCTATTTTCAATATCGTCATTTGATAGTCGTGACGTATCAATGCCATTGTTCGCCATGGTCTTCAGAGATCTATTCTGAAGCCCAGGTGTTACCTTACCGTGGCTGGAAACACGAGACCTCTTCGTACTACGCCTTCGCCGGGACAGTACGTGAGCATTAGAACGTGCCTAGCAATTACAATGATTACATAAATGCTCTGAAATACGCTACATTATATATTAAATTTCGATTAATGTGCAAATACTTGGATCGTAAATATTTTGAAAAGATATTCGCAAACTATCAAAGCAATTGGTCTTAAATCTCCCCTCGGTTTTTTATGCCACTTTGACAATTATAAAAATTTTGCCTGAACATTTCTCTAAATAAACCTAGCTACGCCGTTATTGTATTCCATTTCTCAAAAAGCAATGATTGTATGTTGATTATTTCAAACATACGCTAAAGTATAAGTATTAAAAAGGCTGAGAGTCCCTAGAAACTCTGAAGCCACAGGCAAAAATAAGATTAATTTATGGTAGAGATAAATTCAATATAGTTTATAATTTACGTTATTTTCATGTTAACTTTTTGAAAGAAAAGATTCTGTACCTAATACTACGAAATTAGCCGCGATATGATTGGCTTCCTGGGCAATAATTCGTTTTCTTTTCTTGGTATTCATTATTCCGGAATCCTACGTAATATCTGTGTTCGGAAGGCGCGAACAAAGACCTCGGGGTCACTTTACCGGGTGTCGCGACTGACTTTGGCGTTCAAAGACCAGTAATTAGTGTGCCTATAACTCCCCCATCCCATCCTGCGTGTACCTATTGGACCGCTTTCCCGCAGGAGAGCGGAGAACAGCCCTCTCTGCCCCAGCGTGTGAGAACCAAGGTCTCAGTTAGCTTGGCCACGCCACTGTTTGCGTTGGGCGATGTTCTGATTTTTGGTCCCCAGCCTGCCTAAGAGTGTAAAGGCAGTGCAATGGCTGGGGGTGTAAAATGGGGCCCTTAGTCAGGCCAACGAGTGCGTCGGGGGCGGCTAAGGGGCTCTTTCGTGTACCAGCCGTAGTCTTCTCGACTCCCGGTCTCCAAGACCGGAAGCCATTCTCTCCCAGCCGGAACCTCGGGCCTTAGATCCCCAGGCGGGGAGGCCCCTTCGGAAAGTGGTTACGTAAGATCGGTTACCGTTGGTCGGGCCTCTCAAACGTTCCAAATCCCTGTCCCTATCACGTCGCTGATGAACCTGTGAAAGGACGTCACGAGGATGGTATTCCATTCAACACGGCCCACGGGCTGTCTTCGCTGGCTGGTACTCCTTCGGGGATCGTCCTTTCATCAAGGACACCGACTCGTCGCAATGGCAATCGGACTCTTGCAGAAGATCCCATTCTCAAGCTCTCTCCTTTGTTATCCTTGGGTGGTCGACCTTCTTCTTTGTCTGGTGGTGATCACACGATGTTGTCTTGGCTGGAACGTGAAGATTGTAGCAATGATGCCAGTCTTTAATAGCGGATTTCGATTCCGCCCTTCGTCGTGATTGGCCGATGACTCTTTGTTGATGATTCGGCCAATCCGAAATCAGCACGGTATGAATCCAAATCGGCATTCGTGCATAAAAACCAATCCGGTAATAAAACTGAATCCATTCTTTTTCTTTTCCACACAACAAAAGTTGATTTTTAAAACTTCCTTCATCGCGGAGGATAACGAATGAAAGATGATCAATGGAGACAGATACATTTGTGATTATCCTATCAGTTGTTGCGCAATACAAAGTTGTTACTGTTATAATATTATTTCAAATTTCTTTCAGTAATCTCATACTCTCCTGGCTTACGTAAAATCTTGTATTAACCATCAATTTTTTTATAATGGCAAATAAAGTGGATATCTTTTCTCATGTAATTGTTAGGGAAAAGAAGACATAACAGGGCCTTTTCAATGCTATCTGAGACTTTTCATTTTTTTTTGACCCGGAACAATTAACAGTCATCCTACGTCTTTTTTCCCAGGACAATTTAATCATTTGAATTTAGTCTTTTCTCGTGAATAGCTGTAGCCTCTGACGACGAAATCTAATGGATACGATGAGACCGACGAGCTAACAAATATTCTATCATTTTATGTGATTAACGAAGCTATTATCATTCTCTTTTAATTATTGTGTTACTATCTCTACCATTCTCACCTATTGTAAAATCATAATTAACTCCTTAGGATTTATTAAAACTTTGTAATTTAAATCGAATATCACGAGAGTATTATGTTATTATATGGTCTGTTACCCTTGAAAGTTGAGCCACAAGGATGGATTAATAAGTGTGTATGTTGTTCGAATGTCATCGTTTTTCATTTATGACATCCCCCCAACGCACGAAATTGTGAAGAAAGTTAGTACGATTTGTAACGTCCTTTTCATTTATTTTGCGTAGTTTCAAGAAACACTCTCACTTTCATTATTTCAAGTGATTCACATTCACTTTTCTTCAGTATTGATTTTTTTCCAGATTCAATAGTGCCCCACTTGACTCAAAAAAGGTTGCAATAGCTCAGAGCGCGGAAGAACTCCGAGTTGTTGCGACATTATTCGGAAACTCTCTCACTTGTTTCTACGGTTGATTGGAAACACTGTGGATGATCTCATTGTAATCGACCGTATTACTATTTTCGACAATAATTCCGAAAATCATCTTGATTATTACCGACGAGGACTACGCGCTGTCGCCCGACTCTTCGGTCGGTATTTCTTCGTGTCATACTGGAAGGATATAATTTTGGCATCGTGTCAGTAACGCAATTTCTCTCTCAAGTCATATTTTTACGTTGAGTAAAGATTGACAATTATATTGGTCCAATAATATCATCACTTTTAAGTCTGGCCGATTTATATAAAGGGATAGCATACGGGAATTCTTCGTCGGCAGAAGTACAGATCATTTTCGAAAATATTGTTGTGAATAATAATACGACCGCTTGCAATGAGATCATTCACCTTGTTTCCCCTCAATCGCAGAAACAAACAAGAGGTGCGTGCTTCTGAATAATGACGCAATAACTCGGAGGCCTTCCAAAGTTAGACCTGCAAGAGTCTTAGAGGGAACGACTTGGAGCGACAGTGGACCGCTTTTTGGAAGCGTTTGGAGCGTAGCGCTTGTTGCGTACCGTAGCGAGTTTTTGACCGCAGCCAAAAAAATAGCCCATAACCACAACAGTGGTGCCAACACAAATAAATTAGACTGCCAACATACCAACTTGATTACATATATACAATACCCTCACTTAAGGTGCGATTCATTGTCAAGGCTGAAATAGCTCTCTTTACGAAAAGTCTCTTTACGATAAAGTATGAGCTTATCTAAAATGATGTTTTCCATAGACGCTTAAAATGTCTTACTTTACAATGTAAGACGTAAGACTTTGTTACTTAAAGTGTAGATTTTTATTTAGACATTCGTGTGTTGGTAACGGAATCAGTGAAGTAGCGTAGCTCCGTAGCGAGTTTTGGACCGCAGCCTGAGTCAAAAACTAACATTTCTAAAGAAAACCAATTTCCATTGAGTGTACGTTATGTCAGGGAAAAGAATGACTGCCGCTGCGACCGAATTCTAAACCCTTGTTTACATAATTGATTACTGTCGAAGTAACTCATAAAATCAATAGGATAACCTTCTAGGGTATTTTCAGAAATACAAAACCAAAAGTGAGAATATCCAATCATAGAAGTTTGTATTGCAGGGTCAGCATCCGTGCAGGTTCGGTGCCCAGGGTTGCCGTAACTGCCCTGGGTAGTTAAGGCAACTTTCTCCTTCTATTTCTCCTCGTCCGTATTTTGATTGTGCATCACCATGCTTTGCACATGAAACTTATGGGAAATTAACATTTAATTTAACTATAAGAAAAGGTGTTATCGATTAAAAGTTACTTGTTGCGGCTATTAAAATATAACGATTAGTGCATACACTCGACAGAATCATTGGACTAAGACAAGACATTTTTTGCAATATTTATAGAAAATATATGTTGATACAAAATCTGTTCTTACGAACTGACGATTATTTGTCCTGTGAACTTTGTAATAACGAGAGTCTACAATATAGGTCTCTGGACACATTTTTAATTAGCCTTAAAACTTAAACTAAAATATCTAAATGGGTTATTCAACATATATCCCGCATATAATATGTAATTGTTTAGCATATTGTTTTTTTAATACAAAAAGAAGAGAGCTTTGCTGCTCAGCAGACACGCCCACTTCAAAACACATTACCATTGACTGACGGAAAAGTGACGTCAGTTCATATATTCATACGGGCGATTTAGTGAGTCGCAGCACGCAGACCACATTGTAATTAAAAATGAGTTACTACAGCATCAAAGCGAATTTTTCGTCAAATCTTTAAAGCCTTTTTAGTGACTTTTTCCTCATTTCTGTGAGCATCATGGAGCCCGGGTTCGATAAGGCAGACGCAAGAATCTTGCTTAAAACGTGTACTGCTTCCATATTTACTTACATTAGCAACAGCAATGGCAACACTGTCGGCCCCGGTGGCGGCGGGGTAAAGTCCTCGCGCCTGCTAACCCGAAGGCTGTGGGTTCGATTCCTGGGTAGATTATCAACTGCCCAGGAAATGGATGTTCGTGTTCGTCAAATGAGTTAATTGCAAGAGAGGACTGTAAAGTCCAAAATTCGCTCAATAAAGACAAGGTTTTATTATTGTTATGACCTACATACAAGCTGAAACTCGGGGAGTGAAGATGGCTAGTTAAGAGCGTGCTGGAGAGGAAGCTGGTCGCAGCCTCCTCTCCAGAGATGTATCAGCGGACAAGCCGTTCAGGGCGACATAGTTAACTTCGCCGCCGCATAGAGGGTGATAGTGCCGTTTCGAAGCTCCACCACTTGAAGGCCCCAGGAAACCTTATCTCCGATCTAATACAGATACGCGAGGGAATGGGGAAGGTAGGGGAAATGGATGGGTAAGAAATTAGGGGAGCCCGCTATGTCAGACGGCCAGAGACATTTGAAGACAATTCTGGAATTCGGAGAGTTTGGCTGCGTGTGAGGAACTCGATCCGTACTGCGCGGAATTCCTCAATTTCGTTCATTCTGCACCGATCCGACTTCCAAAAGGGCGGCTCTCTTCCTCAACGGTAGCCTAGCGAGAGTGGTCCAATCGCACCGCTATCAGTCGGTCAGGATGGACAAATTCGTAGACGACTCTGAAGTGGGGCTCCGGAGCAAAACTCAAGGCCACTCAAGGCCTCTCACGGCATTCGTCGACGCCTCGCGCCGGTTTACTATCCAAGAACCTTCACTTCGGGAACAAGAACCGAAATCACGCATGACGCCAAGGATATACATGCTTACTATATTACCCGACCTGGTCCTCGTGCATAGAGATCATGACTAACCAGCCAAAGTATGCAGATTGCTAGCTCTTTGGCGTAGCAACCCTAAGGCCTACCCCAAGAAGAACGCAGCCTATCACAGGACAGTTTTTGTAACCAACATTTCTGAATGGGAGCGCAGAAGAGGCAGAATGGAGGAATTCCTCTGTTGGCATACGTCCCTTCTGCGGTCGTTCGACAGTGTCCTGCGGCCTCAAGAAGCAAAATTGGACCAAAAATTGCCGAATTCACTGTATAAATTATTTTTTCATGAATATATAAGATTTTCTCATAAATTAAGAAACAAATGAAAAATGAGTTGTTTGACGGAATCAAAACTTAAAGATTAAAACTGCTTTCCTGCTTTGCTTAAAAGATTTTCTCGATCAGTAAATAAAGGAACGACATGTTGTTGCTTAAAAAAATAGACCGGAAGTGCCGCTGTTTTATTTCTCAAAAACAAAAGCAATGAGGAACATGCACTAAAACATAAATTAGACTGCCAACATACCAACTTGATTACATATTCACAATAGTTTTAAGCTCTCAAGATGGCTAGCCATTGATGTATCGTATTTCGCAAAAAAACTCAGCCTATAAAAATTTCCCTCGTTACTCACGACGTTTTGTCGTTAGCCAAATTCTCGATGGCCATGTAAAGGTAGACCTTGGGGGTCATTCTATATTTCGTCGGTTCCGTACCGATCGGTAGCCTACCGACGGCATGGATTCCGTACCGACAAGGTTCCAGTCGAGGTTCCCGCACCGACAGAGCTCTCTCGGGCGATTCTGTAAGCAAGTCGGGTGCTGTTCCAGTCGGTTTGATAACTCCTCCCTCTCAAGATCCTCCCTCTTAAGATCCAAGGTTTGATAACTCCTCCCTCCCAATTTTCCCAGTGTTGCCGAAGCTGAGGATCACATGGTCCATTTCAACCAATGGAGACGAGGGATACGATAGAACAAACAAATGACTAACTGAAGCCGCCTACTGCTCTAACAATTATTAAACAAAACAACATCCAATGACAAATATTATAATACACAGACTCAGTAATGTCGAAAGTAAAGTCATTCACACACAGTAATGTCGAAAGGAGGAGGATAATAAAGTTCTGTGAATTGAATGCGTAACAATGTATATTTGTGCAATGAATAAAGTGCTCCATATTTCAAGTACATTGCAAGTAGCTTATTTATGAACATGAAGTTTTCCAAAGAGATGTTAGGTGCAACGAGAACTAATGTGTTGTGATTGTATGTATGTAGAAATATGATTTCTCAAGTAAACCAATTTATTCATTATATGTATGTGCAAATTAACGCGTGTGATGGAAAGCAGACAGTTTATCGCTTCGTATATATTTGGTCTTTCTAGCCGCAGAAGTGGCCTCCATGTGGAGTACAAACCTTCGGAAGATCGTTCGAATTAATAGTTAAAACTAATTGAACAGTATTTATCATAAATATAGAATGGCCATGTAGTCCATATTTGTGGATGTTATTACGAAATGTTCGCATTTATATGCTTTATTCGTGTGTATAGAAATGGTATTGCTGCGAGATCGTGCCATGAAACATTCATTTTGCGTCTTGGTGGAACGAAGTTGAATGTAAAAATGACTTGAATGAGTAGTATTAAACACTATGATGAGAGAAAATGAAGTGGAGGTGCCGCTAAGTATGTCGTTGAACACTTCCTTGCTCTGCTGTTGTAGCATGTATGTCATTGTAAGTACAAATATATATTAATTAATTTCTGGAGCCCTTAAGTTTCGCTGAAGCTTGCTTTACTCCTTAAAACCTAATTCCTAGTTATTAGCATGTTACGCCGTGCAGGAACGTTTCTTGTAGTTTAAGTGGAAAATTTGTCGTTCGAGTGTGTTACACTATTGGCAGTATTTATGTATTAATCCGAATTAATTGAGGCGTAATGATAATTGACAGAATTCAGTTTAAAAGGTGCTGCAAAATGTTTTGTTTAGTTGTGAAAACAGGGACTGATGCTCAAAAAACGCCAATAAAAGCAGATCACACAGCGGCACGATATAGCCTATTTCCAAAATAATAAATTACTGTAGTGTGTATAGGTGGGTTTCATGCGTGGCCGAATTAACAAAGTTAGACCATGTGGGTAACTTTTCTAAGTTGAGGATATATATTATGCCGCAATAATTACTGACATTGTTGCGAAGGATTTTCTGAGAATTAATTGCACGCACTATAATAAGTTAATCCAACATGCACATGGGTGTGAAAATATGGGCTTGTATGGAAAAGAGAAGCAAAGAAACTTGGAAATGGATACTATTTTATCATTACTACGTATATTTGTGTGATATTTAATAATTTTTTGCGAAAAAATCGATGAATTTGCTATTTTTAAAGGCTTTTCAAATGCGAATATACTAATAAAACATTTGGTACCTAAGAGTTGTATGAATAATTCCATAATTTGTAGATGTTCCGTCCTTGTTTACTTCATTGAATCTACAAATTTTATCTTCCTTGCTCTGGAAGGAAAAAAATGATCTCGTTGAAAGAATTATAATCCGATGGAAAGCAAGTAGTATGAAAATAATCGAATCAGCGCAAGGTCAACCGCATTCCATTCCACTCCCCTCCCCGCCGCCGCCAGACAGCCTTGAACAGGACCGGACTTGTTCGAGGTCATCCCACCCCACTAGCCAGACGAGGTCGACGTGCGAGCGTTTGACGCAACCCAAGAGCAAGATTAGCTCATGGTTGGGGAGGATATAAAAGGACAAACGAGTGAAACTTTTAGCCATATATGCAGCTACTGCAGCATGGGACAGGTAATGTCTCCTATTATACCAATACCTCTGATCTACTATGGGAGGGATCAAGAGTTACACGAGTCAGTCTTTGCCATATTGCTTTTAGAAGACATTGATGTTACTTATTAGCTTGGAGTGTTCGATTACCGACGTGGATAGAAAAATTAACCACGCCCCCGAGATTTCTCTACGAATCATTGTGGAGGACGAGGAGATTGGATTCATTACAACGGTCGAGCCATTATAAAGAGAATTACGGCGACATTTGTACATCAGACCTCACCGATCAACCGTGGTGTAAGGATGCGGAACATACTACTATCTACAAGTGCAGAGCTGGGCGGTGTGCATCAGCTTCGCGTTAGCAAAGTGAAGGAGAACGTGAGCAATGTGTACGAAGTGTGTCTTCCCTCACCACTGCTGGAGAACCATGACCAAAACGATCTTATCCTTCATATGAAGCTCGACAATAGATACTACGTTGAAGTGAAACATATGGATAAGATGATTGCTCTCGTAGGGCGGAGTATTAATATTTCTGGCTTCCGGAATCCATCTACTAAAGTTATTGAGCGGTTTAACGTGTCCACAGTGAAACAGTTGAAACTCACCGGTGAAATGTTGTAGAAAGCCATTAATCAAGAAACATCTATCGTGTGCAGTGTGTACGAAATATATCATGATTACGTCATAGCGTGTGATGGTGCTTTCACGCTATCTTTACCAAAAGGATCAGAAGTGTGGAACGTGATGATGGTGCTCGTGTATCAAACCGAACGAAAAATATCCACGTGAGCCTCGGATTGACCAGTGACGAACCAGATAGTGTGCGCCAAATGACATTTACAACGGGACAAAAATGAAGAATAAACTATGGGCGATCAAACGAGGAAAAAAGACACTTGATTCAATCTTATACCTTTATTCTCAATGTTGTATCATCAGATATTACTTTTTTTTAAATAAAAAGAATTATACCTTCCCACGCTCTTTTTCATTTTATACCTTACCAGGAATGGGTTTTTTAATAAAAAGGCATAGGGTATTGGTTTTACAAGTTTATTGTTTCAACATATTTTATTTTGTATACACCAGTTAGCAAGCTTATGACAATTCTTTCTAGCACATTGTAAATTACTTTGAGAATGAGCATCAATTAAACATCCCTCATCTGTAGTTAATTCATTAAGCGAGGGGCAACCATAGAATTCCAAATTACCCACACAAATTCCCTTGGGAAGAAGATTAGTTAAGAAAGATGCCTTTTGTGCACCTTTGGTGAACAGATATTTGTATTGCTTCGTGTAATTATGTAATATACTCTCCAACTCCGAATTATCTACATCTCCGGCATATTCTGACAAGCCGTGATAGTTTTTTCTCAACCAAGAAGCATCTTTCGCGTATAACAGTCGGGTCGGTGATTTAAAGAGCCAAATATTGCAGCATTTGTTTTGAACATCAAAAATGGCCAATTCCTTGACTATGTAACTATTATCATTTGCGGTAAAGCTTAAATTCGATAATGGCACTCATCGCGATGTATGTCCAACTAACAAGGTTTTTACGCCCAAAGCCAGGGGTTGAACACACATCAAAGACCTTTTGACTTACAGAATTTTACTTCGTGCCAGAGGTCAAAAAGCCTTACACTCACACGCGCTGGAAAAATCAGAGCATAACCAAGTTATACTTTTTGATTACCAGGCAAATCATACGTTATGAGTACAATCTCCAATTCAAGTCTTTCCCTACCAAAATTAAACGTATAATTAGATAATTTGGTCGAGAGAAATTGTCTCACTTTATCACGACTGCTCGAAATTCTTCGGAGAAATAGATCTATCACCTTTAAGAGTTTTATAATAGCACACCATTCGTCACCGTTCATGTTAAATGAGCTTATGTTCTGAATGCACAAATGCCTCTTCCCAAAATAATTTGCATAGGCTAAGCAGGATGAAGTTAATTGTTCTTTTTCACCTTTGTAGAAAAAAACATCCACAGTCTTTTCCAAATTTAGAATATTAGTCCAATCAGCTTGCAAAACAATTACACTCTTTTTGTTTACTTGGTTAAATGCTCAAAGGCTCAAAGGCTCAAAGTCTCTGCCAGGATCGTAACCAACACACACACTCCTCGACTTGGTACCATTTTAATAATACACTGATTGAAGAAGTAGATTGTTCAAGAGTGGAGATGCAGCGGGACTGGGATTGTGCAGCTGGTCTCTTCCTCTTGACGGGGGAGACTGCAGGACCACTTCCTCCGACGGCGACACCATAGCAACTGACAAGCGTCGCGCTAGCAGGTTGCTTAAGAGGAAGAGGATGTTGGGGAGGAGTGGGGTACAAGCGTCATCGCCGGATTGGCATGGGCCAACTTCAGCCTTGAGACGGTTATACTGAAACCATTGAGCGAGGGAAATGCGTCTCTCAGTGCGCAAGTACTACTGCGCAATTTGTGACATGGATTGAGGCAGGAAAATGCAATAAAGATACATTTTTTGGGAGGGGGACAATGAAGTTCCTTCTTCAAAGAGATGAAAGTACGCCCAGTAAAATTGGAGAGAAATTCGCACTCTCTCTCGCTAAATGCGTAGAGAGCGGTCGCTCCCTCAATGATAGCCTCCAAAGCGGGGAGAAGCTCTGCGTTAGAGATGAATCCACTGTTGAAGGAAATCTCATCGCAGTGCAGAGGGTCTTGATACCGGAGCTTCTTTCCCCTAGCAACAAGTTTCTTGAAAGTGCCCAAAAAATGGCGGTTGGAATCGACGTCGACGGCTGCAAGCTCCGTCACGCCGCTTTGGTTGAAACTCACGGATGCCACGATCTGCATTCTGCAACTGATTCTTCTCTAATAATCACCTCCTCTCCCCGTGCGCTGTATTTATTCTATAACAGCAACGCTGTGCTCGGGGATGGCACCTCGTATCACTCCTCATCCCACCAAAGGTGAGGCAAAACAGCTCAAGGGTGCGGCAGTCGTTGAGGTGTGGGGTTATGTGATTGAATTTGATGAGGAATTTATGTAGCGGGTGACCTAAAGATTTACTAACTGCATACAAGCAACAATATTCCCCACAAATGTCGGAATGAAAGCTTTGTATCTGAACGCGATTGTGAACAGAGTTGAAAGGCTTTAAACAATCAAAAATATTAGGAACAAAGGGGCATAATCCGTACGAGTCGAAGTATTCTGCAAATTGATTATATATGTAAACAGCTACCCAATGAGAACCTGGAAAACTAGCCGGATCTAAATGAACTACGAATATGCAATACTTTTTCGGTGAGTGTGGTAACTTGTCGGAAGGATATACTCTGCTAGATAATTCTCCCAATCTATTACGTAATAATCTATCAATTTGAACGCTATCCATGACTAAACATTTGTGATAATCTTCCTGTTTTTATCAATTTCTAGTGTAGCATCATATACAGCGAAAACCAAGCACGTCACGGTTTTTGCCAATGCGTTTTTAAATCTCGCCTCTATTCTCACCACACCTGTATCCCCTAAACTTACATAGTCCTCGATACCTGAATCGTCCGGTGTGAGATCGAATACTAACATAAAAATAACCGTGTCCAAACATATCGTAAGTGATTTGATTTCCCTTATCGTGATGCTTTATTCCACTGCCGGAGAAAATTGTATCATACGCTCGTGCCCAATACTTTTTGCTACTGAAGTTACATTCCAGTCCTTCGGAAGGAATCTGAACTCCGTCCACAAAGAGCGAAAAGTTCTCGAATGAGTAGTGGAAGAATGCAAATGGATTCTTATTCACATCACCAGCGTACGAATCATTGTCGACAGTTTCAAATATTAGTGTTAGGTTGTAACGGTCATTTTCCTGTAGCTGCTTACGCTTGCCTTGGCCGGCCGGCTTGGGTGGCTTTCGAAGGTCACGTATGGGGCCTTCCCTTCACCAGGCGGGACTCCTTATTGTTTGGTTATGACTTTTCCTTCCTCTAAACTCTCCCCCTCCCCCTTACTTCCCCACCGTCACCAGGAGTTACCCCTCCCGGCCAGTTAGGTCAGCTGACTTGCCGGAAGATCTGAGATAGACCGGCGCACTAAGCGTGAGTGCGAGTCTATATGTTGCGAGCAGGGTAGCTGGCTCTCGTCGAGAGAGAAGACGTTCTCTGTGCTGGGGGAAGTCGTGAGGGATCTGCACCCTTGGTGTCCAGCACTGCTCGACCAGACTCATATAGTTGCTCGGAGGATTTAAGCTATCTGTACTCGGCACTCCGGGCACGTTTGGCGGGGCCTGATTTGCATAAGTGTTGCTGTGCAAAGGGAGCTATATTTCCTTTGGACCATTGCGGTCGATGGGAAGGCTGATTGGACTGGCCCTGAACCGCTCGCGATTCCACGGAGTGGGATTTAGCACTTGCTGTCCTCGGCGTCCTCGGGATGTCGGAGCGCCTGGGAGTTTATTCTGCTAAAAGGATTATATCCAATGCTAGGCATCAATATGGCGGCACGGGTCACGTGAGGGGAATCACCCAATCGGCAGTCACCGTTGTCGGCAGAGGGCTCCGCAAAGAATGGCGAAACCTTCAGTATCTATGGCCTTGGGTCCCGCCTCAATTTTCTGAGGGATAATTTGATTTTGTGCTGTTTATATACTAAAAGGTTTAAAAAAATTATTTTCTCTCAAATTTAGACCTCTAGCGCGGAAGTAAATCATTTCTCGTCAAGAGTCATTGATTGGTAAACAGATCATTTTTTGTTATCTTCTACAGTCATTAGTCAGCTAGATAACAACTAGTAAACAGCGTCAAGAGGCTCAAAAGATAACTTGAATTGAAAGTAAATTTATGCAAAAGAATTATTTTCCCTCAAATTTACGACTCTAGGGCAAAAGTAAATCATTTCTTGGAAAGAGTCATTACTTGGCTAACAAATAATTTTTTTGGTTATATTAAAAATAGTGTCAAAAAACGAGGAGTCTCCCACACTAAGAAAGTAGAATCTCTCCGATTTTACTACCAAAATGTTCGTGGTTTACGCACAAAACTATCTGAACTTAGCACCACTGCCTGTCTTGACGATTATGACGTATTAGTGTTAACCGAGACTTGGTTGAGCCCAGGCATTAATAACTCTGAGCTACAATTGACAGACTTTACTGTCTTTCGATGTGATAGAAGTGAACGAACAAGCATCAAGAAGAGAGGGGGTGGAGTCCTGATTGCAGTTAGAACCAGTGTACCTCGCACCTTGCTTCCCTCTTCCATGTGTAACATCGAGCATCTGTTTGTTTCGGTTGGATGCGGAATTTCTAAAATCCTTATTGGTGCTGTTTATATACCACCTAATTCCTCATTCGATGTGTATTCAGATCACTGCTTGGCTATAGAAGAAGCATTTTTATCAAGTTCCTACTCAGATGTTATATTTTTAGGTGACTATAATATACCGGAATTCAAGAACTGGGAGATCTTAAATAGTGCCTGCAGATTCAGTGACTGTGATTTGACCTACCCACCTGCGGCTAGGCCCATTATCGAATCATTTTCATTATTGCAATGCAACCAAATCAACAAGTGCCATAACTCATTAGGTAGGGTCCTTGACTTAGTATTTACTCAAAATAATTGTGCTGATGTCACTTACTCACAGTTACCTCTCGTGGATTGTGACTCTCATCATCCAGCTCTGTGCATTTCTCTCCCCACTGAAGTTCTCATTAATGATAATTGTTCTAAATTTTATTATAATTTCAAACAAAGTGACTTTAACTCGATTAATTTGTCCTTGGAGTCTGTAAATTGGGCTGGAGTTCTATGTGGCCTTACTGTTGATGAAGCCTTTCAAAAATTTTATGATATATTGTACAATATTGTCTTTCAGTACACCCCTTTGAAATCTATTTACTCATCGAGCTATCCGAAATGGTTCACTCATGAACTTAGGTCTCTAATCAAAACTAAGAAGTCTCTTCACTTGAAATTTAAAATTACTGGTGCTCATGAGGATTACAATGAGTTCATGTTAATAAGAAGACAGTGCAAAGTACTTTCTACCAAATGTTACAACAATTACATCAGTGAGATTGGCGAATCATTAGTTGAGAATTCACGTCATTTTTGGTCTTATGTTGGATCAGTTAGGAGCACATCTGATTTCCCTGAAAGTATGTACTTAGGAGATATTGTTGCATACAATTGGAATGATATATCAGAATTATTTGCTAAACATTTCTTGTCAGTTTTTAGTCACTCTGATCCTTGTATCATTCCTACTTACAATGTTAATGACACCATTTCAGCATCAAACCTGCAAGTATCTGTTGAGGAATTAGATAAAAAATTGAGGTCGATTAATATCACAAAGGGTCGTGGTCCTGATGACATCCCTCCAACTTTAATTAAAAATTGTCACGTATCACTATTGTACCCACTTTCCATTCTGTTCAAAAGTCTTTAAAAAGTGGAATTTTTCCAGATATACTCAAATTATCATCTGTAATCCCTGTTTTTAAAAGTGGACAAAGAGGTAATATTAAAAATTATCGTCCAGTTAAGATTCAATCCTGTTTTGCTAAACTACTCGAGAGTTTAGTAGTTGACTTGGAACCCTTGCTTAGGCATATCATAGACCCCCATCAACACGGTTTCTGTAAGGGTAAGTCAACTACAACCAACTTATTACTAATGCAGAAGAGCATCATATCTGGTTTTGAAAAGGGCAATCAAACTGATGTGATCTACACTGATTTCAGTAAAGCCTTTGACACAGTGAACCATAGGTTATTGTTAGCCAAATTGGAATCATTTGGTATATTTGGTAAATTGCTAGATTGGATAAAAAGTTATCTCTCACATCGCCGGCAGTTTGTGAAGTTGAGACGAGTTACTCAAAGTAAAGTCCAAAGAGTTCAAAGAGTCGAGAAACTCGAGTGAATTCAATGTAACTTCTGGTGTACCACAAGGGTCCCACTTAGGGCCCTTGTTGTTCAACTTATTTATCAATGATGTTGGTTCCAGTGTTAGGCCATCCCCCCTTAACTCGAGTGAATTCAATGTAACTTCTGGTGTACCACAAGGGTCCCACTTAGGGCCCTTGTTGTTCAACTTATTTATCAATGATGTTGGTTCCAGTGTTAGGCCATCCCCCCTTAAGAAAATTTGGCCCCAAAACTAAAGGAAAAACTAAAGCAGAAACTATAGAAATTCCTTTAGTTGAGCCTATAGTTAATTGGAACAAGTTTTACCAAAACTATACAAAAAAACTATAGACCAAAAACTAAAACCGGAAACTATGGGAAACACTATACAAACACTCTAGTTTTGAGATGTTTAGTTTTGGGGTCAAAACCAAAAAACTATGGCAATGATTCTATAGTTTATGAGAAAAAACCCTTAGTTTTGTAACCTTGTCTTCGGAACTCAAAACTATTCACCTCACATGCTTATTCCTCCCTGAAATACAGAACACAGGAATGTTTTATTTCATTAAAAATTGGCCCTAACACTTCCATTGCATTACATCTCTTGTTATGCAGACAGACCACTAACTTTTTAACAGCAACGCTGATAGTCTTATTTCCCATAAAAACCTGGGTAGCTGCAGTGACACACAGGTACTAACCAATTTCCAAGCAATTCTGGTAAAATGCATTGTCGGTAGATATACCATTCTTAGTTACAACCAAGAACTCACCCAGAAGAACCCAAACACTGCTGGTAAATTGCCTCTAATGTGACCATATGATATGGGAGTGAAAGGATAGTTGCAAAGCAGAAAGTCCTATCCAGCAATTGGTGATTGACCAATGTTCGGTTTGCGTGACATGGAATTGGTAAGAGGAAATAAGTGGCTGATATATTAAGAAAAATAACAACAGTTGAAATGGAAGGGATGGAATTTATAATTAGCTAGCTTCAACATCATACAATATAAATAAACACACTGAATTCCATTAACTACCCAGTATAACTGGTTTTCTAGAAACAATATTCAACATGGATGGCCTTGGCCATTTCAGATTTACAAAAATTATTAATCTTTTGCGTAATTGCTGTCTTGACTGCTGCCTCAACATCCTTCCGTGAAAGCTCCTCCTTCAGGAAATCAGCAATGTAATCTGCAACAATTTCATACACATTGGTAAAAAAAGAACTCAAAAAGTTACAACTTTCAAGTTAAAGATAAGAAGACAGACTGAATAACAAGTCCCTAACAGGATATGAATCTTATTTTTTGCAAAGGCAGGAAAATATCTGCATGAAGGCCAGTATTCATAGATGGGACAAATAATCGATGATTGGTGAATCTACAACTATTTATCAAGCATTGATTATTTAGATCATGTCTTCATATGCTGTAAACAATCTCTAATACATGAATCAATGATTCATAAATCTCTAATAATTTAGGCTGATCCGTAATTGATGAATAACAGATTGGATGTTTGTTTATTTTCGGGAGGTCTGAGAAATTGAAGCGGTAACACATCTTGTAGGTAGCGATTAATTTTTGTAAGTTAAATATTAAATAACAGTGAAAGCATTGGTTTCAACCCTAAATTCAGTGAGGTAAAAATCGTCAATTAGCCCAATGTAAAAATTTGTCTTGCAATCATTAATGCCTATGAGGGGTAATAAGAGTAAGAAGCTTCACTAGACTCATTGCTACCCAAAAATAACATGATTTCGGGCGATCAAAGACCAAGTTAAACAAAGCGATAGGAACCAGCTATTATAAAATGCGGGCTCGCAGTGACGCATTAGCCAAAACCGGCTGACTCACCATCGTCCTGAGCCACCAAGACGGTGCAGCTTGTCCGCCAAATTATGGGAACTTTTATTCTGTAGAACCTCTCCTTGCACTGGACTTCAACATTGGCTGCGTACTTCAAAGATACCTCCTTCTTCGATCGGATGAGTTCATGGATGGGATGGTCACGATCAATCCATTCCGTGAACACAACTTGCACAGGTCTTGTAGGCTCGTCATCGGACATTTCCCCGTCACGTTTTAAGCGAACACCCTCCTCTGTCACGTCTTCATTTAAAAACTCACAGAGGGTGTAAAATTTATCAGTGGAAACTGCCATTTCCGCACGACTTCGCAATCGGTGCGCAAAATTCTCTCACTCGAGATATTAACTTTGCTCGAGTACGCAACAAAGGTTATCACACACAGGACGCAAAAGAAGATATTATTAAGATGATAATACACAGGACGCAAAAGGAAGTATTATAAAGACTATAATACATAGGACGCAGTACAACTACACGACCACGCGACCTCACTAGTGCACTGATGGGGTTTACAAGGATATCCGCACGAGAAACCGGGAGTCCCCCTCCCCTTCTCTCTTTCCCCTCCCCCAAGCCGCCCCTACTTCCCCTCCGCTCCTTTTCAGTGCCCTCGGTAAAACAAACTATGAACTCGCAACCACATGTCATCTGCCACATGAAAACCTACATGGCAATATCTAAATAACTTTAGGTAAACTTTTTGGAAAGAAAAAGGCAAAAATAAGTTATTACTCAAGAAACCTCTAGTGTTAACCAAAAAAACATCAGCAAGGGCAGTTAATAAACAAATTATGATCAACTTTCGGTTACTAAAAGGCAAAAATAACTGAAGAGTGATTACTAAAGGACCATTCAGTATAAGGGGCAGAAACTAAACACCATCAAAGGCAATAACTACACAGCTATTAGTCAAGTTTTGAAAACTAAAAGGCAATAGTAACTAAAGAGTGATTACTAAAGAACTCTTTAGTTTTTGGAGCTGAAACTAAACACTTCCAGTCTCACGAGAAAACTAAAGAATGACAACTAAACAGCTCTTTAGTTATTGTACCAGAAACTAAACAATCTGAATAGTTTTTGAAAAACTAAAGGCACTCATCTTTAGTTACTAAAGAAATGCTTTAGTAACTAAAGCTTCTGTATAGTTCTTTTTTTTAAGGGCCAGTACTTGCTATATGCTGACGATTTAAAAATTTTTGCAACTATAAATTCAATTGATGATTTTTATATGTTACAAAAGAGCTTGGAAGGATTGGTAACATGGAGCAAGGATAACGCAATGGCCTTGAATATTAATAAATGTTTCTATATATCATTTAACCGGGGGTCAGTATCTATTGATTACCCATATACTATAAAGGAAAGTACTGTGAAGAAGGTTAATTTCATAAAGGACTTAGGGGTCACTTTTGACACCAAGCTTCAATTTAATCTACACTTTTCCTTAATTCAAGCTAAGGCCTTAAAAACCTTAGGGTTTATTTTCAGGTTTTGCCGTGATTTTAAAAATATTTACTGTTTGAAATTGTTATATGTTTCTTTCGTCAGATCAATTGTTGAATATTGTTCTTGTGTCTGGTCACCCTATTACAGAGTTCACATAAAAGAAATTGAAAGAGTACAATATAAGTTTGTTACATTTTTGAGGTACAGGTTTAGACTTCAAAACTTGGACAATAAGAGTATCCTCTCCATATTGAATTTAGAACCCCTTTACATACGTAGAAAGAATCATGGTATTATATTTTTGCACAAACTAATAACGAATTCCATAGATGCACCTGAATTACTGCAGGCCATCAATTTCAAGGTTCCTACAAGTGGTATCAGAAATCCTACTATTTTTTGTACTCCACATCACCCTACTAATTATTCTTTCTTTTCGCCATTATCAAGACTAATGCGGGACACAAATTCTACTTGTTGTGATATTGATATATACAGATCTTCGAGTATGCAGGTCAAAAGTTTTCTGAGCAATATTGTATAGTACTTAAGAACAAACTGTTATCAAATCTATATGTATATTTATATGTATGTATTTTATGTGCAATCTTGAACTTAGTCTATCTTGACATTGTATTAAGTAATGTAAGTTTTTTTAAATGGGTTATTTATACCCGTAAATAAATATAATAATAATATTCTAAAGTCATTACTCAGCTAGATAAAAAATAGGGATAAGAGTAATAATAAACGACAAGGCAATATTAGTTTATATTTTCTATTTATAGATAAGTAATATACGCAATACAGTGGTATGATTGAATACTTCTTTCAAAATATAGTCAATTCGTCCTCAGTGGCAAGTACAAATTTGATTACTCGCAAACGAGCCCCTTTGATTGCATCATCAGTGCTACCATATCTCACTTGAGATTCTTTGTGGTCCGTGTAGCACACTGGCTTATTTCCATCAACCATCGCAATCTCACCACCGCCTTTTGATATCAAGATCTCGCATTTTGATACATCTTTGCAAAAAACCTTGGACCTTCCATCGACTTCAGTTCTCTCTGGAACACTTCCTCTGTAGGGTCGTGGAGCTGGCTCTAGGCCTCGTTCACATCCAGCCAGATGATAGGAAGCTGCTCCTCTGCATTGCGTCGTTTTTCTGGATCGGTGATATCAGACGTCAGGGTAATGTTGAATCTCTCCACCGTCCCGTTTCCATCTGAGAAGCCGGAAAATGTCACATTCTTACTGACCACCGCAAACTCTCGTTTTTGATGTCTAAACACGCAGTAGTATGACGTGTTAAACATTACTGTCAACATGAAATCCGTATATTCCTCCTTCATAAGGTCTTTGGGGATAAATATTTTGTAGGTAGACCCATCGTCCTGTCTCTCCACTCGCAAATATGCATCACCCAAGCGTGCTCTTGGGATCTGTTGAAAACTGGCGATTTTAGAAGACATTTTCTCAACTGCTTGGTGTGTGATGGTTCGCAAGTGCTCTTACTTCGCTTTAATCCCGTTTTAATATCACTCGCAATGAAGGGGGAGTAAGTAGGAGGTGAGGTCTGGAGGTCCTTTGAAGGAGTCTCACATATCGACCTCGTCTGGCTAGTGGGGTGGGATGACCTCGAACAAGTTCAGTCCTGTTCAAGGCTGTCTGGCGGCGGCGGTGGCCGTGGGTTATGAATAAATTTGTATATTAAGTGTTTCAGAACGATCTTTTTCATGCTACTATAAACTCGCCTGAAGTCATGATTATTGGTGAGAGAACAGATGCATTCCGCTCCGGGGCGGTTGAGTCTTCAACTCTCGAGCTTGTGAACACAAGCTACCTTAATCTATTTTTGTTTTTTTTTTAAATATCTGATTCCACAATTAACCCTAACCTAAACCAAAGATGTTAGATTGTTCAGTCATCAAAGGAAGTGGAATATTTTACCGCTTACATACGAAACTATTATACCTCTAAGGAATATTTTAAACGGGAATTGAATCATTACATGAATAATAAATCCAACCATCGGCAGGATACTAATATTATGTAACACACACAATCAAATCAAAATGCGTGCATCACCCTCAGTATCAAGTTCACCACAATATATTTAGTTTCAAAATATTATCGGGCCCAATCCACTCACCACTACATACACAAGCACACACACACAACCCAAGGTCAAATCCAACTCTCCCTCAGCGTGCACCAGGCCTCCTGCAATCCCACGCCGTCCAAGGTCAGTCTTCCCCAGGCTCGCGGCACCCCGGTCCAAAAGCTCTCCCTTACTCTCGCACACGCCGCGCGCGTCCGCTCGCCACCGCAGGTTCCTTCTTACTCCCCATTCTCATTGTCAACCTCCTTTTTCCTCGGCGTCCCTAGCGACGGCCCCCCACGACGATATTGTTGTCGATATTGTTGTGATCTGGAGTAGACCTTGGGTTTATGTTTACAATGTTACAATGTTTACAATGTTACATTAGCCCCACGAAAGAAATAATGCCGTCAACAAGTTATTTCTTTCGGAGCCTTCAAATAATATCCCCCATATTTCATGTTGACTAACATCAGATTCCTTTTATCAACATATGATTGGAGTACGCTCTTGGCCCCAACGCCTTCAAAAGATTGACCCCACATACGTGGAATTCCTATTTAGAAATATATCTATTTTAGAGTGATAAACAAAATTCTCTCTTAAATTACAAATATAAACCGTCATCAAACATTCAAATTTCACCCAACTAATTATAAATGTGAACCCTTAATCAATCAGACCATATTGCAGAACATAACATCAGAACTCCCGAAATAAATATTCACAACAATAATAAATGCTCAAATCAATCACCTCTGACATGTTTATAGAATCATTGAAACATTAAAGCACTTGTAAACTCTTCGTGTCATTACCGTTGATTTATTTAGCAAGTTTATACCCATGGTTAATTTATGACACTACTCTGCATCACACGCCCTTTGTTTGTAAACACTGCGCGACACTCCCCCCACACAACACAACAAATTCACACGTGGTGTCTTGACCACAATGTATCACCGTCCTCCCAGTACACTCTGTATCTTGCGTTCTTCCGCCGCCACCTAGTCCAGTCCACCGCGGGCAATGACACATTCAGTACATATATGTACATAGTGAAAAATAACCCTTGACACATCCATACACAAGACACATGACATTTAATACCTTTAAGCTACACTGTAACCTGTGCAGTCAATCTTTTAATCGTTTCTTATATTACATTTCATGAGCGCCTCGCGCCGCAGTCTGTTACAATGTATTTGTTTCCGATATGATTTCGCGATGATACTCTTCCCTTGATAGTCTGAGATCTAGTCTGCCTTTGAAATTGGTTCAAAACGGATGTGGTGTTTGCGTGTGTCGTGATCCAGTGTTTTGTGTTTTAAACAGTGTTTACGTCGTCTCCTTCCTGGTTAAACCTTTTTAAGTTGGATACGTGGAATACACCCCTCACGTTCCCTGTGGCTGGATGGACAAGTAAGCAAGTGGCTGCGCCTCGAAACTCACGGATTATGAACGGCCCTTCGAACAACGGCAGAAATCCGTGATATACACCCTTTTCCTTGTCTGAGACGGGACATGTACGTACTAATACCATCTCTCCTTCCCTCAGTGGTACAGACCTGCGCCCTTTCTTGTCGCGGTGTCGCTTTGCATTTCTTTCTCCCTGTTTAACCATTCTCTCCTTAATTTTTTCTAACATGCGTGGGATATCTGCTCCCGCTTCCTCTTTCTCTACCGCTAGCCATTCGTCCCAAGCCCTTTCTGGCTTTCGGCCTGTATGTGCCTCAGTCGGCGTCACTCCCGTTGTCGTGTTGTGAGTGTCGTTCATGCAAGTTTCTCTGATGCTTTCTCCGAGGGTTCGTCCTCGCTCTTCTTCCTCGCTTTCCATCTCTCTCAGCTCCTGGACTCTCCTTATGTGCATCGCGATATTGTGCAAATCTGCTTGCAACTCTCTGAAGGTGCAGGTAAATTTCTCTTCTCCCTCGCTTAACGTTATAACTCTGGTCTCGTATTCAATCTTCGCGGATAGTTGAGCCACCGTGTCCGTCCCAATTATGCAGGGTTTAATCAATTCCGGTACTACCGTACAGGCCATACTTATATTTAATTTCCCTATCTCGACGTTTGAGCAAACCTGTTTTCTAATACGTCCACTCCTCTTCCCAATAGCTCCTGTTATTTGGATCCCTTTTACTGGTAACTCCAAAGCGTTCCTTAGTGCGTTTAGATTCTCCCGATAAAATTCTTCGCTGATGCATGTTAACTCTGATCCCGTGTCTATCAACGCGTTTACGGGGACTCCTTCTATTTTGACTTCAATTTCTGGGCATTTGAGGACTTTCGGGGCTTCCTTTCCTCTCTCCATCAAGTAGTCTCGGGGCGATTCAAAAACATTGTAAATTGCTTCTTCTCCTGTGCCCTTTTCATTCTTCTCCTGCGATACCGTTATTTGTGTCCTCTCCTTCAGTCGTCTCATCCGTTGTTCCTTTGGTATGTCCCAAAATTCGCTTCCATTTTCGGCCTTTGACATGGTGGGACCTTCGTCATGTCTTGCCGCAATCAGTTTTCCGTCTCCCTGGTGCCTTCACTGTTCTCCACGACGATGGAATTCACGGGTCTGTCGCGTCCTTGTCGGTAATTTTCGTCCCCCGCTGTGCCTCGGTTTGGCCGGCCATCGACTTGTCGTTCGCCCTGCCTTTCCCCTCGCTCATAGCCGCGGAAGTGATTGTACCGGCTCCGCGGTCCCCACTCGCTTGACGGTTGCCATTCGCGGGAGCGTTGTCTGGTCATTTCCCATCTTCCATTCTCATTTCGCCGGTAATCATTCTCTGGTGCTCTTCTGGTCCATGGGCGCCCCTCAGTGGCCCTGGGATGCTGGTCCTCTGATCTTCCTTGTCCGGGTGTCCTACGATGGTTATCTTCCCGATGAATACCGTCGTATCTATCAAGCAATGTTAAAAATTCTGGGAGCGTGTTTACGTTGTGCGCTATCATTCCCATATTAACTTCCACCCCGAAATGTTGCCTTAAGAGATAAATCAAGTTTCTATCCTCGATCGGCGGTGTTAGTTCTCTGGCTGCGCTTATTTTTGCGGTTGCGTATTCCACGCGAGTTTGACTCCCGTTACTTTGGAATCTCCCGGTGTCTAGGGCTCTTCTCACTCCCATCTGTCGCTCTTCCCCCCAATACTGCTTCTGGAATATCGTCTGGAATGTCGTGAGGTCCTCATACAAATGCTGCGTCGCGGCAAACCATTCTCCAGCATTCCCGATCATTCCTTGTCTGATCACGCGTAGGGCGTCGTCTTCTGACAGGCGGTATATTTCCCGTTACTCTCGCAGCTCCTGAAGGTATCTCATGGGTCTCGAGTTCGGTCTTCCATCGAATGTTGGGATCTTCATCTGTACAGCCCCTGCCGCTGGTGGTAACGCAGTTAGCCGGACGCAATCCTCCTTAATACGCCTTATGATGTCCTGTATTATGGCCTCGTCGAGATCAGCCCCTCTGCCGATGGATTGTTGATTTAATCTCGATGCCATCTGCTTGATCTGCTCCTCGTTTTCTTCCATCTTCTCCTTCATTTTATTCACACCGTTTTTTAGACTGCTGTGGCTCGAACCTAGCTCTCCTAACTTAACGCACGTCTCGCCTAATTTAGCTCCTACCTCAGCGACTACCTCTCCTACCTGGTCGCGTACTTCTTCGATCTTCTTCTCTTGTTCGGCTATCTTCCCACCGTACTCTTGTTGAAACGCTGTCCAATCTTCCTGTATCTTCTTCTGCCTCTCCATTAACTCTTCATCCCTTCTCTTCAGTTCTTCCCTTAACTGCTCGTCTCTTTCTTCCTGCCCCTTTTTCAAACCTTGCATTTCTTTTAACAATTCATTTATCATTGCCTGCATAACATTCTCCCCAGGTATTCCTGTCTGCAATTCAAACTCATAGGTTTCTATATCCAAGCCTTCCTTTTCCAACAGCAATTTCAACCGTTCCTGCAATTCGAATTTCGCACCCTGTATTGTTGATCCTCTATCCCTCAATACGTTCTGTAAATCTGTCTTTTTCAGTTCGTAAAACTTTTTAATTACGCCAGCCATTTTGAAATTTCCTGTCTCAGGTCTCCCGTGGTCTCTATTTGCTACGAGTAGTCGTGCCCCGCGTTGGGCGCCAAAATGTAACACACACAATCAAATCAAAATGCGTGCATCACCCTCAGTATCAAGTTCACCACAATATATTTAGTTTCAAAATATTATCGGGCCCCATCCACTCACCACTACATACACAAGCACACACACACAACCCAAGGTCAAATCCAACTCTCCCTCAGCGTGCACCAGGCCTCCTGCAATCCCACGCCGTCCAAGGTCAGTCTTCCCCAGGCTCGCGGCACCCCGGTCCAAAAGCTCTCCCTTATTCTCGCACACGCCGCGCGCGTCCGCTCGCCACCGCAGGTTCCTTCTTACTCTCCATTCCCATTGTTAACCTCCTTTTTCCTCGGCGTCCCTAGCGACGGCCCCCCACGACGATATTGTTGTCGATATTGTTGTGATCTGGAGTAGACCTTGGGTTTATGTTTACAATATTACAATGTTTACAATGTTACAATTATATATACCCATAATAAGTACAGGGAGTGCATTTGTGTGACTGCTTTTCTTTGTCTAACCGGTTACCCAAAATCCACGGAGCCTGGATTCGTGTAAAGTATTCCTTGCAAGCAGTTGGGTTAACACGATGGAAAATCCGGACGTAAACTTCTTGTATACCACCACCCGCGGTGTATTTCCAGTAGGTTCACTATCCCTCTCCACTCCGGATATGCTAGGGTGATCCATCAACTTGCACGGACTCGATTTCCCAGGATTCGACGATCCCTAAGTTTCTTGGAAATTAGTAAATATAGAAGACAGAATAATGCACGATGCAATTATAATTATTTTAAAAGTTAGTAAATATGTTCATATTTCCAAAATATGTGTGTAACATTTCATTTATCTTTACATTTCCCACCTCTTATATTCCGTCAATTTCATGCGAAATTTGCCGAAGCAAATGTGTCAAGAAAATTCGTCGTGTGTTTTACGAAACCCTTGTATCTCACTGAGTTTTATACTTTCTTGAGGAAACTAATGAAAAACATTCATTAATATAGTTAAAAGGCATAAAACTCAGTATTTCTTCATCTGAAGTATCGCTAATTTTCAGTTTCATTAAAACATTTTATCCTGGCATTTAATGGCCATCCGTTTGTATTAAATACCTCCATCCGACACAGCTCAAAACAGAGGTTCACCTATTCCTCGGCTGGGCTACGTTCTTCTTGCGCACACGTCTATTTCAGGCCTCCACCTCTGCGATAGAGGAGGGCACCCCTGCTGGCCTAGACTGCGTTCTTCTTGCGGTCGGCCCAAGGTGCGGCTTGGGAATCGCGTTGGATATGATCGACGAACAATCTACAACGGAACACCTTGATCCCCTCTGTTAGCTCAACAAGGTCAAGGGCATGCTGCTCCTTCTATCGCCCGTACTTGACTAGCAGTTGAAAACTCACCGTATAAAATATTGCACACCAAAAAGTGTGACGATGTTGTAGAACGCATTCGGAAAACTGTTCCAAAGTAAGACTATGTCAATCTCTTTCGCCTCTCTTCCTTCCAAAGTGTACAATTACTTTGATGGACTGTAGCCTTCTGAAGCTTCTCCGCGTCCTCAGCGGTCAACTTTAGGGCAGCTAAAAATTATTTTTTTTCGACCTCAAAAGTTTCGTCATCAACATCAGGCTTAGCAGCTTCGGATCCGTAATCAGCATCCGCTGACTTGCTAACAAATAGAGCCCTTCGTATAGTTTTCTTTCGAACTTCCTTCTTCGCTTTTTCCGAGCTTCCATTCTCTTCTCCCAGGACTGCATGAATAGAGCTTTCGGTGCAGCTTACTATGCATCATGCCCGTATTGAAATAAACCACAGCACCCATTGCTCGAGCTTTATAATAGCCTCTGCCAGAGAAATTCACTCGCTATCCCCAACCAGTTTTGCAACAATAGCAATGAAGTGCTCCGCGCAGTTACTGTTGAGATCCTGAATTCAACTCCTGCTGTGGCGAGCTATATCCCACGATTCGATTCAGTTCCTCCATCAGCCCAACCGCGCGGAGCTCATCCATGATAGATTCTTCAGCATCAATTCTGGAGCAGAAATAATCGGCGGAGTTTCAGTGGTCCCTAAAGATATGTCTTGGGCTGTTTAAAATATCTTTCCTTTATCTCGATATCTTCTCATGAAGGCTTCTGGATCTGTCGTCTCGTTTGCGGTAGGCAATTGACTTATTAATTGCAGTCCGTAAGCGTAAAATATTTGAGGAAACTTTTTTCCTGAGGCAGGCAGGTCCATTCCGCTTATCTTTGCTGATTTCCCTCAGTGTTGTGCAGTAATTTCGCAGAAGGTGGTTTTTACATTCAATTTTTTCAACCAGAGTGTTTTTATAGGGTCGACATTGAACCAATGTGGCATAATCGCTGCTGTCGCCATTTGCAATCAACTTATTGTATCGGATTCCATACATCCGTTCGTTAACTCTAAAGCCCTCTAAAAATATAGCCGACTTGTGGAAGAGGCAGTGTATTCCCAATTTTTGAAGCACACGTGCTAGCTTGCTTTTGTGAGAGATATTTATGCTCTTCGGCACACTATACTGTGACGGTAACGGTTTGACCGTCTCATGTTTTTTGAAGGATCCCCTCGCGTTTTTGTGTTTCTTTTCACGTTGTTTTTTTACCCCTTCCCCTTTTACGTGTTTTGGTTTGAACGGGACGAACCACGCTCAGAGATTGAGTGAGCAAGGTCAGTGGAGTGAGTGATGGGCCAGAGGCTATGATCCTCCCGGCCATGTGAGTGAGATGGCCCATGCTGGCCACTGCAAGTGTCGTTCGACTGCCGGTGAAGGGGAATCCCCAGCTTTACCCCCTCCCCTTCCCCATTTGTGTGCCCACGGACGCCTCACCCCTCCAAGATTGGGATATATATTGGGCCTGGGCACACCGTTACGGGGAGAATCTACTCAGCTGTTGGCGGGTCGCTATGCCCGTTTGGCAAGCGAGAAGCGAGAGAGAGAGAGATAGTGACGGATCGCGAGTCAGGAGAGCTGCCATACACCCACTCATTTGCCATTTAATGCAAGCGTGGGAGGACGCCTGCGAGCTGCAGTGTCTCCAGATTGGCCCACAACCCCAACGTCTTCGGCGGACACTAGAGGCGAGAAGCCACTTCCAGCCATCGTGCATCCTGCCGGCCGGGATTTGGTTCATCCATGTCAGCCGCTCCTCTCTTACGTCAATTCATCTGGTGCTGTGCCGAATTTTCTGCACAAATTTGGCTATAATTTCGCCGCGGACATTTTCGCTCGCGGACATCGTCGCGAGCCGGACATAACGCGAGATGTTCTAAGTGCGGTAGGGAGATTTCAAAGTGCGCACTGTCGGCGATATTGCGCGACAAGAACAAGGTGCCCTACTTTTATAGTGAACTAGCATCTAGCGGTCTCTTTTCGGAACTTTATGGCAAGAGTGATCCTCTACGCCGCCGTCCCAACCAATGGCTGGACGAACAGTTCCCCTACTTCCCCCTTCTCCACTGATCCAGAGCTACCTCCCCTCCTTTGACGGCGGTGACCGGGCGCTTCGTCGCAGCGGGCCCCTCTCTTGCCAGCTACCGGAGTGTGAACCTCGACAGCACCCGTCGTTCCTCAAGTTTCGGCCGCTAGCCTGCGGGCGTTGTTGTGTAATCCTAATTGTAATTTACTATGTTAAATATAGTGTGACTGTTGGAAATCATTCCATATTGGTCATTTTGACTCCTTTCCCACCGTGTCAATTCGTTTTTCCGCGATGTTCGTCGCAGTGCTTCCACGTAAGCCGACAACGACTCTCCATATTCCCCCCCCTTTTTCGTGGGAAAGCTGCTTCAATTATAGGAATATTTAGGTGTTGTGAGACTCTTGAGGCAACCCTAAGCCCCTCCACCCTAAATTCCATTATTTGTGTGATGCCTTCAAGTCATTTGTTTTAAATCGCTGCCTACCGCGGCTTGTGCTTGGAGAACTGTTTCACTTTAACTCCCCGCTGTCTCTCTTGCGATACGGGAGCTTGTTATATTTATTCATAAAGTGTAATTTTTCAAGTGTATGTTCATTGCCTGTCATTTACGTTGTCACCGTCATCCATATCACCTTTGTGTCGTCATCCCATTATTCATTCATGATCATCAGTGTAATTATTATGTTTTTGCTTGGTCATTTCCTTGTCTTGTTTAATTTTTGAACGCCGTGTGCGCTTTTTGTGTTTTTGCGCATGAACCGTAAATTTTGCCATGTTCTGCGTCAGTCATCAAGTGCATTAAAGCTGCGTCAAAATTACCAGTGTTGTGGTTCTTCCCAGTTCCTGGGAAGTTTTATCCCCATCATTCCCTAGAGTGGACCATTGAATATCGAACGCCTCGGGGGATCCTTAATCTTTATTTTTGGATTTCGCGGAGTATGCCCCATGTTGGGTTAAAACGCGGATCTCTATGTGTGCGGCTGTCCTCCCTAAATGTTGCGGGTTGGGAGGGCTGGTCCGTTACAATACAGTATTTATTTTTGACCCCTACGAAAAGCACCTTTCTAGTACGGTATCAAATGATGGCTGCCTGCAATACAACATGCAAATTTAATTCACCATTTGACTCCCGCGTAACATGGAAATGATAGTGATATGATATCAGAATGATTTCTTGTACAGTCACGGAGTAATTAATCTTTACCACTTCCAGACAGCGATAATTAGTTCTCCGACTTATTGGCCTCGTAGAAGACGATATTGTATGCATGTTTTTTTCTCTATTGCTACGAACTGTCGCAAATTGAAGAATCACAGCAAGTATTATTTTAAGGGACAAAGGTTAATAATAATATATAAATACATTTCACGTGTTATATTAGCTCCTGGGTCCCGTATTCGATAATAATTGTACCGCTAAAATACACGGAGTTAAAGGGAAGAATGCAATGTTTTCATAGTCAGAACATGGCCAAAGCGCAAGGCTGGTGGCTTCATTTTTCTCGCGTAAGGTAACCCCTGTGGTCATGAGTAGTCCTACTGCCGCCTCACGCTGCTACCGGCGACAATAAGGGGTAAAAATGTCAATTTTAATTTTCTTTAATGAAAATCTACAATTGAAAATAGCTATGGTTGTTTCAAAACTCCCATATTTCGAATGAACGTTCTTCCAAGGATGAGTGACAAGTTGTATTTGCGAAGGTGGGAATTAAAAGTTCCGAAGATAGACGGAGATATCCGAAGGCGTGATGACACGGCTTACACAGAGCTCGGCTGGTAGCTGTGATGTATATCACGCCCGAACCGTCAGCACTAGACTCATCACTGTGAACATTTCGGTTTTCAAGCGCCGAAATTTCATTCTCGCTTAAAAACATCCGTATAACACCAATTTACATAATTCTTTCACACGCATATTTCAGTTCCAGATAACGTAAAACTTTCTTTTTTAACATGGGGTAGCTAGACGAAAAAATGGCAACTAGCGTATTCATATATTTGTAGAACAACTTCCACAACAACATACGTCCGAACAACCAATAAACCAAAAAAGACAACAAGCTGGGTAACCTTCTAGAAGATAAGGGAAGAAATAAATCACTATCGTTACCTTAAATATATCTCGGGACCTGCGTGCTACTGTGTAGCCAAGAGTTTCACTGAAAAGGAAAACGAGCCAGCGCTCAACAAGAGGGTCTTCAAAAGACTATGCACGATCAAACATGGGGGCCGTGGGGAAAAAGTAGTAGCCTACCTATCCCAATGAGGGAGGTTGCCCATTACCCAACAGGAGCAATGAAGGATAAAACACGCAGATAGTCGAGAGGGTAGCAACAAATATAGGAAACACATAACTGATCAGGGGGCACATTTTCGGTGACATGTAAATATTACGGAACGCAAAAGCATGAAAAAATAATTAAACAACTGAGACAACAAAAAAATCAAACAAAGGAGGCGAGGTGTAAAGAACAATGAGAAGAAATGGAAAAACTACGAAATTATAGAGAAGAAATGGTAATGTGTTTCAAGGAAATAAGAAAGATGAAACGATTCAGATTATGGGGAAAAAATAATTCGTGGCGAAATCTAAGCCAAGGAATATAATACTTCGAGGTGGAAAAAGCAGCATTCACATAAGAGGGTGAAAAAGCATGGAGTAGAGTAGAACACAAAAATATTCAGCCGCGTATACACAGAGTGAGACTACCTTGCCATGCCGCCTACAGCGACAGCCTCACCTGATGGTTCGTCTGTTCTATCCTCAGGTCGCGAGGCAGGGCTGCGAATCAAGTCCTGCAAGTTAGTGCAAGGAAACTTTTCTTAAGTCTTTATCGTGATTAATTATTAATATTACAGTTATCCACCGGTTAAAGTAGGTTTGAATGGAAGTGGGTAAAAATTCATCCTAATTTTTCGTGATTTATTTAGGGACTTCAAAATGACTCAGGTACTTAAAGATACAAACTGCGAAACTAACAAACACCACTGGGCCTGATTTTCGGAAAATTTAGAAATAAGCTGAAAAGTCACAAAGTATTTTCGGACCAAAAGATTAAGCGATCAAAGGAGATTTTTTTTAATGCGCAAAATGTATCTTAAATGAGTGCTAAACGAAAATAATAATTACAACATTATTACCATATTTAACTTCATTGCGGTGTATCGTGAGGGTCTGAACGGTTTGGCACACCCTCACGGAATGCACAACCCGTACACACCGCGCTCAAATCAACGCGGGGCACCTTTGATTGCACCGAAAACCGACTAGGGTTGGCATGCCGATGAGGCAGCCGTCCACTCATGCTAGGCTACCGTGTATATTAACTTTACGAGAGAGGTATCGCAAGACGGCCTCGCGATATTTGCCTCGCAAGAGGATAATACGTACATGATAGAAGGCGATACTCGCGAAGTGGGAGCAAGACTATCAAAGCGCAGAAGAAGAATCAAAAACTTTCGTCATAAAAGCCTCCATCGACTGGGCGAGAAAGGGTTGACCGTTGAGAGGTGCAAAACCCGGTTCACTATTGCTCAACTCCCGAACGGTCGTGGGATCTGGCTGGGCAAAGACCTGCGTTGAATTCGAGACTGTGAAAGCGATAGAAAGGTGTGAACCCTCGTCCGCTCTCGCCAGGAGCAAAACATTCTCGTCACTCCCGAGCCGAGCGTGCAGTCGCGAGCTTCATTTGAATTTTGGACTTCGAGAAGAGCGAACGGTTAGATAGCAACTTACTCCCCATAAGAAAGACACTGCAATTTCATAAACTGCCCGTTGTTAAACGTGCATTCCTCGTGCTCATATTGCAGCAGTCAGATGTCCCATCGCCTATGCAATACACCGGGAGTGACGAGTCCCGCTCGCTCCCGCGACTGGCCTACCGAGAGGGAGGGCTCCCGGGAGCGAGAAGCCACGCGTCTCCCGAGACGGGGGACAATGGAGAGAATCATTGCATTCCTCTAGTAGACTGTCGCCAACAGCGAAAATGTCATCGGCCCCAACCGTAAAGGCTGGGACACAATCAACGTGTACGTGTAACGTGAGCCGTCAAGGGTAATACGCGAAAAGATGGCTGACGGGATAGTATAGCAAACGGACACAATCTACATGTACGCGAGAGATGGGCAACTTTCATCCTTTCCCGTGTCCCGTACACGGAAAACCAATCAGAATAGTCCTGAGAATCCGGGAATGGGAGCCATCTGTCGGCAGATACATCCAACTGGTGAAGATTGCTCTTGGCACAGAGCATAGCAGAGTGGCATACTCTGTGCTCTTGGCAAAGACAACTCTTCCACAGTTGTTTACACCTGATCTCTTAGCTGCGCCTGCGTTAGTCAATTGTTACTCCGGGCCGCGTTAACGTCGATTGTGACCGCTGACTTGCGTTTCTCGTCTCCCGTTAACGTCTCACGTACACGTTGATTGTGTCCCAGCCTTAAGTCACCAGCCACCAGACAAAAACCAAAAGAGGCGTTGCCTGAGAATGAGGCGGGATCAGCCGTCGCGCTTGGCGTAGTGGTTCTCTTTTTGCCGCCAGGGCGCAGCAGCTCGAGGTCGTTAACTCAATTTTTGAGCTTCGATGGCACCAAACACGGAGTAGGATCGTGGCACCAAAGCTATAAGAGGTATGACGTTAATTTTTTCTTAAATAAATATTTGGCAACATCCCCAAGACACTGACAATATAGATTTTTTTAAATTTTGGGTTAATTTTGTTTAAATAATATTGCAAAATAAAATTTATAAACAATTTTGAAAAAAAATATTGTCAGTGACTAAACAACTGTTTAGTCCAGCACTGTCCGACTGGTATAGCAGAACCCTCTCCGAGCGCCAGTAACTCCACCTATAAATGTGGTAAATCTGACTATGGTGCTATGTACATATTTTAATAAATATTTTTTAAAAAAGCCGTCTTAATTATTTAATTTTAGGGTTCTGCGTTTTCAGGAGTGCTTTTGTTGCTAAAACTATTAGTTAACTACAATTATAACGAGAAACAGTTGACTACGTCAGACGCAGCAGACGTTGTACTTGCACTAGTTTGAAACAACGAATTTCTAAGTTATATTTAACGTGATAGAAATTCTTGGAATGGTGAGAAGGAGTTGAACTTCACAGGATATCAAAAGAAATCCTTCTAAATGCGCAATTCTTGTGCCGTTATTGGATGTCAGTCGAAAGGGTGTAGGTTTTTCCGATTTCCGCGAACATTCGCCAGGTATGGTGTGGCTTGTGGTTAAATTTGGTTTGTTATAAATTATCCTATCATTTTGTGAATATTACCATGTACAATCTTTACACACTTCTTGCACATTTTTCATGCACACCTCTGGCACACTTTTGTCACTGTTTATGTATAATAACTCTTTTATTCATTGCCACTATATGTCTGTATACGATTGTGAATAATGATGTTTAACTCAAAATAACCTATGATGATTATTGAGAAACCACCCCTTATTTTAATTTGTAAGTGGGACAACAATTCTTGGTAAACAGTTTACCATTTGTTTTAATAATATTAATTATGTACATAATTGTAGACCTTCGTTACCCTTTCTATTTCCTATTTGTATTCTTTAATTTCATTAAATGTTCCATACCTCACATGCATACTTGAGTCACACTTTAGGAATGCTATTCACACTTTTTGCTCATTTACATGCACTCCATTCGCCCACTTTCAGCACACTTACTTCACACTTTAGGTGTTACAAATCACACTTTTGTCATTGTTTTCATGCTTTTAGTATACTTTATGCACACTTTTGTCGCTTCATTCACATTTTATTTTCACCAGGGTATATTGTGAGTGTTGTTCAGTTTCAATATTTGCTAGCATGGTTGCCCAAATGAAGTTGCATGCACAAGCAAGTGATGGTTTTACTCTGGCTGTGTGCATAAACTTTTGTGTATGTAGTGAATTGAGCAGCTTATGTTGGCTATTGCTATGGTTGTGTTGGCACGTACAATGTGGCATTGGCTCCACTTCAGGGATTCATGGCACTAATTCTTTTTTTGCATGATATGTTGGATGACACCAGAGCTGAACAATGGTGAGAGTTCTGTGGCAATCCAAAATTGAATCAGTGAGATGTGGCAAAGCTATTTGATAATTTTTGTATTTGTGAGCAGCATTCTGAATGGAGTCAATTCATTAACAGCACCTTGACTCGCTTCAATATTAATATACTGCCAACCCTTTTCTTGCCTCTTGGCAAACCAATATCGTCTGGTGCTTCTCAGCTAGCCTATTCTGTGAATGTGTCTACCCTAATGAATGAAGATGCTTCTACTTAGACTTCTCAAATTCTGGCTTCTTTGCCAGGTGCTAGCAAGCTGTGAAATTACATTTGAAGACTGTTCCTCACCAGTGTCAGGTGTCCTCCTTATGCATACCCATTGCCCGCTAAGTGATTAATTTTGACTTGCTAGCTTATGCTGAGCATGGGAGAGATGTAAAAGAAAAAGTTGCCTTCTCCATTGCACAAGTTGCAATTAAGCAATTTTGTTTAACAGATTGAGGAATTCATGTAGACATCCTAGAATGCTTTGATCCTTCATAATAAGAGCACGTCTTTCGGTAGGGACGTAAACCTGTGGGTCCCCTAGGCATTATTCGTTAAGAGCAGGCTAATGCCAGTGCCAGGCTTCTCTCTTATCTTCCACCTTCCTGTCCTCTATGATACTCTTCCTCTTCCAGTAACAGTCATTTTTCCCTATTTTCCCTTCCTGGTTCTAACCTTTACGTGGTGCAAGGGCTTGTGACTTCCTGAGCTGAACTGGCTGGAGCTAACAGTAATTCCTTATGTAAACAGCAAAACCGGGAATCTCTAAGGATATGAATCCGACCAAAGGTAGCCCACAATGTCTGCTCCTCAGTGAGCTGGCTGCAAACAGGAATTTGACCCCTATGCATGACCCATCTGCATGTGTATGCATATTTGTGCATGAATATTTGTGCATGTCTTATTTCTTTTGATCAATTGTTCTGCTCATCAGAGTAGATGTATGTCATATTTATTTGTCAATAATTGTGTTTGTTATGATGATTTTGCAAGCCAACTACAAAAAATTATTTTCAATTATCTGTTTCCCAGATACATACATACATTCATTCCAATCACACCGTTCCTTTCGGGGGTAGGTAGAGTCAACAAGTTTCGCTCATAAATACATATTTGTACACCTAACTCTGCTTCAATAATTTCCTCCATACTGACCTACCCTCGCAAACCTCTTTTGCTTCTTTTACCACCATACACTGCTTCATACATGCCCTCCTGTTTCTGAGACCCCAAATATTCCTCCTAAGAATTTGTTTCCCAGATTCGTGACTATTTAAGTTATTCACTTATTTGATTACTGGTTGTTGCTTCACTCATGAATTTGTGGTGGTAATGTTTTTCTATTGTTGCTTTAGGTTAAATGTTTCAAATTTTTCATTGGAGTTCATTAATCTGTCAGAATTTGGTGGTTGTTTACATTAAAAAACCTCATCTTCTTCAGCTATTGGAATATATAATTGTGGCAATGGTGATTCTTTCATAATTACATTTAGATTAACTGTCTTCTGAGTCAAAATTTATTAAAAATGCTTCAAGTACTTTATGTCATTATTATATTGTTCCAGTGGCATTAATATTGTGTTACTAAGGTGTAGTACATGTGTGTATTTCAATTTCCATATTTAACTTTTAATGGGATTCCTCTATTACTGCAATGTTTTGTATTATTTTCCATATCTTTGGGTTTCCACAGTTTAATTTAGCACACTCCTTGGAACAGTGGTTGGTAATTTTACAGCAGAAAATAATTTTCATTTCAAATTCTACCTATTCTTTCTAGTTTCTCTGGTGTCTGTGTACCAGGAACAAACCTATTTTGGCTATTTAATTTCATACCTCTCGATTGAATTTGCCATATATCTTAAATTAATGCTGCAATTATTTTTTCAGAGGCAGTCGAGGATTTACCCTTGATGGGGAAAATTTTGAATGCTTATTGCTACTGTCATTATATCACTTCCTCATGTATTTATGTGTATTTGACTATCTATTAATTTACTTTTTATGCAATAAATTTTATTTTTTATAATAACAGTAATTAAATTTCTTTACCCTACGTTTCTTCATCATTGAAATCATGAGAATTTAGGATTTGTAGGTGTTTCAGGCATTCATTTGGGATCAAGTTATCAGGTATTTCTTCCAATTCTTGATGATAAAAGGATTTTTATCTTAAATATGCAGTATATAAAGCTATTTTCAGAATATTTTTTGCTATACCATTATTCAATGTCATGGAGATTAATCAGAGACGTTTAAAATGGTCAAAAAAATATAAAACTTAAAATATACAGTAGTGAACCTCCCGGATTTGAATTTCGCGGTGACAAGTAACGCCATCTATTATTGTGGTAAGCAGTTAGCACCCCAATCAAAGAAATATAACGTTAAGTTGGCACTCCCTGGTTTAGTCTATACTCATAACGAGTGTCATGTTGATAGATTATAAAGTTTAGTCGTCACCACCGTTTAAAAATTTTAACCCAGTCCAGCACCCTCTTAAGAATATGGTAGTAATTGCAATATTGTTCTTTTTTATCGCCAATCTGTTGAATTTTACGACTTAATCATTAATTATTTCATTTTCCATTAGGGTTGGACGAGAAGAATATATATAGCTTCTGACATAGGGATGTGGCATAATCGATGGATCATGGAGTTGAGAGCTGCCATTTTCTGGTGGAAAAGATGTCTGGAGTGCTCGTGGATGATGGCGTCCGAGTAGCACTGCTTCCTAAAGATGGCAAAGTCGAATGGATAGTGATATATTCATTATATTATTATTATTGGGTATTCTATATAGAAATATAGTGATATATTCACCATGGAAATTGAGAAGGAAGGTTCACTAAATTACCTGGACCTATCAATAAAAGTTCAAAACCGTAGGTTCGACTTTGCCATCTTTAGGAAGCAGTGCTACTCGGACGCCATCATCCACGAGCACTCCAGACATCGTTTCCACTGGAAAATGGCAGCTCTCAACTCCATGATCCATCGATTATGCCACATCCCTATGTCAGAAGCCAACAAACTGAAGGAACTTCGCACCATAAAGGGCACTGCTGCCAACAATGGTTACCCAGAAAGTTTAGTGGTCACCCTTTACCAGAGAAAAAGAACCCAGATAGCACAGAGAGAAATATACAGCGCACAGACCACACCGGATGATTCGCCAAAATGGTGCAGAATTCCTTTCCTCAGGAAATTGTCCCTAAAAGTTCAGCAACTACTTCCCAAAGGAAAAATAAGAGCAGCTTTTATAATAAGAGAACGCTCGGAAGTATCCTCGGATCGCCCAATAAAAGGCTGAACAGCAGAGCGGAGTATACCTTTTGAGGTGTTCTGAATGGGACGCTATTTACATTGGGCAAACTGGGAGGAGCTTTTCCACCAGGGTAGCGGAGCACCGGATGTGTCATCTCCACGGAAAGGAAAATTCCCAATTTGCCAAGCATCTTCTCAACATGGGACACAACAGTGACTTCATTCCTACGATATTACATGTAGAGAAGAAAGGACGCAGATTAGACGCCCTGGAGGAGTTGGAAATCTTAAGCCACGCTGACTCAAACCTCGTCAATGACCACCTCTATCCCTCTCGCTCCCACCTCCACCACTTTCCTTCTTGCTCATCCAACCCTTTCCCCTACCCGCCTGGAGTGACGCATACCCGAGCACCGAGCCCAACCGCCACCTAACCCTTACCCTCAGCACCTGAACTCCCCCAGTCCTCAACACCCTCCCACCACCTCCCTCACCACTTGGCTTTCCTATATGTACGGCTCATTTTTTGAAAATGTTTTACCTTGATAATGTTACTCTGTAACGAAACCATGTAACAATAAAACTCCATGTGGAAACAGCCAAGTTATTTCTTCAGATGCTCCTAAATGAGCTCACCCTGAATATGCCTGTGATTGGGTAGGTACCTACTATTGGTACAGAAATAAGCACTTTAGTTGTATACTGTTTACAGGATAACATTAAATTACACAAAATACATTCCAACCATAGTCTTTTGTTTTTCAATATCTTTTTGGTTTTTGGCTGATTTTCAATTTCATCATACCATGTTGTTGGCTGAGGCTGATTTAATATTTAACGGACTCTTGTCAGTTTATATCACCATACTGTTTCTTAAAGCTATCCATAATGTCAATTCGAACATTTACTTAACATAGTAATATACTGATCATAATATCAGAACCTTGACTCTTGTATCTTGTAGAGAAACCATCTTACATTAACAATCATAATCCAGGCCTTATTAAAATACCAGTATGATTACAGGTCTTATTCAAAGACCTATGGTTCCTGTTCAAATCTTAAATAGGGACCTACATTTCTGATTGAATGACTTCATAACTTGTGCTTCCCCTTCTCTTTTTCCAGGAAGTTGCAGATGATGCAGCCTTTCGGTTTCCTGAGCCTTCTACTGGTGGGAATGGGCATTAACCCCTTCCTGCTTGATTTTTTTATTGATGTGAAAAATGTTTAAAAATTATATTATTTTTTATCTATGTGTAAATAAATTTTTTGTTATCAGTATGTACTGGTTTCCTTATCTTTATTCCTCCATGACCTGTTTTAAGTTCCTCCAAGAGTCCATATTAAGCATTTTTTCCAACAATTAGCTCTGGATTGCCTTGAGAGTAAAATTATTGGATGGGAGGGTTGGTTATTATGCCATTTTAAGTATAACTAAAGATTATTTCAAATGAATAAGAATTTGACTCTAAGAACTTGCTCTATTGACAGATTTCTCATGCGTTACTCCTGAATGTGGGCCAAAGGAAAATATGCTTTATAATATGCCTATTTTAGTAAAATCTTGAACACTGACAATTTAAGTAAATTAGATGGGAGTGAGTTGCTTGGGAATTTATTGAACAAATATTTCAACATGTAAAGTTCGTGTATGTGGGCCTGAATATCAATATGTATAATTCATGTAATTGAGCCATAAGATACATATGTATATTTGACGTAAGGGTATTCAAATTTCCAATTTGTAATACACACGTATAGGTACATCCTGAGGGACTTTTGAGGCACATTTACGTCACATATACAGATGTAATACGATTGTATTCCAACTTATACATATGTATTTGGTGATGTATTTCCTCCATATTATTCACGTAATACAGATGAAATACATATCCTGTGTTGTCTGGGATGGTGATGATGCTATCGGTTTCGTCATATTCAAGCGCAATAAAAATGAATGCGTCGTTCGTGCTCGTGTGTGCCCAGAACATGGGATTCGATCGAAGGCGTATGATGTGGAAGCACGGATTTTGGAAGAGAGCGCTTCCAAAAGCATTTTCTCTTTCTTCCCCTCCCCTGCGTCCCCAACACCCTTCCCTCTATCACACTCTTGAGTAACCCATCGCCCTTTATTACATCCTTCAGCCATCTACCCAGCCTATCCCGGATTTCATTCAGAAGTTTCCCTTCCCCACCCACCATCTCAAGCACTTCCTCGTTAGCCTTCCTTTCCATCCACCTCACCTTCTCAATCCTTCTCCACACTCACATTTCAAATGCCTGTAGCCTATTCTCGTCCTCCTTTTTGAGGGTCTACGTTTTTGCCCCATACAACACTACTCTCCATATGAAGCTCATCACCAGCCTCTTCTTCACATCCTTACCCAAAGACCCTGTCATAAGCTCCCTTCTGTTACTAAATGCCTCCGTAGCTGGCACTATTCTCTTCCATATACCTTTGCTACTGTGGCAATTTTCCTCTAGTGTGCTACCTAAGAAATTAAACTGCTCTACTTGCTCGAGTTTGTGTCCTCCAACTTTAATAACTTTCGCTAATCAATTTCTTTGTCCTAGAGAATCTCATTACTTTTGTTTTCTTATGATTTATCTTCATTCCGAATATCCCGCACTGCATTTCTAAAGCATTTACCAAAGCTTGCAGTGCCTTCTAAGATCCACAAACCAATGCCTGATTGTCCATGAATCTAACTTTATCAGATGCCCTCCTACTTTGATTTCGACCTCAAGATCTTCCCATGCTTGTCTTACCATTTCCTCAGCATAAATGTTGAAAAGCAGAGGCAACAATGGGCACCCTAGCATTACCCCTAGACCTAGTGTTTCCCACCCTGATTCACCATCAGCTACCCACACCTGCGCCCTTAGCGTCACATATAAGTTTTGGATGTCTCCAGTCTCGGCAATCTATTCCCATTTTCCCCAGTATTTTCGTTAGTTTATTCCAATTCACCCAAATAAAATCAGGCTGGACTTAGTGGAATCTCTCCATAGAGGAAATCAAAATATTTTGATTTCAAATTCACCCTGTCAAAAGCTTTTTCAAGATCAATAAGGCAAGCAAAAAAGCCCAGATTATACTTCCACGTTTCTTTCTATAAGTGTCCTCATTTTTAAATACAAAGTATCAGCACGTAATTGGTAGTAAACCATTCACAAAAACTACATACTTTCGCATCAAAACATATGGACAACACTCACGAATGTATTAGCTGACGTCATTCAAGATGGTGGCAGTGCAAATTACGAATTCACATGAAGTGAAGTTGTGCTATTTTAAATGGTCATATTTTAATGACAAATAACATTTCATCTGAATTTCTTTGTGCACAAGCAAAGTTTTTATCTTTACTACTCAAAAATGTGATTACTTTAATAAGCGTCCAGAGACCTATTGCTAAAAATGTAGTTCTACTGATTATGTGCAATGCCTGAGACAATTAGAGAACCAGAGGAAGTCATCTTGACCACCAGTACTTTCACAAGCTTTATGAAGGACATCGATGAGAAAAATCATAAAGATAATTATGATTTTTCACATCAGACTTATGCCATAATACATACGTAGCAATCATGCCATTCCATTCTGGGGAAGGCACAGTCACTAAGTTTCACTCATGAGTACATAACTATGCACCTAACTCTGCTTCAATAATTTCCTCCATACTGATCTATCCTTGCAAACCTCTTTTGCCTCATTTACCCCCATACACAGCTTCACACACACCCTCCTGTCTTTAAGACTCCTAATATTCCTCCTCCTAAGAATTTCCACAACCACATTCAACCACAACTTTCTCGGCCTACCTCTACCTCTTGCACCATTCATTTCACTCTTATATATCTGTTTTGTTATTCGACTCTCATCCATTCTCACAACATGGCCAAACCAACGAAGCACACTCCTTTCATATATGTCCATTACTGGAGCATCTAAACCACATTCATTTATTGCCCACTCATTCCTGACCCTATCCATCCTACTTCTTCCGCAAATACTCCTCAGATAACTCATACCCCTGGCGTTTAGTCTACTCTTATATCTATCCTAACATACCCAGACACAACAAAGTGGGGAGAAGTACACTTTAGTAAATGGCGATTTTCGCATCCTCAGACAGTCGCCCATTCCTACATATGCTCCACATGCTACCTACCACTTTCCTTCCAGCATTCACACGTCTCTTTATCTCCTCATCTATCTGTCCATCTTACGCAAACATCTTACTTAAGTACACAAAATCATCCACTTGTTCAATTTCTTCACCATTCACCCTCATCATACAGTTATTCTCCCCATTCTCTTTATCCAAAACTACTACTTTAGTCTTGCATGCATTTACCCTCAATTCCATTCTCTCTGTTGAATAACAAAACTTATCTAGGAGCTTTAGTAATCCACATTGGCTCTCTGAGATCAAAACAGCATCATCCGCATATGGCAGAACTCGCACGTTTACATTTCCAAACAAAACACTGTTGTTTTCACTACATGCATCTCTAACACATTTATCCATAAATACATTTATCAGCCATGGTGACATTACGCATCCTCGCTTTATGCCCTGTTTTATTACAAACCAATCACTCAGAACCCCGTTAACTCTCACACTTGCCTTACTATTATCATACATCTCCATCATAACATTCAATAACTGCCCATTCACTCCATAGTCCTTCAAAACCTTCCACAACTTCTTTCTATTTACCCTGTCATATGCCTTCTCTAAATCAACAAATGCACATTACACTTTCTTTCGGATGCCCATACACTTTTCCATCACTTGCTAAGCATAAAAAGCAGGTCACTACATCCTCTCCCAGGCATATACCCACAATGCACACCCCATATTCTGTCATAAGTAATATTCCTCACTCTTTCAATGAAAATTTTGCTCAACTCTTTTCTCGGAATGCTCAATTAAGTAATGGCCCGATAATTATTATATTCGGTCTTTCCTCCCTTCCCTTTGTACAATCATATGATGATTGCATTCTTCCAATCCACAGGAACAACAGACGCATGTAAGCATAAATTATATACTACACACAGCTAACAAATGAGTAAATTACAACGACTCTTCAACATTTCACTGGATATCCCATATAAACCTGCAGCCTTCCCAGTTTTCAATACTCTCACAGCCATTATGACCTCATTCTCACTATCTCCTTTTCAATCATTACATTTTGCATACTTCGCAAGGCTCATCCTCAGCACCTGCAACATTATTGTATAATTCTTCAAAATAACCCCTCCAGCAGTCCCTGATATTGCTTTCATCCCACACGATCTCTCTACTTTTGTCATTTACCGCATTCATTCCCCATCCTTCACTAATCTCTTACCCACTTCCAAAACAGCTTTTTATTGCCTTCAAAATTGCTCCCCATATTGCTAGCTTCATTCCCAGGCATTCTTTCCTTACTCTCTTTCACAACGATTTCACATTCATTCTTTTTCTTTCTGTAAATCTCACATGCCTTAGTAAGCTCTTCCTCAGATTTGACAGTAATCATACTCTTGCACGCCTCTTTCTTTTCCCTGACTGCAATTTTCACTTCTTCATTCCACCAAGCATCACCTTTCACTCTTCCTACCACTCCTTTTCCTCATACACTTTCAGCACAATCTACCATCACCCTTTTTCAACACTCTCACGCAACATTCACATCCTCATTTATGATATACTCGTCTCATTCTCTCTGCTTCAAGAATAAAGCATACTCAAGCATGCAACCATACTGCATTCTTACCTTGCTGTCTAGCAACCTCTCCACTTTTACTCTCAACTGCTTAAGTGCAACATCCTTCTTCCTTGGCACCCACTTTCTACCCAGATTCACTTTGGAGAGTACCAAATAGTGGTCTGTTCCACATTCAGCACCCCTCATAACTCTTGTGTCCCACACTAACTCCCTCAATCTCACATCATACACCACGAAATCAATCATGCCTTTACAATCGCCCCTTTGCCAAGTATACACATGTATTCTCTTATGTTTAAACCATGTATTTGACACAAACAATCCTTTTTCCAAGCACACACTCACCACGTTTTCACCATTATCATTCACTCGAGGGTCACCAAATGGTCCAACCACTCTCTCAGATGCATCCCACCTCACACCAACCCAGCCATGAATGTCACCTAGCACAATTATTCTCTCACCAGGGTAACATTCATTCAATACCTCTCTCAGTTTTTCCCAAAACTCATCATTCACACTGTCACTCTCTCCATCCACTGGTGCATAGCACACCACAATCACAACTCTCCTAATACCTACTTTCATGCAAACCCAGAGCAATCTAGGGGATACTAACTTGTACTTCCTCACTGGTAAGTTATCTCTCTCATTATGAATGAGTCCTACACCTTGACTGCCATGTACATTATCGCCAACTCCTGACCACAGTGTCAGACCACCACCATCTATAGTAACAACATCCTGCCCCTTGTGCTTAGATTCACATACACACAAATCATCCATTCGTCTCACTTTCATTTCATTCAACAACTCATGCTCCTTTCCATATACTCCTCTCACATTCCAAGTGCGGATAGTCCAGGTTGTATTGATATGTCCATATCTTGATGGGCCAACCTTATTCAGTTTCTGCCACCTATCATGGCTTCGGCTGTCCGAGGCTACTGTGTGACTCTCATGAGTAAGTTGTAATAAAGTAAACAAGGTTACCAGGCTTTGGAGTACCTGCACCACGTGCAGCTTTCCCTGCTAATGGTTACGGCTCTCTACCGGTCAGTTTTGGCACATTTTCGCCAGTATGCCACATGAGAAACCAAAGCAGAGTAATACCCTAGGCCCGCTTTTACTATTCTACTCAAGCTAGGATCCATTCTGTTAGGACTACCTTTAGAGCCAGCATACTGTTGCCTGTGACCCACCACTAGGAGGTATATGCGGTGTACTGACACACCGGGTCTCTAATGTGATTATAAGGTCATAAGAAATTATTTCTTGAAAATGAGGTGCATTTTGGGAAAAAGAAATGAAAATCCTCACACTTTGCAAGTAAAAATTTAATTAGTTTGTGATGTATCCTGAATACAGGCAATGCCTAAAAGGGATTCCTAATTTATCCTTTTCTATTTGTAATATAATGAGTGCATGTAAGATTCATTCCATGGATAAATAAATTATTATTATTATTAAAAAATGTGGAGTAGTCAAAATATCAGTGTTGTCAAAGTGGGAAAATTATGGCAGTCTTATTAAGTTAGCTCAATGTAAAACAATGAGATATGTTAAACAGCAAAAATGGTGAAGATCCTAGGGACGGTATTTGTTGTAGATAACAAGAGAAGTGGGAGAAAGAGTGGAGGAGTATCATCCACTTTCAATAATCATATTTCGTAGTTTTCCATATGTACTTTTAATTAAAACTGTATCCGGTTTCACCTTCATCCGGTTTCACCTTCATTCGATTGCACATAAATTTCATCACATGAGACTTGACTTTGTTGTGGTGAAAGATATCCATTTTGAATGATGGCACAATTCCACACTTTTATTTAACACTGCGACCAGTTACACCCCGATGAAGTGAAACTGGTATGGTACATTTTGAAACTGGTATGGTACATATTTACACACAAACATCTGGAGAAAATTTTGGGGATGCTGTCTAGAGTGTGGGAAAGAAGGGGTGGGGGGAGGGGTGGGAGGGGGGGGAGGGTAGGCGCAGGGCAGGGGCAGTAGATTGGGAAAGAAAGAGGATTTTATTGCAAATACATACATAGCAGGGATGTGGCTGAGAACTATAGGAGATAGGGTAAAGATTTGAATTACAGCGACTCAAGCCTTATGTATAGCATGTAAGGGAATTGGGATAAAAGGAAGGCAAGGGAATTGGGGAAGGACAGGAGAAGGGGTGGCAGAGATCACGAAAATACATTGTTTTCCATTGTTGAAAGGGAGAGAGAGCAAGGAAAGAGAGGTTTAAAAACGACGAATATCAGCTCACATTCAAATGCTGAATGGGTGTACACCACAAAATGAAAGTATTTTGCGCGGCAGACCAAATTGAAAAATATGCACTCCATTCTCTTTCCTTAGTCATATGACCTCAGCCAATGAGGTCAGTAATTTTGCTCAGTTTGGTGATTCACTGGTGGTGGCTGGAGGGAAGGATCACTTTGGTTTTGCAGATCTTGCAAATTGCACGACTAAAGGCTTGCCCTTGAGGATATAGCCATTGGTCTCGCCGAGGGCAGCCTTTGCTTGAGCTGTACTGGGCAGGGTAATGAATGCCTGGCCCTTCATTCTTCCCTCCTGCATCAGGCGGACATCAAACCTGAAGATAGAGAGGTTTCCTGACCATGTGTTTGGGCAATATGGCAGATAAAATAAAAACATGTCCCACTGTGAGTACCTGGGTTTAGCTGAGGTAATAATTTAATAATAGCGTGGAATAACAAGGCACACACTAACTTACATGGGACACAAAAATTTCATTTTCAGTGGATAGCACATGATATGAGAGAGGAGGGTGCAAGCCAAATCACAATGTTACATGAATCAATTACAAAGTGAACCTATTGTACTCATTTACTTTTTTTGTCAGTAAGTATTACGGGAAACAAGAACTTAGCCAGGATAATAAAGGAAGCATCCACAGAGCAGTATACAAACAAGAAATACATATATTACAATCAATATGCAAAAAATAACATCAACCGAGATGCAGATAGCCTCTCGTACTGACAGAGTGAACGGTTAACCATTTTGTTGCCTATAGAGGTACTTCCTGACTTATGACCAGAATACATCCTGAAGGCTTGATCCTAAATAAAGTTGGTCATGAGTCAGAGCAATAGGTGGAGCATAGATATGCATGGCTGAAAATCCTAGACTCAAACCACTAATATGCTGAGTGATGCAGCTTTGCTTTCCAAGTTCATATTAATTCTATGGGTAATCATTTAAACTACAAATAAAGTTGGCAATAAGAGCCCTAAGTTAACACAATAGAGTTAAAGACGTAATATGACGTCCACATTATTTTGCACAAAGTTAGTGGGAGACTTAACATTCCATCCTGTGTTTACAACCACAGCATTAGAAGCTATATATAATAGGCTTCCATACCCCTCTGGTATCTAAATTGGAGTCTCATATAGTCTCATAATTATTATTCTGACAGTTTTCACTAGTTTACACTTTTTAGCCAAATAAAACACAAACCTTTCCAGGCTGTATACACTGCTAAATCGGGCAATCTATGTGGGATTACTCTGGCGTGAATAGCAACGTTTAATGGCTATAGTGTAATTATCATCACAATTTGTGCTTAGGAGGAATAGAATTCAGTGGTATTCAACTTCTGCTTATATGATAAATGTCAGATATCTTAGTAAACAGCGGTTATCGTGACCATGTCCTGAGAAGCCGAATCGGCGAGATAATTGATGCTGAGAGGAGAGGTGGGTATCCTTGATGGCCAAATATGTTACACTTGGAGCCTTACAGATTTCATAATCCCACAATGTATACTACTATAAGAGTACGCACAGTGGACCACACTCGAGTCGGGCCCCAGTATAAGCTTTCTGATAAGTAATCCTAATCACCAGATGTGGGGTCACATTAAGAAGTGACTCTCTCCTCGCTCCCTGGGAACCTGGAGGCATAAGGAAAAAGATGCTACGACCATTGGCGGCCAATGGCATTTGAATAAGTGTGTCACATGGTAGATGCCACCGGGGGATGCATGGATGATCTGAGCCAGCCTCAGAGAGTTCTCCGTGGTTGTTGGTTGTGCACACATGTGTAATGTAGTTGGCTGGAATAAATTCCATTTTGCAAACTCCCACCTTGTTCCCTGCATCATTCCCCCAAAACTAGAGGTATTCCATAGCGTTCCTTTCGGTGAACAGTTCCTTTGTTCCACTTGTCATGCAGCAGGCAAATATCAGCCAATCAGCATGCGCCATTACTACTGTTTGGATCAGTCACCGCCCACTTCTTTAGCCAAAGTACTTTTGAGATTAGAGGTTAATATCAGATATTTGCAAATATCACAGTGAAAATTTTAAAAACTATTTTTGAATCACTCACATACAATGAATATACAATTCTGTGACACAAACTATTTTGACTCTCATTTGTCTTCGATATCCCTGTCAATCTGTTATGGCTTTCATCAGCATTGGAGAATGACTGCAGTAAGGAAATCCTTATGTCTTTAGTGTTACGACTTACGTCTACTGTAAAATGGTCTTTACTCCTCTATTATTTGTTTTACAGATTTTGGATGTGAACTGTGGTGCATTTACTAATATTTAATTCTAATCCCCATCCCTTGCACCATGAATGAACATTTTTAAGGTACGATGACAGAACTTCTAAGACCGTGTCTTCGCTTATTTCACGGTAGATAACTGTATTGTCTGCAAATAACTGTTAACTTAAGAACTTAGGTAGTTAATATAAATAATGAATAAAAGAGGGCCAATCATGCTTCCCTGAAGAACACTGGATGTGACTTCGAGCATAACAGAGCTAAACCCATCAATAACTACTTTTTGTTTTCGATCACTGAGAAAGTCTCTCAGTCAATTCACTATTTTTTTATTAACTCCATATGATTGCAATTTATGTATGAATTTTTTTGTGAGAAACCTTGTTGAACACTTTCTTGAAATCAAGGAATATCATGTCGACTTTTTCGATTCACCTGATTTTAGGATATCAAGAAGGAAGAGTGCAAGCTGTGTTTTGCAGAACCCTTACGCCCTTATGGAAGATGTGCTGACTGCTATGTAAGAAGTTACGATTATCCAAGAATGTCTATTGCTAACGACAATGTATTCGAGGATCTTGCATAAAAGTGATGGTAATGATATAGTTCGGTAATTTCCTGGGTCACTTCTCTTTCCCTTTTTAAATAACGGCGCAACGTTGGCTATTTTTAACAGTCTTGGGGCACCTTGCTTTCAGTTAATGATTTGTTAAATATAATTTCTAAGAATTGTGCAATCTGTGGCGCTAACTCCTTGAGCATGCGTGCAGGGATTCCTTCTGGACCTGGGGACTTGTTACTTTTAATTGAACACAGTTGTTTAGTTCAGTTCCCAGAAAACCAAAAGTATTGAAGTTTTCACATATCATTTTGTGAGAATTGCTTAAGTATTGGAGGGATAATCATTAGAAGGACATGGAAATACTTAGGAAGCATGCATTCCAGCTTCATTCTGCCACAAAAGCACAGTTTGTCATTGCTGTTGGTCTAATAGTCAAGTATTCTGCCTTATTGTCACCCATGGTAAATGCTCTACAGCCTAAAAGCCTGGACCGGCTCCAATGTTCAGAACACATCAAATGGATCCTTGGAGTACTGAAAACTCACCGCAATGATGCCGAGCAAATTGCCAAAGAGCTCGTAGAGGATGCTTTCAAGATTGGTGAAAAACTTGGAGTGGAATTGATGGTGTCAAGTTTTGTTGGAAGACAGCAACATCGCTCCATTCCTCCAGCACCCAGCCCTGTTGAATACTGGAAGAGATCCCTAATAATTCCTTATTTGGACCCTTTAGTGTCTTTGCTGGCACTACATTTCTTAGAAGAGCAATTACCTGCTTTTTCACTTTCGGCTCTTCACCCCTTAACATGTTGAAGATGTCTATTCAAGACTTCAAGATGACAGCCAAGTAGCTCTCCAGTTTTTATAAATTGCAAGACTTTGAACCCGAAGCTAAACTATGGTACATCTTGTGGAAGGAGAACGGACTCAGTGAAAAGCAGTTAAAGGAGCTGAACATAGCAGACCTAGTCAAAGGTGCTGCAATCTTTTATCCCACGAAAAAAAAGGCTCAGCTAACCTCCCTTGGTCAGCCATGCACCACTTATACCACAGAGCGATCATTTGGCACTCAGCGAAGAGTTAAGATATGGCTGAGATGACTGGGGAGTGTCTTAATGGCCATGCCTTTTGAGCTAGCATAGAAAAGCAGCTTTGGAAGAAAAGGGAGAACTTGAAAGTGAAGTGCAGAAAAGGTTTTCGGCAGTGAATCCAGGAAAAATTCTTTCAATTTAAGTTTATTATTTGATGTTCTTAGTAATGTTTCACCGAATGAGAGTATTTTAAATAAGATGAAAGAATGCATGTTTTTCGTCATTCGGTAACATATACTAATAATGACATGAAAGTGCTCAATGATTTCAACTCTTTTTAACTACCTACTTTTCTAACAACAGAGGATTTCAACAGATTTTTCTTGGCATTTGGAATCAGAAGAAAGTAATTAAAAAAACCACTGTTGAAACATTTCATTCCAAATATGCTAGATAGGTCTATACAGGATGATTACAGGTCCTGCAAACACCTTGTGGAAGAGAAAACCAGTGAACTATGCAGCTGTCTTCATCACGCTCAGTCATAACGCAATGAGCTTCCTGTGGCCAATTATGGACACAGCAGCATAATTTTTAGCATTAGCTGAGACAAAAGAGAACTCTAGATGAGGATACATATCAATGCATATTGGACTTATATGCGATAATAATACATCAAACATTTTTTAGTTAGATAAAGCAGTAATTTGCTGGCGTGGTACTACCATTGCAACTTGTTTACTTCAAAGTTTAGTGGTATCTACGAATTTCACAAAATATAATCACACATATTTTTTTGTGCTATGTGGAGTTTCCTTAAGAAGTTGGCTCATTTCTTCAATGACCTAGACAGCATATTTTGCAAATATTTAGCCAATCTCATCTGGAGTTCTCTTTTGTCTCAGCTAATGCTAAAAATTATGCTGCTGTGCCCATAATTGGCCATGGGAAGCTCATTGCGTTATGACTGAGTGTGATGACTTGCAAATTTTAACGACTTTTTATCAACGATATTATGAATGCATTAATAATGTGTACATTTTGCGATAAACTCTTTCAGCTGGTAAGATAATTATCCTTCTATAAATATAATATCATGAGATTTGAGAGAACTTGCATTGTGATAACCGAGGAAAGGACTCTTTGCATGAATTGAATGGTGACATTGAATTAATACCGGTTTTAGTGAGTGCAATTCTGAGATTCTCATCTGGCATGAATGGCAAACATTATGTTAGGAAATATTTATATCAATGCGAACATATCTGCATACCTTTCATAAACGATTATTGCATAAAGGAACAAAATGTAATGGTATGAATTCTCATTTGGAGTTCTTTTTTGTTTCAAACTCTGCAGTGTTGGTAATTGGCTGGGCTACTCACAGTGAGAAGACGTCAGCAGCTGACCCCCCTCCCCTCCCTAGCATAAATCCAGACTACGCACATGCTTGACTCTAACTTTATATTACTGGGTGGAACAGGCAGTGTGTGTGATCAATTCATTCACTGATCAGTTTAGCTAGAGAGGACGGAGGAATCACAAACTAAAGCATAAGTTATTCAGAAGGTTTAAGTTGGCACTTTATGAAGATGTCAGGTTCCCTGGCATTGATTCATACTTCCACAGAGTGTAAGGGTGAAGCATGGAATCCCAAGTATTGACATATTAAGTACATGGCTCACCCAAAACTTAGCGAGACGGCTGAAACGGCACCAACATGGGTCAAGTGGCACATGTGGGATTTACGTAGCACTTCAAAAAGGGCAAACGCTAAGACACCATCTCCATGAACACTACAAGACTTATATCTTTCATTTACTGATTTATTAATCAAAATGAGTGTTGGATATCAGTGAATATATGAGTATTTCACCTCGCATGGAATTTACTGGAAGGGTAAAATCCACTAATTCAGGATATTTGATCAGGCAGTTGGTGTTCAAGACTGGCACTATTCATGCCTTTTTTAACAGATTCCCTAGTATCAAAAGGTAATTAAATTAAAGTGATGAGTGTCTTAACACCTACATTTCGTAGTTTTCATGACTTACTTCCATTAGTGCCACAAAGGTAGGATGATCGGGTGTTCCGTGCTCAAGATGGACTAGTATCAGGCTCTGCCGTATTTGCTCTTGATTATCAGGTATACTTCTTGCATGAAAATCTTATGGAATGTAATCAAAATCAATCCTGGGCTTTTCATTAATTAAATTATTGCATTGTTACTTTGTCAACAAAACAATTGTATGATTGCTTAACACGTCGAGTAAGCTTTTTAAACTATAATGCATAGGCCATTCTGAAGAATTGATTCAACCATAGTGGATTCATGAAGGTGGCTAAGTTTTCAAGTTACTCTGCATTAGGAGCATTTTTAGACCCAACATTGCACCAGCATTGCAGTGAGCATCTTAAGGGGTGAAGTGATTGTTGCTGAGAATAGTTGCCTTTTTATATCTTGGAGCTGCGAGGTCAAATTCATCATCATTTCATCGGAAGGCCACAGATGGTCACAGTGGAGTTTGCTGCATCATACTGTCCGGCTAGGAGGCGTTTCCAAGAGAGGGAAAGCTGGTAGCCATTGTCATGGTTAACCTTAAAATACCGAGCATGCCCACATGGGCACGGAAAACAGCTCCACTTGGTTCCGAGCATGCCCATACAGGCATGCCAACTTTGATGGGCTCTAACTTAAATGACTTTCAATTTAGGGGAGCGAAATATTCTCAGATAGTGGACAGATGTCTTTTTAATACAATAGAATTGTTTTTAGATTAAAAAAACAGCTTTTTTAATATTTGGATATGTAAATGATCACGCAGTGCTAATATTTCCCATAACACAACATCACAGAAAAATCACCTTTGGATGTGCTCTCAATCTGTTATTTACCCTCCCTTATATACCCTTGTATATACCCTGGTTATATACCCTTGTATTTCAATTATTACTTCTATTTTCTGTTTTCCACGAACACAGGAAATGAAAAAATAATATACCAAGTCTTGTGTTTGGTTGAAAGCGGTCAAACCCTCATAAACATTAGTGGTGGCTCAAGTGCTGACGGCTCACAGCGACCTCATTTTCTTTCTAAGAAAACCCCTTTCCATGGCGGCAATAATGCTATTATGTATCCATGTGCTGAGAAAGAGCCTGCCTTTTGGGAGGGGAACAGGGCCTTCAAAGGCAAAAGCCCCCATCCTGGGCCGGGGGGAAGATTAGGGAAAACCAAGAATCTTCTCGCTCTCTTGGCTGCCGGGCACCGTCCGCACATGTATAGTAAAGGAAGTGGCTGCAAGATGCACCTCTTCATAGTTCCATTGTATTCCTCTACCATATTTCAAGTGGATTCAAACTTAACTTCATTCTGTATCAGTTTTCTGGTGCGTGCGCTTTCTTGTCTGTTTGTCTGCTCCATTCACTTGCAGACATAGAGTTTTGGAGAGGAATTGTGACATTTTTGGTAAGAACTCATTAACTCCAGATATCCACTGAACTCTATGCAATGAGAAGATGACAGTCAATCACCAAGTGAAGCCAGTAAATTGAGCACCCGGCCATATTTCTAAAGACTTTCGCCAGCAGCAGAATATTTGAATGCAAGAGAAAATCATTATGATGATTGCACTTTCTTCTATTTTTCATGTCATTCTGATTTTGCTACAATTTTAATGATTGATTACTCGACTTCTCTCTGAGATTAATGGTTAGTTTCAAGGTGTAATGCACTCTGGTTCTCATAATATTGTAACTAAAAATCACTCCTGTATCCCAGTGCTTCAAGTAGACTTTGAGGAGCACATTTGATCTATCAATATGCATGAGTTTTACTTTTACTATTTCGCTGACTATCATGACAACTCACGTGAAAGAAAGGTATGCAACACGTAGTACTTATAGTATTTTGTTGACTATCATGACAACTCATGTGAAAAAAATAGGTATGCCACATGTATGTAAACTCCATAATTATATTTTTTCCTTGATAAAGAGGGAAATTGAAAGATTAATTATTGATGGTTATAGCTCTAATATGGTTGGAGTCACATCCAGTGTTCCTCAAGGAAGCGTGATTGGCCCTCATTCATTCATCATTTATATTAATGACCTAATTTCTCGAGTTTGCAGTAAATTAAGATAATTTGTAGGCCATACAGTTATCTACCATTAAATAAGCACTTAAAAGTTCTGTCATCCGACCTTAACAAGTTTCATTCATGGTGCCAGGAGTGGGGTTTAGAACTAAATATTAGTAAATGCACCACAGTTCACTTCCTGTGAAAGTCATCACACAAATTCCATGCCTACATTGTGGGTGGAGTAAACATAAAATCTTCAGATATAGTTAAATATCTTGGAATTACCTTAACCTCTGATATTTCATGGAGAACACACATACAAAATATATGTGGCACACCATTAAAGAAAATAGGTTTTGTTAAGTGTATAATAGGTAGGTCCTCAGAAGAAAAAGTTAAAGAAAGACGCTACTTCACTCTGGTTATGCCACACCTTGAATACGCTGTGAGCATTTGGGACCCTGGTCATAAAGGTTTAACCAAAGATATAAATACGATACAAAAAAGCTGCATGCTTTGTTAAAAACTGCAACTAGCGAACATATGGTGACTCACAACCTTAACAGGGATTAAGGTGAGAACCCCTAGAGACTTGGAGGCTACATGCTAGGCTTAGCTTGCTTGAGAAATTCAGAACTGGTGTGGTTCAGAGCTAAGCAGGGAATATAATCATGACGCCTCACAACATCTCTAGGTCCGACAGAAGCAATAAAATAAGAGACATACATTGCCGAACAAATAGGTACATAAACTCGTTCTTTCCGCACACAATAATTGACCACAATAAAAGCTGAGCTCCAATAATTACATATCACCATTTCACCTTCCAAAACCTTATCCCTTACATCTTTACATGGCTGGTGTTCTGACACTACCTGTCACATACCCATGCGGCAGCTCACAGGGTAATGTGTAGCAGTAGATGTAGAATAATAGCAAGTCATGGTGAGATGCATCTTGGCAGATGTTGACTGCCAGCTGACTGGCTAGTATCTTGTCGATAAGGATTCTTCTGCGGTTACTCACTCAGTGATTTTCTAAATGTCAAGATAAAGTGAGACCTTAGCTTGGATGTATGCTTCTTAAATGTATCCAGTGCAGTTGGATGTGCCAAATCCTGTACACATTGTCCCACGAAAGATTGGGTGTAGAAATAAACCTTGAGATATAATGCATTCAACTGAGGAAAATGTTGTAGCATCATGCCGAAACAATTAAATTCTGATATGGACTAGGTTTCGGTGGAGAGATAGAAGTCTCATTGGGATTAAGAAGGGAGCATAAATATAATGACTTATTTTCATGCTGATGGTTGAGGTTCAATTATTGCGTGAAGGGTGTATGTGGTGAAGTAAATTCAATGGCAAACATCAATGAGTCATGTATAATTTTACACTTTCCCGGCGAATAACATTTGTGTAAATTTCTCGGGCTTGCCACCGGGTAAGAAATTCATAGGCAGCCAACGTTTCGGGTTCCAACTCGTTACCCATTCTCTAGGCTACTGATGCGAGCTTGAAAAGACCTTTTAATTTAGCCATAGGCGGGGCGGGATTGGTCGAGCCCTGATTGCTGTGGTGGAGGACCGTTGACCAGCGGGGACTTAGCTCTGGCGTTCTGAATTCTTCTCAGAATTCTATTCCAAGAGCTGCTGATCATGTACACCTGTACAAATATATATATATATATTTTTTTTTCTTATATATTCTTTTAGTAGACTGGGTAGCTCAGTGGTCAGAGCAGTGGATCCGTGGTTCGATTCCCGGTTCAGTCGAATTTTTTCCGCTTGGAATCAGCCATCATTACATCTTCACACCACCATTGTGTTTGTCAATTTTATGTGTTCCTATACACTTTCTGTTTACCTTTTTGTATAAACATTTATATGTGTGTATTTGCCGCTGAGTGGTCTGAGTGAATGAACGATTGATTGTATGGCCTGAAAGGCTCATTTCCTACTTGGGTTAGTGTACCCTGAAACACCTGTTGTATTTCTTTCACCACTGTCTGTGTGCTTGAGTTGTTCTTTCATTTCACCTTCTGTGTGTCATTCTCTCTCTGCCGGTGGGTGAAAAGCAGCCCCAGTGCCATCTATTGGTCGCTCTCGTGGGTCATGCCTTGGGGAGTGTTTGTTCATATAAACCCCCTGTCGAATCCATTGGTTTCTTAGCAGACTGGGTAGCTCAGTGGTCAGAGCAGTGGACAAGAAATCCGAAGGTACGTGGTTCGATTCCTGGTCCAGTCTATCTATATATATGTGTGTGTGTTACGGGAAAACGAGGGGCGGCGTATTACACGCAGCATGACGCTCAAGGCGGGAGTCGAGGGAACAGCCACGAGGGGGGGAAGCAGCGACGGCGACGGGAGAGGGGAGTGGATGTGACGGGAGAGGGGAGTGGATGTGATGGGAGAGGGGAGTGGACATGAGGGGAAGGACGGTGCGCTGTAGGGGAAGGACGGTGGACTGGAGGGGAGAGCAGTGAGAGAGGACATGCGGTAGCGCGAGGTTGTTGTGTACGTTGAGTTGGTGAATAAAGTGAGAATTGAAGAGTGAATTCTCTTATTATTGTGCCCCGTAACAAATCAGAAGTGGGATCAGAACGTGGGTCGAGACGACGCGACGCTGCAACACATCTAAATCTGGAGACGAGGACACTTCGGCTCGGGGAATCATCAACGGTACCCTTCCACGGCGATTCCGAGGACGTGAATGTTATCGGTGATCCATCGTGACTTTTTCGGGACCGTGAGTACGTTTCCTTTGCTACAAGTGAACCCATCAGAGACAAGGTTAGTTTGAAGTGCTACGAGGTGTGTTTCTGCGAAGAGAACGTGTTGGACAGTTTCCCGCCACTCGAGGCGTCTGCCGGCAGCGCGGGTGACTTTGACGATACACGTGGCGGAAAACGACGCGACTATGGCGGACGAGAGAGAGGGGGCAAGTAGGAGCTGGTATTTTGGTGGTGATTTACGCGAAGTGAAGGTGGAGGGCGGCTTTGCCGGAGTCGGAAGAAATTTAGGGTTGATTTCTGGGAGTGCATCTGGGATGCATTTTGGCGAAGACAGACAAGTGGTGGAAAATCTAGGAGAAAATACGCGAGAAAGAGAATTATTGAGGAGGGAATGGGATCTAGTTCAAAGGGAAAGAGAACTTCTAACTCGCGAGAGGGCAATGACATCGAGACGGGAAGGAAAGGAGACGTCACCGATGATGTGTAGGGATCTGGCGGATAGGCTGCTACCCATATTTAATCCGTCGGAAAGGAATGGGATGACGGCGGCGCAGTGGGTTAAAAGGGTCGAGGGTATTGCGGACGCATATTCATGGAGTAATGCCATGCTACTAACTCAAGCAGTTGGGAAACTAGGTGGGGCCGCTAAGTTCTGGTTCGATAGCATTGTTGAAGACGTGAGGATTTGGACGGACTTCAAAGATAAGTTAGTGTATGGTTTCCCTTCGTCTGTTGATCAGGCTGATGTACACCTAGAACTGATGAGGAGGCAAAAGGGCAGAAACGAGACGTACGAGATGTACGTGTACACCATGAAGACCATAGCGAAGAAAGGGGAAGTGGACGATAGCTCTCTGATAAAGTATATCTTGAGTGGCATCGGAGATAGGGAACTTGGTAGAGTCCTGGCATTGGTCGAATTTACCTCGATAGAGCATCTACTACGTAGCATAAAGAGATACGAAAATCTGTGTGAGAGAAACCGATCTAGCAACGGACGGAACGAAGATCAACCGATGCGGCAGCAACATCCGCGTGGGTCTATACCAGACACAGTCTCGGCAGCGGGAGGAGATAGACGAGTACCTGGAAAGATTGGCCTCAGGGAAATTAGGTGTTATAATTGCAACGAGGAAGGACACCTATCTAGAGAATGTGTAAAGAGATCAAAAATTTTATGCTTTTCATGCGGTAAAGAAGGGCATATGGCGAGACAGTGCCCGAGGGCTACCCGACGAGAAAAAAGCCACAACATCCGAAGAATTCTTCAAGACTACTCCGACCTGAAGGACGAGTATCACAAAAAGGTACAGATTGACGGGAGAACGGTCAAAGGTTTCGTGGATTTGGGAAGCGATTGCGTCACGCTGACAGAGTCGGCGGCAGAGCAATTGGGGATCAGCTATGTCCGGAACGAGGTGTCGAAGATTCTAAAGGGATTCGGAAGAGGGATATGTAAGCCATCGGGGATGAAACAAACGCATCTTGAGATCGACGACGTCGAAGTTGACGTTGAAGTCTTGATCGTACCTGATGAAGCGCAAGAGGAAGACCTTATCAATGGGAGGAGTGCCTTAGATCGAGACGGGATCACCATAATCAAGACAGCTGGAAAATTGGAAATTATTAACGTTGGAAATGCTGGAAAAGGGACAGAAGGGCTGGGGGGAAATGTCAGGAGGATCCAGGAAGTAGATAAGAGTGATGAGGTGACATGCGACGAAAGTGTCGGGGAAGAAACGCATGAGAGACTCAAAAGACTTATTAAGGAATGCAAGCAATGCTTTGCAGAAAGTATATTTGAGATAGGGAGAACCCATTTGACAACAATGTCAATTAGCCTGTCCCGGGAAGAAACGATTGACGGAAAACCCTACCATTTGCCGTATGCCAAGCGAGCCGTAGTGAATAAGGCGGTACAAGAGCTCCTCTCAGCCGGGATCATTAGAGAATCGACGTCTGAGTACGCCAGTCCGGTACTATTGGTCAAGAAGAAAAATGGGGTAGAACGGCTTTGCGTGGATTACAGGCGTCTCAACGCCATAACCAAAAAGGAACGCGCGATAGTATCGCCAATCGAGGAACAACTTGATCAACTAGCTGGGAACGAATACTTCACAACACTAGATCTTGCCTGCGGCTACTATCAAGTACCGGTGGCGGAGGAGTCGAGACATCTGACGGCGTTAGTGACTAGCGATGGCCTCTATGAATTCAACAGAATGCCTTTCGGATTAGTAAATGCTCCAGCGGTATTCTCGAGGATGATGAAGATAATAGAGAGAAAGATGAAGCCACTCAAAATTTCGGTCTATATGGATGACATTTTGATCCCCAGTAAAACGATTGAAGAAGGATTTGAGAAGTTAGAACGGTTCCTAGAAATACTAAGGGAAGAAGGTCTGACCTTACGTTTGAAGAAATGCAAATTCTTTCAGAGAAGGGTGGATTTCCTAGGATATGAGCTGACATCGGAGGGTATCAGACCGGGGAAGACAAAGATAGCTGCCGTAGAGGACTTCAAAAAACCTACTACAGTGCATGAAATTAGGCGGTTTTGTGGGCTGGCCTCATATTTTCGGAAGTTCATCGAAAATTACGCGGCGCTAGCGAAGCCGTTAACGAAACTTCTGCGGAAAGACAAAAAATTTGTCTGGGAAGAAGACCAAACAGAGAGCGTTTGAAGATATAAAACGGAAGCTCGTGACCAGACCAATATTGGTATTATACGATCCGACGAAGAACCACAAGTTGGACACAGACGCTAGCAAATATGGCGTGGCGGGTATCTTGCTACAAGAAGAAGCCAAGGAGTGGAAACTAGTAGCATACTACAGTAGGCAAACCAGTGATGCAGAGTCACGATACCACAGCTATGAGTTAGAGGCTCTTGCGGTGGTGGAGTCCGTTGAAAGGTTCAGGATCTACCTTTTGGGAAAACATTTCCAAAAATTCACCGATTGTAACGCACTAAAGGCAACCATGACGAAGAAAGACATAGTCCCACGTGTTGGGCGATGGTGGTTGAAATTACAAGAATTCGATTTCGAGTTACAGTACAAACCCGGTGTACAAATGCAGCACGTGGATGCACTTAGTAGGCAACCCGAAGGAGAACCAATAGAAACCGAAGTTGCAACCCTCAGCGTCTGGACGACGAGGATAAGTCAAGAGGACTGGTTGCTTACGATGCAGATGCAAGACGAGGAGTTGAAAAACATCCGGGAATCGCTCCAGAGAGCGCCGAAATCACCCGGAGAGAAGCAGATGCATACTGACTATGAGATGAAAAATGAAAGGGTTTGTCGGCGGGTGGATGGGAAGGCTTGTGGGTGGTGCCGAAGCCAGTCAGGTGGAGAGTAGTTCGGGGAAGCCATGATGAAATGGGCCACTTCGGGGAGGAGAAGACGTTGAGGCAC